>QLNU02014330.1:0-48115 GCA_006491805.2 Dysdera silvatica | reverse complement strand
AGTACCGATGGGCTTGGAAGAATATTTCTCTTAAGCCTTTCATCTACTCGTAAGAAATTGTTCGGATTAGGATTTTTTTTTTTTGCTATAGACTGCTTTATCGAAAAGATCAGCCTGAACTTAAATGCTAGTGAATTTGCTATGATGTAACCTTTGAATAAATACTATAAATATTGGAATTAATCCTATTTTACTTTAAAATGCAGTCTCTTTTGCAATTCGGGGTATTTTGATGTTTTTAATGTATGAAATAATTACATTTTCGGTTTCTGCCGGTTATTGCCACTTTTGTGGCAGAAATTAGTTTTTGCCATGCCGGTTTTAACCACCTTGGCAGAAACTTGCCAACCCTGGTACTAGGCGAAGGACATCAAAAGAAACAACTTTGGCAGAGTGAACCAATGTCCGAAAACGAGTCGTTCTGGAACTACAGGGATGTTATTATTTGCATCCACATTAGTTGATGTAATAGAATTTGGAAAATTTGCCGTTCCAGCTTAGAACCGTATTGGAAAAGAGTCCACCACTTACTATGGTCCAAAACAACATCCATTGGCCAAATTTATGCAGTTGGGGAATTTATGGCCAAAACGTAGGGGTCACGTTTGCAAAAAACAAGAAAGATTAACATCTGCTACAAATGACAGTCCGAGGAATCGGCAATTCATAATTTAGGGCCAAAAATTGTGTTGTTGTTTTTTTGCAACACATTTTATAATTCATATCAGACAACGTGTAAACAATTAACTGCAAAATGAGGGGTACTTACGTTATTCCATACACATTGACATATTGTCCAACCTTAAAATGTGTTGCAAACAAAGGCGTACCTGTAAGAGGAGAAAAAGTTCAGGTCTTTATTTAGCAAAGACATTTTCAATTGCTTGAGCTTACATATACTTAGATTTCTGCCCCGGATCATTAGTATTTATTTCAAGCAAATATATTTCAAGACTCCTTTGAGTTTGTTTTTTAATTTACTACTGGGTAACTATTTTTAAACTTTTTAAATTGATGATTCAATTCATTTTTAGATAAATTTGTGTGACTCTGAATCCCCTCCCCCCGAAAATGGCTGCAAAATATGTAAAGGCAAGAAGTGTGTGCGTAGGAGCAAATTGGACAAAAGTACACATGTTCCATTATTATAATGTAAAGTTAAAGAGTCTTACTAATTCTCCATAAATTTCCTGAACCCAAAACTGTTAATTTTTAATTTTATTAGCTCCTCCACCTTCACATCTCTAATCCATAAGAGACAATGGGATAAATAAAATCTCTTTAGGTACACAAAAGGTCCAATTTATCCTTAACGATAAAACCCTCTCCACGAAAAACGCTTTTGCCAAATTCAGCAAAGAGTACATTTACCATGGAGTTTTCACATAAGGTTATACTTTAATGTGTGCGTGACAGTCTAACTCAGGTTTCACCTTATCAACATTGTTATACAATTTGTATGTTAAAATATAGAGTGGCATTTGTGTAACATACACATCTCAAAAATATTCACAAGTAAGACAATGGGCTATCCCTTCCCCCGATAATGTTTCGTTAAAGATATTTCCTACTCATTAAGATATACATGGCACTATATACCTGGTTCGATAGCGGCATCTGGTGTGATTCGGAAGCGAGTTATCTTTTTCTTTGGCATTACACCAGCTTCTGCAAAAAGGCCATTATAGGCAGAGGTGAACTAAAACAAAGTTACAATACCTCAAAAGGAGATTTAAACAAGTGATAAATTCGCCATTATTGAATTTTATATTCTATTGCTTTAAAACCAGGAATTCACTACATTGAATATAATCAATAGACAGAGGGAGGGAGGGAATTACCATAAATGAAACAATTATGTATATTTAATTTACTATAACTTATTACAAAATCCTGAATATGAAATAAAAAAAAATAACATACTAGTTGTGGATCAGCACCTTCAGCCCCAACAACGAGACTTGCAAATGGTTCTTTCTCTTTATACTTGTCTGCATATTTAGACTGTGCAAAAATTTCTGGTGGATTGTAACGGATAACGTGATTGTCGCTAACCTAAAAATAGACGAGCAGATACTATATCACGCATAGGTGCCAACTTCTAGAAGTGAAAAATCTGTAGTTAATCGTGCACATGTGGGCAGGCCACCATTTTTTAATTAAACAAAATCATACATAATTTATGAAAAAAGGGCACAATGAGGAAATTAAGTATTTATTAAATTAATAATAATAGAGGATTAAACTGTATTAAACGCAATATTAATTCTTAGAATTTACAAATGCTGTAGTGCAAGATTTTGCATTTGAGAAATTTTTTGTCAAATACATTCTCGTAACATTTTACATGTTGTCTGCATTTAACTATTAGTAAATTTTCTAATGTGTCATCAGACATGGTTGACCTGAAGTCAGTTCTAATTTTCTTCACTTGACTGAAGACTCTCTCGCATGCTGCATTACTGTGAGGGATCGTAAGTATTGACAGCATAACCTGAGAAAGTCGTTTAAATTTTAATTCATCAGTATAAATTTTTCATTTTACCTATGCACATACGTGCAAAAATTTAAATAAATACACATAAAAAAAAAAAATAGTATTTTGAAAAATACTGGGGATTTTAGACGAAATCACCGAAAATCGGAATAAATCGTTTTCTGACTGGAAGATCGATAGAAAATCGGAAGGATTGGCACCTACGTATACATTATTTGATGCAAGACTATATAATAAATTTTGGGTTCTTTCGTATTATAGTGGCGTCCGAAACATATCGTCAAGATAGTGAGTAACTTTGGTGAAAATTCACAAAAATTTCCCCCAAGTATTCTTATATTAGCAACGTATTGCATTTTCGCTGAGGGAATTTGGTAAGGTTCGTTTGCTGAGAGTTTTGAATTTGCATTGGTTTTTGTTATACAATAATTTTTGCCACCCACGTTTAAGTAGCTCAAACTAGAGCTTTTTTATATTTGGAGAAAAAGAGGAGCCGTCCTCATCTTGGATTCGAACCAGGGTCCCCGCATTGAGCCCTTGGTGTCTTGACCTACTGGACGAATGAGGACAAGAACAAACGCAGTTTTCTTCGTATATGAGGATGTAAGATATTATTACCCTTCACAGGGATGACACAATTGCCAAATAATGGTCAACACAGAAAAGCCTCTGGGGCGAGAATTTGTAAGTTTTTTTTTCCAAATATAAAAAAAGCTCTAGTTTTAGCTACATAAACGTGGGTGGCAAAAATTATTGTCTAATAAATTCCCCCCACAAACTCACACCCCAGAGGTTTTTCTGTGTAGACCATTATTTGGCAATTGTATTATCTCTGTGAAGAATAATACCTTTCATCCTAATATACAGAGAAAAACGTGGGGACCCTGGTCGAATCCAGGATGAGGACGGCGCTTCTTTTTCTCCAACTATAAATAAAAAGCTCTAGTTTGAGCTACATAAACATGGGTGGCAAAAATTATTGTATAATAAATTTCGCCATGAAAAACTCACAATAATCTCACCCCAGAGGCTTTTCTGTGTTGACCATTATTTGGCAATTGTGTTATCCCTGTGAAAGGTAATAATATATTGATTTTTGTGCATGGAGATACTGATTCAGGCGGTGCACATCGAATGTGATCAAAACGGCACGAGTCAAAGAGACGAATTGAGGGGGGTCCCTCAGTTCGGTCTCTGTGAGTCAGGTAAGTACTGATTCATAATCAAAATATATTAGAGCTGTACCATTGCTTGATATATAAAAGCTGCGATCTTGGTGAAATTTAAAAGTTGCAAAATAAGGTCAGACGCAGCTATAGTACGAAAGTACCAAATTTTGTTACTTTAAGTTGAACTTTAACGACACATTCTTCAGAAGTGAAATATTACCAATGTAGGGTTATTTAAGATCCAATACAAATTCTTAACAGTATGCCATTTACAGATTGCCACTCTTGAAAGAAAGCGTTACTGATGCTGTATGTTTAGATTGCATTACAGGAAGAGGAGGAGGAATTGTGCAAGGGTTTCATTGGGAAGGGTGGCCGCCGGAGGCGGCGCTGTAATCCCAGACAGGACGCTTAAACAGCGTACTCAGCCGCCGAGGCGGTGGAAGTGGGGAATTGGATTGCCGACCAACACGGCACTCAAAGATGTACGATTACGTGAAAGTCGATATTTAACGTGCACCGAAACCAGCCATCAGGCGAACCATCACGGGGAACGGCCCATGAAGTAGAAGCGGAGACACACCTCAGAGCCGGCTGAGGAACCTACAGGAACTGGCCAAGCCCGGAGAGGAAGGTGTGTAGCACCACCACAGAGGCAGCACGAAGACAGGGGGATCCAGAAGGTCGGACAGACCTGGCGGTGAGGCAAGGCCTAATTGGCAGCGGGAGAGAAGGAGCTCCTCCCTGAGGTAGCCGTAGGCTGGGCACCATAAAAGAATGTGTTCCAGTGTTTTGTCAGCACCTTCCTGACACTGGAGGCACACATGCGACGGGAGTTGCCTCATGCAGTGGAGATACTCGTTGGTGAACGCACAGCTAATTCTGAAATGATGCAGTCTGGTATGTGCCCCCCTTGGGAGACAATCTGAAAGTACGGCGACTTTCACACCTCGAAAAATGATCGGAAGAGACTGCATTACAAATAAGCTGGGATGGGCAGGTGGGATCAATAGGCTACAGTGACTTGAGACTTCTGTTTTCCTTTTATCGTGCAAAAGCAGCTACAAAAGTGCTGAGCTAGGACACACAGTTTTCCAATGAATCTGAACCTCTTTTCAAGGAAGCAGAGTGGTGCAACCTGTGGCCCATATGCGTTTCTTGGTACCATCTAAGAAAAACCACCATAAAGCCTTAAATCCAAGTCTGTTAATTCGAAATACATATATTTCAAATATTTACCTAAATTTCAGTAGAAGTCAGTCTTGCCGTACATGTATACATTTGTTCATGGAAAAAATACCGAAATTATCAGTTAGAAAAATGTAAGTATCGTGATCTAATATCTAGAGTACTGATAGCAAACATAATCGCCGTCAATAAAAACACACATTTATGTTTTTATTCATTTGATGATTAAACACATTAAAATCTTCATATTTTTCCATTTAATTGAACTTGATTTTTCATATTAAATACATTAAGGATATTTTAATTTAAGATATGGAGATTAAATTGACTGTGCGGCCTGCAGATTTTGCCTCAAATGCGACCCACTTGGTGTGAGAAGTTGGATGCCCTCATGATATTCAAATCATTATACATACAACTAAACTTAGCATGAATTGAGTTAAGACTAATACACTTTCAGGCTGCGGTCATAAAAACAGGATCTTAAAGAACTACACATCATGAATGACTTGATGTTTTAATTGTGACACGAGTAACAGCTTGTTCATCAACGTTTCCTGGTATTTGAGTATGGTTTGTTTGTTTCATGGTATGTGGACAACATGCATCTTAAATGAACAATGATCATATTGTTGATAGCAATACTCCAATAAAGCACAACTGATGGATGCCACTGTAGTCCTAAAGAACACACCAAGTTAAATACTAAAATGTTAGTTGATACATAATCCTGTTTGATTTTAATGACATTAAAGGACCACTGAAATCGGGGCACTGCAACTAAGAATTATACACAAGTATATATATACTTTGACGTAATAGTTAAATCACCTCAGTATTCCAGATTATTATAACAGAGCTGGACTGTAGTACATTAAGAGCAAACTGAAACTGAAAAATAAATGGAATAGAAGTAATTTTCAAGGTAAGGTTATAGGAAGAGTAAATGAATATAAAACCTGCAAAAGTGTGGTAATAAATCGCCTTCCTTCTTTTGTCCATTGTGGATAAGAGCCAATTTTTCTGGTGATCACCCCCGCTCTTCTGGACCTAAAATAATAGTATGTCACGCTGTAAGTTCTAAGGGTCTGGCGAAACCAAATCAAACATGGTACATATAAAATATTAATATTTTTAAATATATCGAATCATGAGTTTTAGATTGGTCTAATTTCTATCATATCAACTATAATTTTAATAAACACAATATTGACTCAAATTCATTTCAATCAGATAAAATATTTCATGGAAAATTAGGGAATTTTTTTACTGTGGTGTCCACTGGGCTCGTTCTTCAGTTGTTTCTCGTAGTGGGCTTTCTCCTGGCTTCAAGAATCGGGCATCAATGACTTCTTGAAGAAATTCTTTATTTTCAAATGTCAGTTTGTCATCGGTTAATGGTCTTTTCCTTGGTACCCAGTAATTATCATGCTCCCTATTTATGATCAAGCCATGTTTTGATCTTCTTTGAGAAGGCAGACCAGAAAATCTAGAATAAAAGTTTGACGAATTTTTTTAATAAAATTTAACATAGTATATAAATTTAAAACAAGACGTGACCTTTAGATTTCAAACAGGTGAGAAAAGTGACGCAGGAGACAAGAGCTGTTTAGTTGCCACAATCTTTCTGATCCACTGCAGTGTTATGTATGACACTGGTCGTTTGTATCAGAAAATAGGTCTATCATAGCTAATACTTCTGACCATAGTGTAGAACAAGTACCCTAGTGCTTTTTATTAGGCAGTGTTTCCAACATGCTTGGCATCAGTGTCCCTCACTTGCGACCACGTTGTTTACATCATCTTAACATGGACGTCTTGATTCAGCGAAGTTAAGAAAAAACAGGTACTAACCTTTATTGCTCTTCGTCGTTGGATGTGTATGGTTTTTATAATATTTAAAAATGCGGGGAAACACATTTTCTGTTACATTTTTTTGCCGGTGTCACCATACAAATTCCGTGAAGTAAGAGTCTAACAGTTCCTCATTCACGACTACGGTTTTCAGTACTTCCTTCTTTCCCCCTCCTCTCCATCACCCTTCCTTGCCTTCTCCCACCCTAACCACTTCAGTCCTACCTACAGGATTAAAACTTTTCTATCGAGGGCTAAAAGTTTATTTTACTATTTTGAGCATAAAATTAGAAAAATTGTCTCTTCATAATAAAGAATAAACTACCTTTCACAAAACTTTCAGTCCAAATAGATTTATTGAAATAAAACCATTTTTTGTGTAACACAAAAGTTCGATCACTAAATTTCACGAATCCGATAAGTAATCGTCAATCTTTCCATTCAAAAAATTTTATAGAATTTAAATGAAATCTTAATGGCAAAAGTCGAAGTACAAATGAAGTTCAAAATAAATTCTGAAAGAAAAGGACTAGACCACAAGTATCAAGTTGTCGCAACTCAAAAAAAAACCATCCAGCACACTAAATGAACTCTTCAAGAAGTGTTCGAATTGAGAAATTTAGCTGTACATACTTTTAAAGTCATGTAATTAATCTATAATATTCTTCTTTAAAAGAATATCAATCGTACTTTGCACTCACAGTATTTTTTCTTCAATAATCATCATTTAAAATAAAAAATTCTTTCTTTTGATCAATCGTACTTACAATCACTATCTTTCTAAAGCCTAATCAAAATCTTTTTAGTCCAAATAAATTTATTATAATAAAACAACTTTCTGCACACCTCAAAAATTCAATCACTATATTATATACAACACTGATTACTTATCGTCAATCTTTTCATTTAAATAAATTTATAAAATTAAAAAATAATAACGGCAATAAAGCACAGACGAAGATCAAAAATTTTCAAAGAAAAAGTCAAGACCACAATTATCAAAATCAAAAAATAGCAAACACGTGGGTGCTACACCAAAAGGGAGCACATAAGTTTCCCTCACCGGGTAACCAAGTAAATCTTCACCGGGAAGTATTACAAAAGTAAAGAACACTTTTGCATCTTCCCCTCGCTATAATAGTGCATCCCATACCGTATAGTAAGTAAAATTGACTTCTTAAGAGAGTATATGTTTCACACGTATTGACTTTTCATCTTCATATTCTTCAAGCATATTTATATGATACTTCTTATATAATAATATAAACCTATATATAATAAATAATAATATAAACAATTCAGTCGTCTGAGAAAGGATCTGCGTAGTGTTCGATTTATATAAAATATATGCATATGCTGCAACGTGCATTTCGATCAATTTAATACCAGTCTCTTTGCAATTTGGTTTAAATAGTAGTCTATGTACTACACCATTCTGCGAAATAACTGGCAACAATATATATACGTTCGTAAAGAGATTATATATTGTCCTTCGTAGCTCAGTGGGTAGAGCCTCCGCCCGGCAAGTGGAAGGTCGTGGGTTCAGGTCCCACCGAAGGCAGAAATATTTATTTTCTTTCGAACGTTTCACCATCTAATCACGCCATACCATCGGCGTTGGTATCACTACGCCAATAAACGTTGATTGATTGACATTGTTGTTTGAATTATCAAAATGTCGTAACTCAAAAAACGTCGAGCACATTAAATGAAATTCTTCAAGAAGTGTTTAAATTGAGACACTTAGCTTTTCGTATGTTCAAATCATCCAATTAATCATAAATACTTTTTTCTCAATAAGCATAATAATTGTAATTTGCACTCAGAGTTATTTGCCTCAAGAGGAATCGTAAAAAATATTAAATTCTTTTTCTTTTAAACAATTATACTTTGCAATCATTATATTTCAAAAATTCTTCTCCAAACGTATTTTAATTATACTTTGCTTTCACAGAATTATTTTATCCTTCAATATTTACCGTTGAAAACACTAAATTCTTTCACTTTAAATCAATTGTACCTTGAAATGACTAAATTTCTATGACTTTAATTTCTTTAAAAAAAACAGCAAGTTCTTTAGAAACCTCAAATTAATTATACTAACTTCGAAATTCGATAGTTAATAACAGAATTTAGTAGAATAAAATCATACAAACTAAAGCTGTTCTATTTCCAAAAAATCCGGTGGTAGTACAGATACCGTCCCACAAGTTCAATTTCCCCCTAGAAATGAGAAGGAAGATGACACACAGGGTGTGGCATCATACAGTGTTTCTTTGTGGCAGTGGTCAGACGTTTTGAAGCTGCTTCGTCGTTCTTTTGAGTGTCATGGAAGTCTTGCAGCGAATGTAAAGCTGTCACAACGTTTCAATATGGATTTTTTTCTTCAATTGCGGTTGAAAGGGAAGAGGAATGTTGTTGGATTGGTTTGTGGGAGAAGGTTTATTTGGTTTAGAGTAGAAGGGCCCGGTTTGCAAGGTGCGCTAGGCCTAACGTGGATGACTGTGTAGTTAAAGAGGTGAAGTTATCTGACGGATAGAAGTTAGTATGCCGTTTTTATTTTGTTCTTCGCAAGGAGAAAAAGGAGCGGGGGGAAGGGATAGAGGAAAAGCCAACAGGGGAGAAGATTAAGAGGCTAAAGGGGTGGAGGTTGGAAGGGGAAAGGGATTAGAGGGGTAGGGGGAGTAGGAAAAGACTGCCAAGAAAACAGGGATTGGGAGGTGGAGAGGGGAAGGGGGAGGAGAAAGAACATGAAGAGGTTAGAGGGGAGGGGTGGAGAGAAAGGTTAGAAGGGGGAAGGCTGGGAGCAGGATGGAGGGGGGAAGGGGCGGAGCCTGTATTGAGAGGTAAGCAACATGGCGGCAAGCCAGGACAAAGTTGCCAAGTGTGTTGGAAACACGTCCCACTAAAAAACGAAATGGGACAGTATCTGTACTAGCGCCAAAAATCCATCCATACTACAAAGACCAACTGGCAGTTTAAAGAAACTATCCAGCACGTGATAGGCATTTAATCTTCCAACGTTGCATTTAGTAGGACGACAAATAGTTTTAAAAGAACCGAGGCAAATTAAAAACGCAAATACTTCCACAAAATTATAATCGTACTTGAAAATTAAACACTTAATAAAATAAATTAAAAGAACACTCCTATAATTGAACGTGCGATAGGAAAGCACGTTCAATTATACGAGTGTAAAAGAATGTGCGATACGAAAGCACGTCTATCCTGTGCGTCTAAACGAGCTCCCCAACCAAGTCGCGAAGTGGCCGCAATTCAAAGGTTTTACTGTATTTTATCATTACATACGTTAGTTTAGCGCCATTCTGAATATGGAAATTAAAAGTATGTCGTAGAAAATTTGAACACTGAAACACAACAATACGAAAGTTCGCCATGAGGATTTTAATGTTTTGCCTTTATAACACCACCATATCATTTCATTTCTTAGACGTAAATTAATTTTTACATACATTTTTCTTGGCGTCAAAGCGGGTTGATATTATTCAGATGGTCATCAATCGACAAAATATTATATAAATTTTAAAGAAACAAACAAATTCGAGAATGGTATTCCTTAAAGTAATTTACATCTAAATTTTTATGAAATAGGTTAATGACTAAAAATCTAAGATTTTGCTATAAATGTTCAATTTTTATACGCTATTTACTAATTTTTTATCTTTATTTAAAAAAAAAATTCTTGTATTAATTATTACAAAAACTTTAGTTAAAATATTTTTCGTCCCGGCATGGTATCGATGACCACCGTGACAAACACACAACAACAGTTTTCCAGCAAAACGCAAACAACCAGAAGTCGAGACACGTTTCTAAATAAGCGGTGACTATACGTGTGTGAGGCCCTACATTTGAAGTCATTTAACATGAACAGGTTAATAGAACAGAAAAGAGAAGTAATTTTATTTCTTTAGATTCATATATTTGTTTTTATGATGGGTTGCCATGGTGATCTTGCTGTGGCGCAGTGGTAACTTGTTCCCCTATAGTGCCGTTAATCTGTATTTCAATATCCACCATGCCATAAAAAACGATCGGTTACCATCTAATTGCTCACTGTGGTCCGAGGGTTCCTTTTCTGGGTCTTAGGAAGTTCAGATTTCTCAAAAAAATGTTGGTCCATTGGTGGAAAAAAAATTGTGCCTTAAAAGTTGTTCGCTTTATTCGGAAAAGGAGAGGATCATATTTACCTATACAGTTTTACGGCGATTCAAGAAACATTCGTGTTTAAAGTAATTTGCGTTAAGCGTGTTCGCGTTAAAAAGGTTCGATGACATGTGTAGTAGTAGTAGTGAGCGCTACTGCAGAACACGCAACCCACTCCCTTCTAGTCCGTGTTTCCTAAACTGGCAATTGGTATTGGCAACACTGGTCATTGACACAATTAGCCGCCATATTGTTTACGCCGTTCTCGTCTGTTTTTTTTTCTCCTCCTCCCAATTCTAAAAAAATAAAAAATGAGTACTTACTTATTCCGTGTGATCAGATGTTTCCAGCATCGTCAAAGTCACTAGCCGCCATGTTGTTTACGGTGTTTTTGGTAATACTTCTCCTCCCGTCGCATCCTTTTCCTCAATCCTCCTACTCCCCTCCTGTAATTTTCATTATTCGGCTTTCCCTCTTCTCCCTCCCTACTTTTTATGAATCCTCCTCCCCTTTCCGACATTCTTTCTCCTCCCTTCCAACCTAAAAAACCCTACCATGTTTCCTACAACACCATTGAAAATCTTCTACACTACGTCTCGCACACGGAATCACCATTTTCTTCCCCTTCGGATACTCATACTCACGTGCAATTAAACCCTTTTTCATGGTCCAGTCAATGTTAAAAAAACCGTGATCCATAAAAAATGAAAACATTCAGATGCTCACTACAAGCGTGAAGAAAAAATAAAATGGCGTCTCACACCAGTTTTCACCGCATCATCATGTGTGTTATGTGATAGTATGTGACCTTAGAACGCGATCTAGTACAATTTTCTATAATTTCAAGAGGATAGACGGAGAAGTGGGTTGCGTGTTCTATGGTTTCACCATAGTAGTGATCATAGGCGTAACTTGAGGTTTAAATATAGCGCAGGGGTAGCGAAATTAACTCTTTAAATTACATGCATCCAAGTGTTGTTACTTAGGTGCACTAGATATTAGTTAGGTGTAACTAACAGAATGGAAAGTAAACCTTAGCGTTAAAAATGGGTAAAATGTAAGTATAGCTATTATATTAAAGCATGTAAGGTAAAAAAGTGCAAATTTTCAAAATAATTGAACATTCGTATGTAATAAAAAAAAATTCAAAGCAAATGCAGATACATTGAGAAAATTATATAAAATTATTCCGTAGTTCACTATTCTTGAAAAAAAAAAGTAAGTAGCCATATTTTGAATAGTTAGGTGCATTGCATGCACACAAAGTAAAATTTATGTGCATGGATAAAATTTGATGCGCACCCATGCACTTGCTAATTTTGAACCCTGACATAGCTTAAATTGGGGGTGGGAAAACAACAACAAAAATTCCAAAGTTGGGTGGAAAAAATCCAGTATTGCCTCTGTTCTAAAAAAACTGGGGTGCATGTGCCCCGTGACCCCACCAGATTACATCTATGATAGTGATTAAAAGTATGTAGGGAATGATGGAAAGAATGCATTCCCTAAATGGGAATCATAATTTTTTACATCAAGTAATAAACATTTTTATCTGGTGAGTATAATAGTAGTAAATGCAACGTGTGATCAAAAAGTGTCAGGACTGGTGCCCTGTGTTTAAGGAAAATACACACAGAGTGAAGACGCTCGACGGATATTGACCGTGAACTCTCCCACGCATGCGTCGAAAGTCACAACGTCATAGCTCCCACCACTTCTTTACAGTAGAGTTTTGAACAAACGTCATTACTGTGTTGTCGTCGCATTCATTATGGCAGAGAAATTTGAGCAGAGTATCTGCATCAAATTTTGTCAAAATCTTGGCGATACCTGTGCTAAGATTTATGCAAAGTTGAAGAAATTTTATGGGGAAGAGAATATGAGCCACACAAGGGTTTATGACTGATTCAAACGTTTACAAGATGGCCATAAAATTCTTGAAAAAATACAAGTTCATTGCATTACAGTGGCATAGTTATAACACATTCATTTGTCATATAATTAACTGGGGTTTAAAGCAGGTACTGTCCATTCGTGAGAAGTTGGTGTCCAGATCCCGTTAGCTGAAGAAGCAGATGGGTTGTCCCATTGCAGTGGAGGGAAGGGAGTCTTGCCGAAACTGTTTTTTTGCACACGAAATATCCAGTTTCGCAAGATGCCCTTCCCTCTACTGCAGTGGAACAACCTGTCTGCTTCTTCAGCAAACAGAATCTGGACAGTACATAGCCAAGGAGAGGGGCTGAATAGGCTTAAGTCCCCCCCCAACATGTCTTTTGAAGTTCCTTTTCAAACTTTCAATCCTTGAATTTCCTTCCACGAACAAAAACATTCCCATAGATCCCAATCACTTAGTGATTTCTCCTAAAATTTTAAGAAAATTCCAAAGTAAGTGTTTCATGTCCATTGTTTATATATATATATATATATCCCACAGCCATCCTTTATGAAGAATACTGGCACCTTTTCACTGACTTTGGCTATGGTGACCGTAGTTCGGACCTTCATTAAACTGTAGGTCCAGCCATGGGCGTTAGCAGAATTTTTTGTAGGGGTGGGCAAAGATTACTTCAGCAGAATAAAAAAAATACATTAAAAAATATCATGATTACATTAATTGATTAATTAATTAATTGCATCTTAATATTTAATTAAATACTATTTAAATTACTCGGTTAAATACTTATTTGGAATTATTTAGTTAAATACTTATTTAAATTATTTAATTAAATAATTATTTAAATTATTAATGAGACTAGTCAAAAATCATTTAAATAATTTATAACCATAAATTTTAATTGACACTGCATACATCTTGTCTAAGGACAGACACAGAGGGGAAGTCACAAGGTCATGACCCCCAAAATATATTTTTTCACTGTAAAAATTCCAACTTTCATGATAAATGAAGGGTGTTATTCCAAGACCATGGCAATTTCCGTCTGCGACCCCCACTCCCCAAATGAAAGTTCAAGGCCTGCCCTTGATCTTGCCTACCAAGTTTTTTTTTAAACCAACCTTTAGACTGGTCGTATAAAGTATGACATCATGATTAAATTATTTCAGGTATATATTTTTTAGCATACATAAAATCATTTTTATTTAAAATCAGGTATGGGAGAGATGCATCTATAGGCAGAGATGCCGGTTCTCTAGGTCATCGTGGACCAGGTTGAGAACCACCGGTCTAGATAATGTAGTAAAATTTGTCTATATCAACCACTACTTGTTTTTCTAGAAAACTAACCATTTTGTGGGGTGGCCAGTGCCATATTTCCCAATAGGCTATACTAGGCTACAGACAAGGAGAATAGATGGTGTGTGAAAAGTCTAAGGTGGAACCTGTATAAGGAGGAATCTTTCTCAACACGGAATTTTTTTACGGTCCCTTCAGAAGTCAATGGTAGTTAACATTAGCTACGGAAACTGTCTAACGCGGTATCGGAAAGTACTATTCAGTCCCGTCAAAGAGAAAAACCTGCATAAGGCGGAAAATCGCGACCAGGAAGAAAATTTTCTCAGCAGAAAAAGGAAAGAGTGTTGTAATACAATGCAAATAGCAAAGTGGGGGATGACGAATAAAAGGCATTTTACAGATATAGAATGCCCTTGTCTGCATAGGCGGAGCCAGGGGGCGGTTTTGGAGGTTGTAACCCCCATCGTAATGAAATTTTGTATATTTAACATAGGAATATATGAGTTGTAGCTCTGTAACCCCTCCCATTAAGCCTATAACCCCCTTATGAACTTTCTGCTTACGACTATGCTTGTCCGACCACCATTTTGCACACCATCCACCTGCCATAGGCATACCCAGAAAGTTCATAAGGGGAGGGTTACAGGCTTACAGTAGGGTTACAGAGCTTCAACTCCATTGTATTTACATGTATACTATATACAATTTCATCGCAATGGGGGTTACAACCATAATCGACCCCTCTTACGTATGCCAGTGCCACCCACTTCTTAAATAAAAGCGTTCATTATTAACCGGAACGAAAAGTCACTCACATCGACTTTTATCAATCCATGGACAAACCCACTGCAAGGGAATCATTATCTTTACAAGGGAGGTACTTTATCGTTACAATTTAAGCTTACATAATAGACTCTTTGTATATAATAGGCATGTATAGTTTGCATGAAATTTTGCATCATATTGATCGTAACTACTAAAACCACAAAATAGTGCAAAAATTAAAATTAATAAAAATAAAATGCAGTGATAAAATAAATATTTTTATCAAAAGGAAAATATAGTCTTAAAGTTCGCAAGATAAGACAAATAAAAACAATTAGCATATCCAGTCATCTCTTACCACTGAATTTAACTATGTATGTATTTGTTTTGCATGTAACCTCCATAAGGCGGAAACCTGCATACTACGGAATTTTTTTCCTGTCCCGTGAGTTTTAATTTTAGACAGGCTTCACTCATATATGCGAGTTAAAAATTTCGAGGAGAAGGTAGTTATTTCGCCTTAAAACTGGATAATTGAATTTTTAAAAATCCAGGGTTGGTGGACAAGTGCCCACCCTAGTGCCCCTATACTGCCAAGCCCATGGTCCAGCTTAATAACCCATTTGGCCAACATGGTTAGCTTAAGGCCGCTTTCCCTCTGTATTTCTTTCACTGTACTACGTATATATGTGACAACAGAGAAACCTTCACCATGCGGTGGATTGAAAATGGATGATATATATATCATATGCATGATAATTGAGATCAGGGAAAAGTATAATGCTCCCGTCTGACAGCAAGCCCCCTCACCCACCCCCAATAGAAAACCATGACTACATCTCCGGAAACTGAAGTCTAACGGTAATATAGAATGCATGCTATTTCTTTTGTCTGCTATATTAGTTCGGGGTTTAGTTTCTTTGACAGCAGAGGTTCGGATTTCTCGGAAAACTGTAGGTTCCGACACATCATGACCACTGCTGTCTTTTTTACTGTAAAAACACAAACAAACAAGCTGGTTTTGACATGAAAAGTATTTCAAACGTAAGCATTAAAAAAGTAGCATCTGAACTAATGCCATGAGAAAAATTTGTGTGGATAATATATGAATGCAATCCATGGGTTACATTTGCTGTTTGGATATATTCTTATTGGATGGTAATTTTTTTTCAGAGGCTTAAGGAATGTACTCTCAAGATACAGTATTGGTAAGTATAAAGGAATCATAAATTGATTTTATTAATAACCTTGGATAAATCACTTCTGCTAGAATGAATTAATAAATGTTAAATCAAAATTTGCGGATTTTTACTAACAAATATTACAATTACTGAAACTCATAAACTGTGTATCTGAACTTTTTGCCGAAAACAAATCCTTTGATTCTTTTGATAGAAAACTTTGTGTCTCATGGTTTTCCATTCAAAACCAGCAGATTAAAAAAAAAAAAAAAAATCACCTTTTAAAGTGTGATTTTAAAAAAACTTTGTATGTTGCTTCCTACCTTTTTCAGTGTGAGCCTTGTATCTCCACAGAAGTTGGTTTTTATGAGGTTTACGAGTTTCAGTTACGCTATTTTGATATACTGTTTATCATGAAGACTCCTTTCACTAACCAGTGTAATTGGTTGCGGTCACTCGAAACGAAGGCCAACCATTTTGAGTAGGAATGAGTCAGGTGGAGAAGTTTGTTTTTTTCTTGAATGTTGGCAGTGGAAAGACTCTCGGTTTTGCTATAGTCTATGTATCTTTTTAATATATCTGTCTGTCTGTCTGCCTGCCTCTCTTTCTCTTTAATCTGTCTGTATGTCCATCTGTCTTAATTGTGTATCATGCTTTAATATGTCACAAATTTGTCATTAAGTGTACTAATGTGAATACATTTCTGGGGCTATTCCGAATTGAAAATGGGCTAAAATTTATTTCCATGATAAGCAATGGACAGGTGAAGATTTAGCAGTGGGAGTTCTTGTAATAGATAGACAGTATGTTTCTTATCTTTTCTTAACATGTTTATGTACTTGTTTATTTATTGCTACTTGTTTTATTACTAGGGTAATGTACTTGTTTATTTATTGTCACTTGTTTTATTATTAAGGAAAAACTTTAAATCTGACTATGATGCTCTTGAGGACCGCCTCAGCACCCTTGCAGATAAATTGACATACGATATAATGGTATGGAAAGTACATTCAATTTTTTTTTAGTTTTAATAGGGCAGTGGTTCTCAAAATGGTTGATACAATCACCCCACCCCTTCTTCCCCACAAGGATCAATGGAGCTAGTCAGGTAGGACAAAATGAGTGAAAGAGGTTGCGTTAAATTGTCCAAAAGGGGATGGTAAAGTAGCAGTGGATTACCACACAAGAATATTTTGAATCGGTTTGTGAATTTTGCTTTAGTCAGAGGTGATTGCAAGTCCAAACCAGACTGATACCTGATCATACCAGAAACCCTGAACATACCAGAAAATTCCCTGAAAAGTTACGTAATATTTCTGGTAAAACACTGATTTCCAAAGATAATATATAATAAAAAATATAATAAGAAACAAAACAAAATTCTTGTAATTTTTAAAAAGAAATCCCTGAAGAGGCAAGTTGAAATTCGTGGAAGTTATTGAAATCCTGGAACATAATCACCCCTGTTAAGTTGGACAGCCCAAATTGCATCATACATAAATCTATTTTATTCTGAAATTTAAAACGTGCGGTGGAGAAAGGATGTGCATATATTCAGTTTCAAGATAAGATGGAGCTGAAGTACCAAGGTCTTAAAAAATCATATCAAGAGTTTTGATTCTGCAGAAAGAGGTTTATGGATTTCCACTACTACGGATAACAATCAGAAAAAATTTCTGACTTTTTCCTCAACCAAGTAGGACGAAGTTTTATAATGGTTGTTCAACTGTATTTTCTCTCTCTTTAGCATTAAAAAAAAAAAAAAATAACAAACCTACCAAGATGAAACTTGACATAGAGAAATTGCCATTAATCCCTCCCTCCCAATGCATTAAAAAAACATAAAAAACATATGTAACACATATATAACATATAAACTGAAAATAAAAAGTATGGGTAAATATATTAGACAATTGATGAACTAAATTGTTACTGTATTTATAAGTTGACAACTATTTCGAATAACTGTTCATTAATGAGATAGGGAGCGGTTCGGTATGATTTTTGGAACATAGGGAGACCTTGTATGCATGGTCATGGACCAAAGGGTTGGGGACCTGGTATTTGCCTTGTTTGGTGCAGCACAGTGCTTGCTGTCCTGATGTCATAAAAATACAATCAACTAAACTTAAAAGGTTTGAGAATCACTGCAGTAGGGCATGTGTTCCATTTTAAACAGTGTAGTATGATTAGTAAATTTTTTGTACTGTTGATTACAAATTTGAAAATCAAAAATTATATGCTGGTAATTGGAAAGTATGTATTAGGTATGTATTTTGTGCTACATTGAGTTGGCATCAGTTCCTGATAACTTCGTGAGCTAGTGTTTTTTATAAAAATATTGTATATTAAAACCTCCATCTTTTATTACTTATAATTTATTTCTTATTAGTGCAATTTGAACAAATGTTCGTTGATTTTTTTTTATGAGATTTTTCTTTTCCATTTGAGGCTTGAATATTGAGATGTTTACTGTTATTCATTGTGTTCTTTATTCCAAAGGGGCCTTTGTGGAATTAACACAAATGAATAATCTAAAATAGGATTCGTGTATTATCAATGTAACCTATATGTAATTCCTTTCGTTTGTTACAGATTTTGTGTACATTAAAAACCTTAATTTTTCAATTTTATGATATATATATATATATGCAATATTTAGTAAAGTAACGATGTGAATCAGGAATAATATCCAAATAACATTGCCAGGCACAGTATGGCATACCATTGTACTGAGTTATGGTTTTAAACCTATCGGTATGTTTTTGTTCTCTTCAGGTAACAAGAAAAAACTTCCAGAGTGGGTTTGATTTTCACTCTAATTTGTTGTTTAATTCTAAAGTGGGGTTGAAAGCATCTGAATTGGGCCCTAAATGATTGATAAAGAGTCAAGTGCTTTTTGATGAATCCTGTTTTCAGCTGTAAAAGAACGATGGGAGAATGAAAAATTGAAGAATTCAACATGTTAAGATGAATTTCTCCACATGCTTGCAATTCTTCAGGCTGATAAAAACAAATGTAGAGCATGCTTTTCTAGAAAATTTTGAGGCCCTTGATTCATATGGATACACACATTAACCTATTGTGCTTAAAAATTGGTAGATTTTGGGGAATATTGCGCAACATTAGTATTTATATACTTATAAAATTTTTGATCAATCTATATTATTCTTTTATTTTTTCTCATCTTTTTTATTGTTTATCGGTCTGGGGATACACTTCACAGGCTAACCAAAGTAGAATTTAGTCATTACAAAATAAATTCTTCAATATTATTAACCATAAATTACCACAACCAATGTCGATCCGTGAGGTTCCGCAAAGATTCAATTTATTAACTTTTAATCAACTTTTAAATTATAAAATTTTGTTATTAATGTTTAAAAAATTAAAAATACTAGTCTATCTATTCCAATTGATTTACAGCAACCTACACATAACTATCCAACAACAAGTAGACGTAACTACAGACCTCAATTTTCTCGTCTGGAGCTGGGTTGCCACAGGGTGGGTTCTTCAGGTCCTAAATTGTGGAATCAGCTGCCTTCTAATATAAAAGAGATAAATTCCTATTCTAAGTTTAAGTCTTTAATCCGGATCTTCCTTACTAATTCTATTTAATCAATGGCATACTTAATTTAATTTTCGCTGATGTTTGCGCAGTGATATCCCATGGGGCTGCTTTGGCTATCTGGTATCTCCTGGGTGGTGCAGGCTTTGTCAGACTACGTCTTTACCTGCGCTACCCAGGCAGACATGAACAAAATTTTATTTCGTGGTATATAAATTAATGTATTTATATTTTTCTAATTAATTTTAATGTATTTATATTTTTGTAGTTAATTTTATGCATCTATATTTTCGTATAATGTTAATGTAGATATGTCTTTGTTCTTATAATTAACTTAAACTAACATTGATTTGTAATCTCAATGTATATTTTTTTGTTGTTCATGTTGCTGCCTAAATAAATTTGCTTTAAAAAAAATGAATACACAAGCCCATTCAAATGTCATTATTGATCAAGTTTATTTTAATGTGGGTATTTCAAGTAGAGTGATGCAACATGTCAACCTACCTGCTTTCTTTCTTTTATGTGTGACCTCAGGTGCATAATGAAGAATTTTCTGTTTAATTCCCTGCCTGTTTTCAGATCTCGAAGTAATTGAATTTTTGAGGGACAAAGGATAATAAAGAACTTAGTCAATTGTATGCCGTAGTTGCTGTTTTGAAAATAAAAGATTGCTTAATAATATATTGAACAGGCAGGCGTAATGAATTATTGGCTATTTATTAACCTTATTTTATCCATATATTCTATAGTTATTTATATGAATATAATTACTGTATGTATATTATGCTTTCATTAGGTTCCATTTGGACCAAAAGCCTTTATGCCCGGTACCATGGTTCACACTAATAACATTACTGTGCTGCTCGGAGACAACTGGTTCACTGAAATGTCTACCAAACAAGCAGTTGAGTTTATCGAAAGAAGGAAACAACGTAAGACTCATTTAAAAACTTTCTGTTTTCATTAAAGAAATATGCATTGCCTTTTTCAGTTCTATATACATTTTTAAGTTTATTTTATGGTTACCATATGCACCAGGCCTTATGTAACTTTACCTCAAATCACCCTGAGTCGTTACGACTGAGTGATAACTTAAAATCTACTACAAATAAAAAGCTGAGTAATGACTCAGTTTTTTATATGTAGTAGATTATAATTGAAGCATAAAAATGACAAAATTTCATTATAAGCAACTTCTTTAAGAGTGATTACATGCTATTATCATAAACATTTAATTTTTTTTTTAGTTAATGATAGTACAGTATTACATACTAATAAGAGACACCAATAGGACAGGGCAGGGCATTTGTCCCTTCTTCGTAGGTACACATGTCCTTATCCATAGGGACTAGAGGAATCATCCCTTAAATAGAGGTGTCCCTTATGGAAGGTAACATTGTATTTCACATACTCTTAGTTAATGTTATAATATGTTCTTCAGAAGCATGTGTACATAATGCTTTGCACTATGAGCACATAATGTTGAGTACTATGAGTACATAATGTTGAGTACTATGAGTGCATAATGCTGAGCACTGTGAGTGCATAATGCTGAGTGCTATGAGTGTATAATGCTGAGCACTATGAGTGCATAATGCTTTGCACTATAAGCCCATAATGCTGAGCACTATGAGTGCATAATGTTGAGTACTAGTATGAGCATATAATGCTCAGAATGATGCCACCACGTTATGAGTGCTTAATACTCAGCACTATGCTACAACACCATGAGCACATAATTCTCAGCGCTATGCTACAACACCATGAGCACATAATTCTCAGCGCTATGCTGCAATATTATAATGCTCAGGACTATGAGTAGTACATGATGCTCTCTCTCTGTGGGAGTCTCTCATCCTCAGTAGAATCTAAATTCATTGCGTAGTTAACCCAATGCCTAAATCTGTTCTAGGAATTTAGGTTAGTCATCTTTAATTCTGCCAACATTTTTCTTATAGATTTAGTCAAATTTTTTTAAATATGTTCCAGAAAGCTTCGAGACTTGACCTATACATTACGGTAAGTAGTAGTTTTTGTAAATGATACTTTAGTTTAAAAACAAATCACATTTTTCAGAATGTGTAGAGATGCTGGAAGAATTGAAGAAAGAGCAGAAGCAGTACCAGAACTGGTTGGAAATGGCCGAAAATATTTCTGTATGTCTAATTTTTCCTACATAATTAAATTACATGTCCAAAAATTTCTCTCATATATCTAAGCGTTACTTGTTAGTGCCCATACATCTTAAACAGCTTAATTTTGTTTTATTGCCGATGTTGTGGTCAACCCATATTGTGATTCATGAAAAATGACATTATATGAGGAGCTTGTTTCCAAAAGGGCCTAAGTAAATTTTTTTCAAAATTGAGTTTATTGGCCGATAGTCAACCTCCATAGTCCATGAAGGTTTTCCGAACCCTTTGAGCCATCAAAGTGTCCTAAATCAAGGTCAAAGTTCATAGCAAAAATGTAGTTTTATTCCAAAAGAACCTAAGTCACTTGAGAGTTTTATGTCAAAGAGCCCTAAGTCAAAAAGCTTCTATTCCCCGTCTGTTTTGAAATGCGCACCCCCTTTTTGCGCATACCTGTGTATTTCGACAGACAAACTGAAGCATAGTATTATTGACTCATGCATAAAATAAATATTTTATATCACATTTTAATGCGTAATAGACAAATTTTATTCTGCGGGTAAAAAGAAAAAGAGTAGTGCGAAAATGCAAACGAACACGTGTATTCTACAGTATGGAAAGTTGTAGCGATACGGAGGTTGTTTCGACGGCTCCAGAACACCCACGAAAACGTAAGCGTGATTCAATTAAATGGAAAAAAAAATGTTAAGAAAGTGAAATTGCATTTTACTGATAGAAAATACCCAACAGTGGCGTGCAAGCACAAAAGTGACAGTTATTGCAAAACAAAACTAACTTCTTACTATTGTCAGTATGCAAATAGTTTTTGACATTGTGTACAAGGACAGTAACAAAACAAGGCAAGATGCCATTCTGTGTGTGCAAATGAAAATTATGTCTCCAACATTGTACCTGCCAAGAAAAGGAAAACCAAGAATTCAGAAAGTGAGTGTGAAATACTATATTTCAGTATCAGGTGCATGTAATATTCCAGTTTATGCTTCAACATTTTGTTCTGTCTTTTGTGTGGGGCGAAAAAGAATTAATAATCTTGCTAAATATTGGTTTACTAATAAACATCTGAGATCGGAATGCAGAGGAAGTTCGCTTAAATGAAGTTGTCGAAAAGAAAAGGAACAGCATTTGGGAACACATCCATAGCTTTCGTTGCCGATTAAGCCATTATGGGCTTATATTGCTTGTACCTATCTACCATTCTGAATGTAGGTAAAATGTGGAAGCTGTTGCAAGAAAAATGTAAAATGAACTGTACATATTCTCTGTATTATAAAATATTTACGAACGATCTTGATTTTGGTGCACCAAAAAAAGATATTTGTTCCTACTGCGTGAGAAAGAAGCTTCAAATGAAGATTGAGTAAGACGAACCAAAAAAGAAAGTTTTAATAATTGAATGTTTACTGCACAAACATCGAAGCAGAAATTTTTATTCATTCATTAGGAAAGCTTTCAGATGACGAAAACGCAATGACTATTTGCTTTGACTTGATGCGGAATCAGGAGTTACCAAGAGCACCAATTGCAGAGCGTATTACTCACGACAACAGCGGCAATATTTTTGTGGTGTGGTTATTCATCATGGAAAGGATGCCGAACAAATGAAAGATGACATATATTTTTACACATGGGCTGAACATGAGGGTGGTCATGGGCCCCAATGAAATCACAAGTGCATTGTATGACTTTATAATGAAGGAAGTGCCTAACAACGTAAAAAATCTGTGGTTGTTTAGTGATGCATGTGGAGGCCAAAATAAAAATTATACTGTTTTGGCAATATTGTCAGTCATAGCTATAAAGCGTTATATTATGTTCACTTACTACTATCTAGCTTGAGGCCATTCAGACGTGCCAGCGGATCGGGCTTTTGGTCGTGTGGAAATTAGTCTTAAGAAGGTGGAAACGATATTGCATCCAATTGAATATTTTAAATATTTTTCCAAAGTTGAAACTCTATTACAGTATACAAAAGATTGGGACACCATGGATTGGACAAAATACAGCCATAAACACTTGAAGAGTAAACACATCTTTCCTATATCCTAAGCAAAAGTGACACAGATTACAAAACGTGTCATAGAGGTTAAACCAATATTTAGTGCTCAGTATTCTCGACATACAAACCTTAAACATGGGAAAAAATTAAGTGGTATTGCGTTACATGTAAAGCCTCACAACTGCATGAAACAAGCAAAGAAAACTGATGTCCTTAAATTGTTAAAAATAATCGGAATAAATAATGCCCACAAGTATTTTCCCCTTCTACAAGTGATCGTGTATTGACAATGCTACAGATAGAGAGGAAACAGATAGTGCTGATGAAATAGCTTTAATAAATGAAGATCCTTAGTAGCTAAACTAATGCATATTCATCTGAGTTCAGATTCTGCATAGTGTAATTTTAACAGTTGTATAAAACCCAAATTGAAAATCCCACAATGATTTATAGAACTATTTGTATTTCTATTTATGCAAGATAGTATTTAGCATTCAATTTATTTATAGATGTTGTTAAGCTAAGCAATAAAACGTAATACATTCATACTAATTCAGAAATCATTTTGTCTGAAATAGATGTGAGTCTTACGTTTTATGGCAAAAGGTGGTAACTTAAAACTTAATCATCTTCATCACTATACTCAAACCTCCAGGATTTCTGTCACTTGCATGAAAGTTGCAGTGAGGGATGTATAATATTTCCCCAAAATAAGATTTCAATTCAAAACATTATTTAGCCTGCGAATAAAAAAGTGTGTTTTTCTCAAAAACTGCAAAACATGACTTGGGTCTTTTGGAAATGAGCTCCTCATATAACAAGGCATAAGGCTTCCTTAATTGTTGCCACTAAATAAAACCCAAAACAGTGCCAACTTTACTATTTGCTCTTTTATGTCTCATGTTTAATGTTCCTAAAAATATCTACGGAGACTTAACTACAAACAAAATAGCAGGCTAACTTCTATTCTAGCATATGTCCTTCACTTTTCTCGAAAAAATACGTACTACAACCAAATGAATGAAACCAAGGTTACATTTCTGAAATTTATAATTCAATTGCAGGTACAAGATTTCTGTAGACAAAGAAAAAATTTAACGAAGCACAACACTGATTAATATAATACATCCCTGCTTGCAATTAAAATGTACATTTAGTGAGAGAGGGAGGAGGCTTGTGTGTTTGAAGTATACGTATGTCCCACATCCGTCCACTGTCAAGAATACCGGCACTCGACTGAGCACCGCTGCGAAGCTGCAAATACATCGGGGGGTGGTTACTACGTAAAAGGGTGATACGAGTCCCGACTTAACTCAGAACTTTGGCTGTGGTGACCGAAGTCCGGATTCTTCGTTAAACTGTAGATCCAGCTTGACAACCCGTCTGGCCAACGTGGTGAGAGTAAGGCTGCTTCCTCTGTATTTCTTTCACCGTACTATTTGCCTGTGTGATAACAGAGACATGCGTCCTGCAGTGGATTGAAAATGGTTGTTGTTGATGATATATATAGCTGCTTCCAGGGCCATGCTTAGAGAGCGGCAAGCTGGGAGGTCACCTATAGCCTCTAAAAAAGTGTAGTGCAAGTATCAAAAACTCAGTTTTTAGTGGCCCTTATATACTTTTGACAGAGTAGTTGGTCAATCAATCTTTTGCGTGTGACATTGTGCTTCCCATAATGTTCATGCAGCTTCTAAATAGTGGTTAAAATAAATATGTGTCATTAGTCAACTGTGTTAGCATTATTAGTAGGGAATGGATTTCTATGCACTTGCATGTTTTTGCATATTTCACCTTTGTGCGCATATTTTTGAATATTTCTGCAAAATTTTCATAAAATTTTCAAAAAGTGTGTATTTTTCTAATCCGCTTGTAATTCAATCAATTAGGTTAATTTGATTTTTTTAAGCCTTTTTTTAAATTTTAAATAAAAAAAGAAATCATAATGCGACAGAATATGTTTCAAGTGTAAATGATATAATTAGATAATATTAAAGTTAGAAAAAAATAATTTTATGAGTCTTCACATTTCTGTGATGATGTTTCGCAATATGCGTAATATTTTCTCGAGTCAAAACCAAGTGTAGTATTTTTCAGCCCAAGCCACGGTTGCCGGCAGGTAAAAGAAAGAGAAGGACATTGCTTCCCCTCTATATTACGATTTTCTTTGGAAAAAAGGTAAAATTAAAAAAGTGAGGTAGAAAATTTCCGTTTTTTAAGACCTCCCGCTACCACCACCACTAAATTTCACCCTGCCGGCGCTCTTCAGCTCAAGCCAATGCTTATGATGCCGTATTTTCACATTTTAGTGTGTATTTTGTGTTAATTTTGTGCATACTCATATTCAAGGACGTAACAAAGTGATATTTTTTATGCATTTTAGTACATATTATGTAATAATTTCAAGAACATTTGCACTGTTTCAGTATATTGTCATTTTATACATTTCGAAACATCTCTTATGAATAGGGTCCAGATTTCTATGCATTTTCACATATTTATATATTTCCACATATTTTCGTGCATATTTTATAGTAATTTTGAGCATATGTGCATATTATTTGGGTTAAAGTTTATGCATGAAAATCCGGGCCTTAATTATTAGACTATGCATGTCCTACTTATTGTGGTGGCCATATAGCCACGGCAGAGACTCCCAGTTTCCGACATTTGATAATGAAACAATACAGAGTTTCACCAGGAGATTCCATAACAAACAGTTATTTCGACACTGGCGTAAGGTTTAAAAACACGACGTTTCGGGAGCCAACTGCTCCCTTTGTCAAGTGAAGGCAGAATGAAGAGTTCGTGAAAGTCCTAAGCTTATATACCCGTGTGTTGGGAATCCCCATCTGAAGTCATCTGGTGCGGAGCAGTTCCAGCTGGGGAAACCCCAACCATGGAAAAAGTATTGCAGAATGTGACGAGTCTGTGGAGTAGACTATTTCTGGAATCATGCGATAAACACCGCAAAACCTCTACCAGAACCTTACAGGATTTTTGCAAAACCTCGAGTTGGGGGTGTTCATCTGATGTCGTCGGATGGTGGGGGGGGGTTCCCAAGCTGGAACTGCTTCGTACCAGATGACGTCAAATGAGGATTCTCAACGTGCAAGTACATAAGCTTAGGACTTCCACTAACTTTTCATTCTGCCTTTACTTAACAAAGGGAGCAGTTGGAATTATAATAATTCATATTTTAATTTATTTCATCTCCAATTCAACTTTCCATTATCTTCTTTACTCTTTAGCTAGACCAGCAGTAAACTTCATTCTTGGTAATGCCAAACTTTGGTCAATCTTCGTTGTTATGTTAAAGTCGATTTCGAGAGCTGCTAATATCATAAGCACCGCCTGCCACTTATATCAAAATTGCTCCATGTTCCTTGAACTATGCTTATTCGACGCGTTAGTGAATATATCGGGTTGCATCAATATTTCGTGAGTTCTCTCGTAGTTTATATAAACAGTTTCACCCCATATTTACCTTTAACATTTCGTATAATCACGTCACTAATCATCAAAGCATAAAAAGTATCGATTTATTAAATTTAGTCCAAACATAAAATGTTCAGAAATTGTTGTGTTTAAAAATATTTATAGAATAAATATTATTGGTTACTTTTTTTTTTATTATTATTATTATTCTTTTGTAGGAAGAACAGCCGGGAGATCATCTAAATACCAACGAAGAACAGCCTTATGGTGGTAATTTCATTGACAATTGCGTTTGTTGCTTTCAGAAATGTTATTATGAATGCACTTTTGAGAGTTTAAAACCAACCCCCCTCTGTTGGTTTACAGCAAGTACAAATTAAATATACACCTTCCGGAAAGCGCATCAAATTTTCCATATTTATTAAAGCTAATCCGTAATATTTTGTCTTGGTCATGAGAATTGTCCTACTTTAATAACTATCAATGCTAAGGTTTCATGTGTCGGCATTTGCTTCTTTTGGTGGAAGGCAAACGGTGGCACTGCCCCACTAATTGGTGAACTTGCGCATTGTAACACCTTATATACTTTCGCAAGAAGGAATGTCGATCGCCTGTAGTTTAATGGTGCTTAATTCTGACCAAAACCAAGAGATTGTGTTGTGTCCCACCACCAGGTGCCAATTTCTTTTCCTTTGCGATTAATTCATCATGTAATACCACTACATCGGTGCAGAATTCTTCTGCTTTATAAAAGTTTTAACTATTTTGAACATCTGTTAATCTCAAGAAGGTTATTTAACGGTAATTATAAACTCCAATTGGCTAAGCTTTTACTCCATCTTGTTTGAATATTATAGTCGAGGTCACATTTAGCCGTTGATTTCATGATACGCCGCCCTCGAATGGGGAATACAATTTCTTAATTTAGACAAGGCAGAGATGCCATTCTTCATTAATAAAATTGTCACTAGCAATGATTTCGAACAAAAGAAAGTTTACAGAAAGTTATCGGAGGTGGGGTTACAGAAATTATATATTTATGGTTTGTATAGCGTACCAGACTGCTATTAGGGCTATTAATCCCCTCTCATGTATATGTATTCCGGTATTTAGGTATATGTTTTGTTGTTTGTTAGAATAATATCGGAAAACGTCAGTGCTCAAGTAGAAGGAAGCACAGAACCGAAAGAGCTGAGAAAGACTTGAACCATGTTGGATTCTTTTCAAGTATAAATGGTGTTCAATCAGATTTGGGAAACTTATTCGAAAATTGGATGAATTGATGGAGGAATGTTCTTGAAGCAGGATAAAGTGAGCCCTACTGCTCAATTTTGTATCATTGAAATGGATTTTTAGTTTGCTTTTTTAAGTTTTATATTGAGCAGATAAAACAATAATATGGGTATAAATATTACATATTCAAGTTTTTTTAGTGGTCTGTACTGCATTTGGAAAACGTGAGTTGTTCGCCCATTGGTTCCATACCGTATATCATTGATTGGATTTGGTTCTTGGTTTGTTTGATGAAATGTATGACTTGGGTGGTTATACTATTTTACCCGCCCTAACGACGATGATGTGTAGTCAAGATAAATGTAGGTGAATGGGTGACTTGTGTCAATCAAACCACCACATTCTAGATAAAGAAAGAAATATAAATACCGAAATTAAATTATTCTTGATGTTGTAACCAACAGTCTGTTTTTCCATGGGATTTCAATTAATATTTTGCGTCTCATCATGATAAGGACTGTACCCCATGATAATACAACAAAATATCGAGGCTTAAAGTAATTTTTTATGTAAATTTATAGAAAGATTTGAACTATTTGTTATGTCAAAGATTGACTGAAAGGGAAAAGCTTTATTCGTTCATTTTATAATTCCAACTCGACATACTGAAGATGATCTCAGTGAAGACTCGCAAGAGGAGGAAGACTCGAACCTAAGCCTATGAACATAGGATCAGAGAAAATGTAGAAGATGCTCTTCAAACAAATTCAATGAACGAATGAATGATTTATTTCTATAGAAGATAGAAATGAGAAGCTTTTAAAATATGGATTGATATATCAGAAGTTAACAGCAATGCATTAATTTTTTACTTCACAGTAAACTCCTCCATCCAGCAATACAACAAAAAGAAAAATAAACAAGAAGAAGAAACCAACTGTGATTTTAGTACTTATTTCTTTTAATTATTTTATGACATACACATATATTGGCTTTTTAATATAATAATACTATTACTATAGCATACAAATAAAATATTATACATTATGAATTTTTATTCGTATTTTATGTAATTATATCACTCATGTGTAGCAGATCTTAATACATGGTTGTGAAATTGTCATTGCAAATAAGACTTTTATATTTTAATTGTAAGTGAATTAAAATTTCATTAAATATCTTTGTTCATTTGTCTTGGATGCTCCAGGGATATTTGTGGAACTCAAACTTAAGTATAATAAGATTACTTTTTAAAAACAACTTGGATTTTATCGCAGAATTAATTAGGGAGGGCTTAAATTTAACTGAGTTTGTGTTCCACAAAAGTTTGAACCTTGATGTTATATATAGTAAGCCTTAAAAGAGAGAGAAGTCAAGCGTAGACCATAGCTTAATTGGTCGAGCATTCGGTGAACAACCAAAAGGTCCCAAATTCGGAGACCGGTTTTGTCTCCGAAGCTGTGTGAACATCTTTTCGTCGCTATTCCTTCTCGTGTCACAGCGGTTGTCTGCTTTGTGGAGAGCCTTGACTTCAGGGCCAGAAAAATCTATTGCACGACATGCCCGGGGCATGTAAAAAATTGAAAGCTTTTAACGCTTTAAAAATGTAAGCTTTCAACAGATTTCTGGAGGGTTTGTAGTTGTTTTGTTTTAATTTAAAATACATTTCCATTTTTATTTCAGTGATTTTATCAATGTTCTAGCGACAATCTCCATACCTCAACAATAGTGTAAACTTAATAGTGAACCCCAATAATAGTGGAAAAGGTAAAAACTCCATCTCCACATGTATTTGAGGATTTTCAAAAAGTCCTGTGGGAATACTAGATTTGGCTGCCATCTTGCCAGACTTCTTGCAGCTCACAACTCATCAGCATTTGTCATTTTCATTTGCCTCTTTTTTTTTTATCTCCTTTACTTTAATAATAGATATTAGAAATTTTCTTCAACCTCAAAATGTATCTGTATCGGGACACCCTACCAAAGCTAATAGTACCCCCATGGACGCACATTTTTGGAGACTTTTCTGGCCCTGCTTGACTCTGTCCACTAATGTATGAGCTAATGGCCAGGGTATTATATTGGGGTGAATGGATAGCTGTGCACTGAGGATTTGTCTCCAACTTGCCCTCTGCTGCTTGCGGCACCTTGCACCTGTCATACAAGGCCCAGTGGGCTCCTATAGGCACAGTGGCCAGTCGGGGTGTTCTTCCGTTCCATCCGCCAATGCCCTTCAGTGTGGATTGGTGTGTTGGATTCGGTAGACATTTAATGACGATATCGGTGCGTCTCTGTATGACAGCCATGGTCGACTTTCTCTCCCATTTATCAATCTCCTCGGACTGTTGGTTTTGTTGGTACTAAATGTCACACCTGCCTGGAATTACAGCACTACCTTCGGTGGCCACCCTTCCAAAGTTAAGCAATGTCCCAGATTTAATTCCCCGTGGTTCACAGAACTTTTCTTTCCCCTCACTTCTATTTAAAATATATAATTTTGCACTTGGAATTTCCGTATACATTTGGTGCTGGTTCCATGTTGTAATTAATATTTGCATAATAATAATTCTGCTACACACACACACAGAGAGAGAGACACGGGCAGACAGACATGCACACACACACACATCATATATATATATATATATATAGGGCTTAAAAAAATCTCGTTGCTCAGTGACCACTGCTGACTAGGTTTTTGCAGTTAGCGAGTAGAAAATCATCTTTGCCTATTAAGTTCCTAAATTTTCTTTTTGGAGCAGACGAGTGCCATTCTGATCTAACGAGTATGGTTTTCCATAATTTGTTTATCCCTTTATATAACCAAGTATTGCGTTTTCTTATCAGTGCATTATGGTTGCACACGTTTTTCGTGCCGATTCTGATGGTATCGTAAAATGTGTGCCATTTTTTCCGTCCACTGTAGTGTGGTTCCCCAGATGGCAAGAGGTTTGGGTTTTTCTGAAAACAATAGGTTTCGGCACAAGGTGACCTTAGCTGCTGTTGTGCCATAAACACGAACAAGCCGTATTTCTTATCAGCACTGTATTATGTTTACTTCTACAGATTATTCTGCAATTTTAAACATGAGCATGTACATATTTTATAATTGAAGTTTTACTTTAGGTATTGATAATTATCGTTTTTCTCACAGTTTTTATTTTCTGTGTATGTGATATGAAGTTTTGTTGTTGTAATAAAGATTTATTTCTGTTTTTCCTATTGATTTCACCAGGAAGAAGAGTTTGAAGATAAGAACTGTAATGGGTCACCACGAATCAACAGTCCCTCCGATATTTACAAGTGTTTTAGTTTTATATGTCAGAAGTCGAAGCCAAAGTCCATATTAAAGTCCAATTCCAATGAAATGAGAGATTCTTCCGAAAAGAACATCCATGTGAACGGCAATGAGAATGAGCAGTCGATGATGGAGTTTGAAACGACGGACAAATATATCAATCATTGCTTATCTAAGAAAGTGAACGATAACTTGGTAAGATTCTTTTATATTTGATGCCTATACGTAGTTTAGTAAACTAAACACTGTAGCACCTGCAATTTTTGTTCATACATTGTCTTTACTAAGTCATTATGAATGTTAGTAAGGTGTGTTTTTCCTTCTTACTATTCTGGGTTTGAAAGTATAGTCAAACCTCGATATCTCAAAAAAAAAAAAAAATCTCTTGCACTTTCGGCACTAAGAATGTATTAATTCCAAGCGTTTTCCGAAATCCTTGTTATCTCTAATTACAATCTCTAAATTAAACGCAAGGCATTTATATTTACAAACCGGTATTGAGGTATTTTTATCCTTCTTTGCAGTAATCTTTCTTGATCAAGCAAATTTTTACTCCTTTTTTATTAATATATGTAAAATCAAAGACACATACTGTAATCAAAGTATCACATGTGGTGGGGGGGGGAAGCCAGTTTGAGTGAAAACGCAAAAATTTGATTGTAGGAACTTGTAGTTTAATATCTTGATTTTTTTCTCTTCTGTTTCCATGAGATTTTAGATACTAAGGTTCGACTGTATCTGTACTACTGTATCATGATATGGTACCTTATTTGGCATGGGTAATTCTTTGTTTTTTGGTTCAATGGTGACCTATGGCAATGTAGTGCTAGCATGTTTGTCTTCTGAATAGAAAATCCAGGTTTTCTTACTGATTCACAGTCTGGTGTTCGTATGTCTTGTAAAACTAGGTCTTGATCCAACCTGATAACAAGTACCACAAAACAACAAACTGGAATTCGGTAACCATATTGGATGATGCAGACTTTGGTTTTCTTTTGAGGGGCATTGGTGGTGGTGGTCATTTAAAAATGGCGTAGGGTTATAGAAATTTCATTGCATTATTTTAAAAAGCTTCACAGGTCAAAAGCACTTTTTAAATGGAGGACGCTGTATTTTATTTTTTTTCCACTGATTTTTACCACCCTTGGGGGAAAAGCTGTACAAGGGAAGTTGAAAAAAGTATAAATGTGATGAAATAGCGTTTTCATCCTGACTTTTACTATAACAGCCATTTTGAAATTATTTTTCAAGTATTTAATAGCCTCTTGGGGTCCAAAGTAGTGGCCTTGTAAGATCTCACAAATGTTTTTTTTGCAGTGTTACCGAGAAACATCAATAAAATAAAAATGGGTTTCTAAGATCTTGGTTACGAAATGTGTACTTTCACTCTATAATTATCAGGAGTAGAATTTTGGCGTAACTTTACAATTATTCTCGGTTGCTTGATGTAACTTCGAAACCATGATGTGTTTAACCCAACACAGCAGTGTGTCGTCATAGCCATCAGACTATTGCAGTACCTCCTGTTGTTAGTTGTAGATTTGACTTTCGAGGTAGAAAAGCTGATTATTATTAGTCTCTATTAATCTGTGATTCCCATTGCGAGTGGCATATTGTGTTGTCTACATATAAAACAAATGCTCAACAAATATTATTTTTAAACAATTATTATTATTTTTAATTAATGTAGTAAATTTTTTTAGATAAGTTTAAATTTTAGTTAACATTTTTTTGATTGATTTAGTTAATTTTTTTAGAGGAGTTTAAATTTTTATAAGATATGTAATAACCAGATGGAGGCACGATATAATAACACATAATAGCCAAATGCAGTGTATGGTTTAATACATAGAATATACAGAGTGCAGTTAAGAAGTTCAGGGACTAATCGTATAGAGCTATCATCCTTCGTTTATTGGGCATGCAGCAGGTGTCTTGTTTACTTTTAGCAAAAGTTTGGTGGCGATCAAGTATGTAATTTTTTTTTTCTACCATGCTTGTGTGTGTATCTGTAAATTTATGTAATGGTGAAAATGTCTTCTTTGAAAGAGCAGCATATTTTCGTTAAGTTTTGCTTCATTCTCGGGAAAACAGCTGCAAAAAATATTGGGGTATTTTGAGAGGCTTTTGGGGAATTTTTTTTAGGGATGAAATGAGCCGAATCTCCTGTTTTCGGTGGTTCTCACATTAAATAGAAGAAAAGGGATAATGTGACATTTCAATATATTGTGTATTCTGAAGTTTGTGTCAAGGGATATTGGTTCCTTTGCTTATTGGTAATGTTGTTTAATTTTCCCTTAATTAAAGTTCTGTTTTAAGCTGAGCAATGTATTTTAGGCTTTCACTGGAGAAGTTAGAGAGCATTCAAGTGAAAATACACCTCAAATAACCACCACACCATTCGAGAGACCAAAATCGCTGTTCCGGAGTTCCAGACAAAATGCAACTGACCATTAACGTTAATGCCAATCTATGAAACTCACGTTCCGCCATGCATGCTTTTCCCACAAGCGAGATTGTATTTGGATGTTAATCAACATTTGTGGCAAAATCAAGGCCAGTCTCTCATTATTTTGTTTTTGTAATGACCTCAATGATAATCAAGCACATCACACATTTTTTTCATATGATTTGCACGGAAAATTGATGATTGAATGTGAGTATGATTGGAAATTGCATACCGCTCAAATCGCGTACAAATACATGTCCACAGAATACATGTAGGCGAATGTACTGTCTATGTGGGATAATCCTATGTATGTACTTTCATGAAAAAAGTATTTTTGCAAAATAGTGCGATATTTGATGATTATGATAAATAAAATATGAAAAATGGTTGTAGTGTTTTTATGGCAAGCTCACATCTACAATGCATATATTTCTCCCTCTTTTGCTTTGTAAATGCATGAGTGTTATTTCAAAGTCAACATTTAAAAAATTGCCAAGAAATATAAACGAGCAGCCAAAGTGAATATTTCTTAAAAATAGATAGGGCTTGCAAAGTTTCACGAGTAAATTGTGGACTCAAATTTATAGATTTGAAATTGTAACGATACTGGTGCTGTTACATAAATAAATCTTCGGAGATAAATAGGTTGGGAATGACAGCCTGGAAGATATGGTGAAAAGGTTGAGTAGATAGAAAAAAAAAAAAGGCGAACAACTTACTTCCTGGTTAAAATAAAATACTTGTATACAAAGTTGGACTAACTATTCAGTAAAATAAGCACATACTTAGGTCATCAAGAGGAAAGCACCACAGTATTATTTTCTACTGCTGGACTTAGTATGTCTATATGGTGCAGCTGAACCAGGTTCTATAAAAAAGGGGCTCCCACAATAAATGAAAAAATTGCAAATATACGAGGGTGGGGGCAAAACTTTATTAGCACAACAAACATAATAATATTTTGTTTCTGTTCATTTATTGATTTAAATTGTCTGTGCTATTGTTTAACAGCATTTATATATTAACACTTTTATACCAATAAAGTACCAACAAAAAGTACAAGAATGGAAAGAAACGACTGAGTGGAAGAGCATTCAGAGAATAGATCCATTTTATACAGAATTTATTTATTATCGTGGCTTTTCATTTTTGTAATACCCCGAAGATTCAGTGGGTCTGTTGAGGCCTCTAAAATAAAAATCACCCTAAAAAGAATTATTTTGGAAATAGTATTTAATGCAGGAGTTTGGGAGGTGTACCAAATTACGATTTCGTACAAAGCACTATGTAACTTAAGTCAGTCTCTGATTTTTCCAATCCAAATCCTAAACTTTGAGTTTACACATGTCCACATATTTATAATAAAAAATCGATTATTTCTCACTATTCCTGAATATCCGACACATCAAACAATCCTAATTACTGCTAATTTGTGCAAGATAAAAAGGAAAAGTTGGCTGAACTAGCAGCCTATATTTCCAGATGAAGATGGGATTGAGTCCAATAAGAGAAGGCAAGAGTGCCGATTTTATTGTAAATGAAACATAAATGATATTTAAACATGGGAGAGGCTCCTCATGAACCAGAGAAAAGACAAGTAGAACAAAGCCTGCCAGATTTGATGAATGAGAGCCAGAGTTCAAAAACAAATGTGACACCAAAGAAGATATGACGGCCACATTAGACAGCCAGAACATGCAGAAAGGAGCCAGTCTAGGAGAGGCAGTGCTTACCATTCTGCGGCCTCGATCACACGGCAACAAGACCCACAAAAGCTAAGTCATCGAATGAAAACTGAACTCTAAAGAAGTGAAAGCCACATCAAAGAGTTCAGAGGCAACGATGCAGCAATCGCCTTCATGGGAAAAAAAAAAAAGTTAAGCGTAGAGAAGCCGAGTATACAAATGATGAAAGGAAACAATTGGCCGATTCCTAATGCGAAAGTGTTAGAAGAAATGGTAGTTCCCATTGGGGATAGCTGTTACCCACTGCAATTGTTTGTTTGTGGTTTTACGGCTCAAAGACTACAGTGGTCATGCTGCGCCGGGACCTACTGTTTTCCGAGGAATCCGAACCTCTTAAGGCCTAGGGAACCAAACCCCGGACTACAGTGAGCAGTGCGATCTTTATGAGATCTCTGAGTAAGCGTTCTTTTTGCACTGCTGGGAGTCGAACCCGGATTAGCCGCGCACTAGGAGAACGCGTTACCACACTGCGCCACCGCAGGGCTTACCAACTGCAAGGTTAAAGTGTTAGGGAGAGAAAGTATTGAAGAGGGGGACAGCAAATCAAATCCAGGCAAAATCAAACTGTCTATGCAAAGCAATAACGTAGGAAAAAAAACATAGGAGTTAAAAGGCAATGAGCAAAGGGGGGGAATCAAAGAAACGGAAATGCAATGTTCTGACACATGTGTTTTCGCCAAAATCTGGAATGGGGCTCAAACAGTACTAACAATGAACTAGCTAAAGGCACAATTGTATTGGTGTTCATGAGTCAAACTGATGACACATTGCATGTAAATTTCTTCGCCGGCCATCCTTCCCAATCCCCCCGAGCACAGTTCCCATCCTATTGCTTTTAAATTATTAAAACTTCATTCTAAGTGAGTTGTCACAGTTTCTCTGCATGCATATAACTACAATTTATGTAATAAATTTTAAATCACGAGATGAGAAAATACCAGGCTGTTGTATTTGATAACTTCTCGATCACAATATGACGAAAGACTAAATTTTTCGACAGAGTGAGAGCCAAATTGATACGTTAAGAAAATCTTCCAAGGGCCTTTCCTCTACGCTAATGTATACTTTATAGGAACAATGGAAATAATTATTAAATCGAGGAAGTCGTTAAATTAAGACAACACATTTATAGGAAACGATGATAGACCATCCATAGAGGTGGAGACGGGGCCGTAGGTATTTCTTTGGGCTGAAAATTTTTATGTAAAATGCGCTGAAAGTAGCAATTATATTACATTTAAAAAAAATCGCATTTTTTGCCCTCCCCGGAGCAAAAATCCTGGGTGCGAGTTCAGCTATAAAGCTAAGCTAATGCTTCACCTTTTATTCAGTTTAGAAAAGTGTTTATGACTATATAAAGGAAAGGAGAATGGTATTATCAAAATCCTTTACAGATTAGAAAATTCAGCTTTTTTTTATGTTTTAGTTGTATATTTGGCAAACAATCTCTTCTAAGATACATGTGGGCTTAATAATTTTATGTAAATTACATTAGTTTTTATGCAAAAGATAATTTTAGAGGATGTTTAGTCAAAAGTATACAAGTTTTTCATAATTTCCAGTATGCAATGCAGTATGAAAAGTGTAGTTTAGGAAAAGTACTTTAATAAGCATACTCAAAAGTACTTTAATATTATAACAATGAATTTAAAATTCCCCCGAATTTTCTGTGAGGGTATACACCCTTTTTACAGTATGTAAAAAGGGTAGACACCCTTTTTACATACTGTAAGCCAGCATTCGCTTCAATTGAAATTGATTTTCTAACTGAAAATCTACTTGCAGCTATATACATGCTAATGACAAAATGTTATCATTAAATCAAGGAAAATATAACACTGGATTCCACGTTACTCTGTCTGGGTCAATAAAAATACTTCTTAAATAGAAGTTAGACTGTATTTATTATATATGTGGTTATATTAAAATAGATGACAAATTACTCATAAAGAAAAGACTTGAAACTATTCTAATTATATTAAAAAATTTGCAAATATCCAATGGGCTCATTAATCTAAAATACTATTTTTCTGTTATACAAGTTTTGGAAATTGTCGTTTTGAAGTGTTAAATATTATAATATATAAAAATAGTACTATTAGTTTTGGATACCCATATTGTTTTCAATGGACATTAGACTTTCTATTAATTTATTAACTTCTTTGGGCGTTTTCCCTAGGACTAGAGGGTAGGGAGTATCTTTTCTGTGCGAGTTTCAATGATTTTTATTTACCAAAATTAGATTGATAATCCCAAAAAGAAGAGTTCTGAAAATTAAATTCCATTCTAAATTAAAATTTTTGTAATGATAAAATATCAAAAAGGAAAGTCAACATTAAACTGTCTACTATGTTCAAGGTCAGAAAATAAAATTTCTCAATCTCCGAAATGTGGCTGTTCATGGTCTCTGAATGAGGGTAAATGTAGCATAAAGTCTATGGAGAAGAAAAATCCTTTCCGAGAAAAGATGGTCGTTCACAAAGGTTTTACTGTTATGGGTATAAACATATATACGAAGGCTGTTCAAAAAGTATCTGATTTTATCTGGGAAATAAAATATATTTATTACGATTTCAAACGGTGATCTTCTTCAAAATACCTCTCTTGGAACTGCACACACTTATTCCAGTGTTCTTTTCACTTTTGGAAGCAGTTCTGGAAGTCCTCTTCAGGAATTAACTTCAGCTCCGCCGTTGCATTTTGCATATCTTCTCTGGTATGGAAGCGAATCCTCTTCAAAAGACATTTTCAGTTCTTGAAATGTCCAAACATCGCAACGAGTCCAGTCTGGAGAATTGGGAGCTTGTTTTACCTGAGGAATGCTGTGTTTGGCTAAAAGAGTGAGATTTAGGTACAACGAATGCACAGATGCATTGTCGTGACAATACGGCCAAAATAGCATATACCCTTTTCAAACATAAATCCTTGGTCAAAATAGAATGTACTTATCCAACATCTCCGGAAATCTCACGGACAGTGATATAACCGTCTTCCTTATTCTGAATATTCACTATATTCACTACTTCCTCACTATATCACTAATTCTTATATCCACTACTGAAGATTTTATTTCTTCTGTTAGTGCCTTACAAATCGGTACGGAAGATGTTATGGTATCATTTGACGTAGTTTCACCATTCACTTGTATACCAACTTCCCTTTCGATTTCAACAGCTCTAGAAAAACTGAAGAACGACGACTCTCTCGCTGCACGTACCAAATTGACAGCTGAAGATATTTGCATTCTTTTGAAATTCTGTTTGGACGCGACGTATTTTAGCTTCAATGGGACCTTCTACAAACAGGGACAGGGGACCGCAATGGGTTCCCCCGTTTCTATTGCTGTAGCTAACCTTATATGTAGTCTTTGGAGATGGACATTTCGGACTGTGATGAGTTTGATGTTAAGGTCTGGAGAAGGTATGTCGATGATGCTTTTGTTGTTCTTCGAAGACAGAGGTGGACAGCTTCCACCGTTTCCTTAATGACTTAAACCCCCATATTCAATTTACCTTAGAGGTAGAACATGAGGGATGTTTGCCATTTTTGGACGTGAGGGTCACCAGAGGAGACAATGGAAGCTTGTCAACCTCTGTATACCGAAAGCCAACTCATACGGACCGGTACTTGGATTTCCTCTCACCTCATCCAACTTGCCACAAAGCTTCTGTTGTGAGGTCTGTCACATCGGACCCTCACACACAGTCGCAGAGTTGAATTGAAGGATGCTGAGGTATGGAAGGTAAGGAGAGCTCTTGTAGATAATGGCTACCCGAGCAAGTTTATCGCTCGAAGATCTAATAATGGACATAGAGAACCTGTTGAGGAGAGACAGACTAGAGGGATGGTTGTTTTGCCATATGTGGAGAGGACTTCTGAGGAGATTGCGCGTATTCTTAGGAAATCTGACATCAGGACTTACTATAAACCTGCATCGACTTTGCGTGACCTGTTGGTGAGAGTGAAAGATCGAGTTCCAATGGATGAATTGACTGGAACAATTTACCAGATACCCTGCAAAGACTGCGAAAAAGTATATACTGCCGAGATGGGAAGAACTGTTTGTACTCGTAAAAAAGAACATCATCATGCTGTGGAAAAAGGTGAGATGACTGATCTTCTGGCAGAACATGCCTGGGAGAGAGGTCATGTTCCTGATTGGAAAGGTACAAAAGTTCTTCATAAAAATGTAATTTCTCGCTATTGTAGACTTTTTCTGGAGTCTTGGGAGACTTTTCGAATGCGAAGTAAGGCGATGAACATCGCAAAATCGATGCCTGAACCTTACCGCATTTTTGCTAGGAGATGGGGGAAAACCAGTTTCAGACAGGGGGAATTACCGAGTGCGGGACAGTTCTTAGAAAATCCAGATTCAGACAGGGGGGAAAACCCGAGTGCGGGATAGCTTTGGGGGAAAAACCAAAGTTGGGGTATAAATACCGAACACCTACACTTCCTTGACACTTTCGCTTGATGAAGGGAACAGTAGTTCTCGAAACGTTGCGAATATTTTTGCAGACGGTAAATATCTTTTACCTTCTTCATTTGTATTTCGTATATTCCGACCAGTGTCAAATTTTACTAGTTTCGGTAAGCCCTGGTCAGTCTTTGTACATCGTTGTCAGAATTAAATTTAATAAATTTGAAAAGCAGTTATCGTTTCATCCAAAATTTTACAAAGACAGCTGGAATTGTTCCTTGAAAAATCACAAAATACTTGACCACAGCACATATCCATAATATTGAGGAAATTAAAAATACTGATGTAGAATTTATATCAAAAATGGGAGATTATAGATTAATCTTGATCCTGGTCAAATACTGAATTCCGATCAGAGTGGATTTCATTATTTCATAGCAAATGAAAGGTTATTGTCTTTTAAAGGGAAAAAAAAACCATTTCAGCAATTCCATCAGAGTTTTCATTAACACATTCATTTAAAATTATGCCAATGCTGTCAATGAGTGGGAGAATTAAAAGGCAAGTTAATAATATGCTTAAAAGAGAGAGAAAAGAATGGAAATTTCGATCAGACCATTAAAAAAAAAGTTATTTTGGCCTTCAAATGTATACATATATCACTTCTTCAAAATCAGGAAAAATGGATAAACTACAAATAAAGAATGGCTGAATAATTGCATTATTCCTATTTTTTCACCCACCTTCTTGTATCATGTTAGATTCCTAGACAGGGTGCACAGATCTAAGCATATACGAAGATCTTCTTAGCGATTGCATTACCTTATATGTACCCCGCCCCCGGAAACACCCTTTATTTAACTAATCGATGTACACATATTTTTTCAGGCAGTATGAAAAGTTTCCCAAAAGAGTTACAAACCGAATCGCCTTTGATAATATGAAAATTGATATAAAAATGGAAACGAAATACTAAAAATGCACTCTTTAATATATAACCAATTTCAATCTGAATAATATCGCCCAATGTTTACAATATTCCTGGTATAAGTGCAATTATTCAGATAACGATGATAAAACATTTAATAATGTAGAAACCCTTTCTTTCGCAGTTGATAATATTCACTGTAATATTTCATTATGTAATAGTCACTTGTTTTTAAAATGCACTCACTGTAACCAAATATTATGCTTTGAACATTTTTTCGTTGAATACCATTTTCATGATAGTCTTGTCTAATTCTTTTTTTTTTATTAATTCTGCTAGAAACAAACCCATATTTAAATTTTTACTTTCGATTTTCACATCGTATGCACATTATACAAATTTTTAAATTTTGTGGTATTATTTTTTATAAATAGAGAAAGTGCACTCGAATTTTAATTTATCTAAAATGTTAATTCCTCTTGCTTTCACAAAAAGCATGTATCTTGTTTCAAAACTTTATGTATCAAAAAGCAAACAATTTTTGAAATGATAATAAAAGCATCGCCAATTCTTATAAATATTTCACCAAACCGCTGAATCTGCACCAATTTTGAACATTTTATTCGTTAATTAAAAATTAATATATGGACTTCACCACAGAAAAAGGACTTCGGATTCGTAATTAAGGGTATAAAATCTATAAATTGCGATGTGTCTCAATTCTCAGTTAGGACTCCCACTCGGGGTAGTTTCCTTCTTAGGGTTGCATCAAAAATAAGACCTGATATTGACAGGTTTGTTAATAATAAGCAGTGCCAAAAATCTCACTAAAAGGTTTGATTTCGCTTTATATATTAATAACTGAAGACGTTGTAAATACTTTTACTTCCATATATATGTATTTTACATTATAATATATACAATAAGCCCCAGAGGCGGATACAGAAAATATTTTTGGGTGGACGCACAAAACCAATGTAGAAATCTTGTAGAAAAAACGGCAATAAAGGTTGATCTAGAGCGCGCAAGGGTGCCGCCTGCTTTTGCCTTTATTTAGTGATAAAATTGCTGGTACAGCAATATGTAGCCCGCGGGCCAACGAGAATAAGCAAAATTGGTCCATGTAGGGGCGGACTGGGCCGCCCCCCCCCCTGTCCCAGTGCGCCCTCATGGGCGAAACTAAATTTTTAATGGGACTTGGCTACGGCCTTGCATGCTGTGATTGTATCAATACATGCTGTAAAATTTTTTGACCTCCCCACTAAATTAAATCCTGACCACGGCTTTCACACAATCCCTTTAATTTATGTCGTTGATAATGAGCGTAGAGGGCCAAAAATTTCCTTGAGCTTGCGAAATTAAAATAGAGAAAGTATAGTTGTAACGTTATTAAAAACGTTCCACTTGAAAGTTGAAATAATAACATGTCAATGAAAACGCTGCCATGCAGAAAAGAGAGCTATATAATACAATACAACAAATGCTATAGTTACATCAAATAAATGACAAAGCGTATTTTTTTATTTCGTACTAAATACACTACGCCGAAAAATGTAATCACTAAGGCCCGGCTTTTCATGCATAAAATTTAGCCCAAGTAATATGCAAATACAGAGATGCCAACCCGAGAAAGTAATCGTCCGTAAAAAAAAATTTCCGTAGTTTTCCGTAAAACCTTTTGGCGCAGTATAGCCCAGATGCTCTTGCGCCATAAAAAAGCCAAACAATCAATTTTCCGTAAAACCGCATTTTTTTATTTCCAGCAAAAAGATTTTTTATAAGTAAAGAACCTGCATTGTTACAAAGCAATATATTTGCCCCCAATATGGAAATAACATGCAACTATTCCCAATAATGTGACTCAACTCTGTACGTTTATGCAGTTATAAAGTGATCACACTTTCATCAATACCATTTGTCGCAGGAGAAATGTCCCTTTTATGAGTTTAGCAGGAAAAATGTTTTTATCAGTTTCGTAGCAGGAAAAATGTCTTTCGGTATGGTTTTGTAGGAAAAAAACTTTTGCATCGGTTTTGTAGAAGGTAAACACCACAATTTTATTTTATATTCTGTACAAGAAAATTGGTTTTCACATGGGTTTTGTAATAGGTAAACAACAGTTTAATCAAATGAATGAGAATGAGTATGATAAAGATGAAAAGCCAAATGTTTTATTGAAAAAGTAAAAGTTCATAAACATCAAGTTCTTTGTTTCTTTTTCTGTAATTTTGAAACCTCTTCCCTGTTCTTCTCTTGAAAAGCTAAAATCGTTGAAATACGCAAATTAGCTTTTGTCAACAAGACTTGCCCATTTTCCACTGCAGACATCTTATTTCTTTGGATGGAAATTTATAGATGCAAAATACGACCAACGATCGCTTATTTCGTAAATCGCCAGTAGGTGGTGTAACAGGGCAAAATTTCTCTATTTTGATGGAAAAATACTAAAAACTTACTGACAGTCGTTAATTACATCACATTTAAAAAGTTCACGATTTTGTCGGTAAGCGGAGCATAAAGGACGAAATTGCGCCTCGAAAAAAATTATAGCTCGTTAATTGACGTTAAAATCGTTTCTTAAGTCAAATCAGTAAATTATTTTTATTATTTCAACTTCTGCAAACAAGCACCAGGTAGCGTTTCTTCGTAGAATAGAATTATAAATTACGTAAATTAATTAAATATATCGAATAGGTAAGTGTATTATTGAATTAATCTGCAAGTCTCTGCGCGTGTAGATACGAAAGCAGAAGGGGAAAATATTCCTAAATATATGTCGCAAAATCTCGGAGTAAATCGCATGCTATTTTCTAAAGTATCGTGAGGAAATTTTTCTAAAATTTTAATAAAATGTTATGAGTAAACATTTACTTAAAACATGGTAGGTCCACGAAAAAATGTAAAAAATTTTGATGCTTCATAAAACTGCAATTCCTTACTACAAATATTGCGATACACTTGCCGAGAAGTTTTGTCAGCCTTTTTTTTTCCCCCAGCTGTTTCACAATCACGGCTGCGTTTCATTTCGTTGTTTTAATCCAAATTCAAATAATTTTCTCACACAAAGCTAGACGTGGAGAATAACAGAGAAACAGTTCACATGCAAACACATACACAAAAGGCGCCAAATAACTGATTTTATTCTCCCTCTCGGCTGATCCACACAGCGCGACGGGAAATCCCAATGTGTTTGGTTCCTTATGATATATGCTGGATAGACGGCAGTGGACAAGTCGGAAGCGTTGCGCCCAACAAGAAAGGCACAGGCTATCTGCAAAGTGCGTTTTCATTCATTAATTCATTAAAAAAAAACAAAACAAAAAAAACATGAATTTTTGAAGGGCCCAGTAGAAAATTGCACATGAGGATCTTGAATGAGGTTTTCCGTAGTTTTCTTGGTATCGACCGTAATACAGTAAGGTGGAGTTAAAATCCGTACAAACTACGGAAAATCCGTAAAAGTTGGCATTTCTGTGCAAATATGCTCACAATTATCACAAAATATGCAGAACTATGCAACTCGATAGAAATCCGGACTCTACTATTAGCGATGTTTCGAAATGTATAAAATGACAATTTATTGAAACAGTGCAAGTGTTCTTGAAATTATTGCATAACATATATACTGAAATGCATAAAAAATATCACTTTGTTACGTTCTTGGATATGCACAAAATGAATACAAAATACACACAAATTGCAAGGGCGTAGCCGGGATTCAATTTCGGGTGGGGGTTCAAAAATTTTTACCGCATGCATCGATAAAATCACAGTACGCAAGGCTGTAGCCAAGTCCCATTAAAAACTTAGTTTAGGGGCGGGAACGGTTCCAATGAATCCTCCCCGCTTTGGATACGGGCATGGTAAATGTATGAAATACGTACGGAGATACGTTTGAAAATATGGCATCATAAGCATTGGCTTTGGACCAAGGACGCCTGTAGAGTTAAATTTAGTGTGTGTGTGTGTGTGGGGGGGGAACAAAAGCCTTAAAAAATGGAAATTTTCTACCGCACTTTTTTAATTTTACCTTTTTCTGAAGAAAATCGAAATATAGTGGAAGGGCAATGGAATGGCCCTCCCTTGCCTGCAGCCGTCCACGGCTTGGTTTGGAAAATATTACACTTGGTCTTGACTTGGAAAGTAATACACATATTGAGAAATATCGCCACAGAAATATGAAGACGCACAAAATGATTTTTTCCAACTTTAATGTTATCTAATTATATCACAGTGGAAACATATTCTGTAGCATTCTTTTTGTATTTAAAATAAGGAAGTTCTTTAAAAAAAACAACATGGTATTAATCTAATTGGTTGAATTACAAGGGTTAGAAAAATACACATTTTTCGAAAAATTTCGCAAAAATAAGAAAATTATGCACACAACGGCGAAATACGCAAAAATTTGCGCAAGTGCATAGAAATTCGGGTCCTGATAATCACACTTCTTATATTAAAAAGAAAGGAAAATATTTTAAATTTTGAACGACGTTACTTATTATAAAATTTTCATCTGAAATTGGATGGGGTGGGGACATGGAGCACTAATAACAACATTGCGACGGTTGGGTCCCCCCCGCTAACGGCGCCCGTGGGCTCAATTAACATACGGGTCTTGTCCCCAAATTTTGCATTTATATCTTTTTGTTTTAAATTATTTATCACACAGAATTTTACAGTGTGGGGAGATTTCAAGTATTACGTAAGCAATATTTTGGCCATTTTATACCCCTCCCCCCAAATAAGCAAAAATTAACATTGGCTAACATAGGAAAACACAACAGCAACCTTTTCCCATAGGTGCTTACGTAATATTTGAAATCTCTCTCTCTCCTGCCGTATCAGGAGTCTGAAGGACACCTATCGAAGTGACATGGTGAACTTCTTGAAAAGAGACATTAAGGGACACTTCCGATCAATGTTCGAGGTGCGAAAATTGCCGTACTTTTTTTCCCGATGGTCTCCCAGGTGGGGGCACAGACCAGGCTGCATCGTTTCAGAATTGGCTGTGCATTCACCAACAAGTACCTCCACCGCATTAGGCAACTCCCGTCGCCTGTGTGTCTCCAGTGTCAGGAAGGTGCTGACGAAACACTGGAACACATTCTTTTGCGGTGTCCGGCCTACGGCTACCTCAGGGAGGAGCTCCTTCTCGCCCGCCGCCGTTTAGGCCTCGCCTCGCCACCAGGTCTGTCCGACCTCCTGGATCCCACCGGATCCCCCCGCCTTCGCGCTGCCTCCGTGGTTGTGCTAAGCACCTTCCTCTCCGGGCTTGGCCGGTTCTTGTAGGTTACTCGGCTGGCCCATGGGGGTGTCTCCGGTCCTGCTGCCTGGGCCGTGGCCGTTCTCCGTGGCGGCCCCCCGGCGGCTGGTTTCGGTGTGCGTTGAATGACGACTTTACGTGAACGTGCATCTATGAATGCCGTGTTGATCGGTAATCCATCTCCCCCTCAGCCGCCTCGGCGGCTGATTACGCTGTTCAAGCGTCCTGTCTGGGATTACAGCGCCGCCACCATTCCCACTGCCCCCTGCAAGAGAGAACGAACGGTCCGTGAGACGGTATCGGGGTTCCGCGAGATCCTCCCAGTGCCCCACAAAAGTTCGGAAAAGTACTAAGACACGAGCATTTACTCTTTAATGCTAAGAATAAATTACGAGGGAACGAAAAATTCCTTCCTTAAATGGTGAAAATCAGTGATGAAACACTAGAAATAAATATGTATGATGCAAATTCCGGGCTTTAAACTTTGAGTTAATTCTTGGGGGTCCGCGAGTGATTTCTGAAGGGGGTTCCGCGGTCCAGAAAGTTAAAGAACCGCTGGTTTAAACAATTAAAACTTTAACTGCGGTTACGTGTATTTTACATTTTATATCTTCTACTAGCGATGTGTCATGGATTCAAAAATTGCAATTTTGTCAGCGAAGGTTGTCATTTTATGACTATATGGTAGTTTTGTCATTTTCTGTGTCTTGCATAAGCGCGGTTCAGACTCTCTTCCCTATTGTCAGAAAAAATAAGCAAATCTCCATCCTCATTCCCCAAAAATGCTTAAGTAATACTTGAACGGCCCCTAGCACGATGGCCCTGTCCGCCCCCGATTCGAAGCAACGTTTTCCTTTTTTTTAAGAATAGGCTCACCTTGTAATCTAAGGCCTGGCAAATGTGGGCTCTGATTTGAAGCAATGTTCTCCTTATTTAGGAATTGACCCGCTGGGCAATTTATTTTCGATATAGCCCACCCTGCAATCGCCTGGTAGCAGGGTGGCCTAGCCCGCCCCTGCCAGGCGAAATCCTTCACTTAACCCACGTCTATTAAATATACACTACACTACAGCATGATTAACAAAATACTTTGCTATGTATATGTGTAGGGGGCGGACAAGGCAGATCAAAATCTTTCAGGGTGGGGGGCGTCGATTTGTTTCCGATTCCTATTTTTAGCCAAGTGTCCGGTATTTTTCATTTTATTTTCCATAATATAATCCCCGCTCAAGGGGGGGGGGCGGTTGGGGGATTGCCCCCCCCCTTTAAGCCCTGTTGTCTTAATATTTTGACACTTCGATTTTTATATTATCGTTAACTGAAACCTGTGGTATAAAAAATAGGGGCAGGGGGATACAAGCCCCCCCCATTCGAAATCAAGGCACCTATTTCTCTTTAATGCTACTTCATCCCCACCTCATAATTTTTAAATTACTACGCCTCTGACTGAAATGTACATACATTATTGGCATAATTTTTCTTTTTATCCCTACAGGATGAACCCTAATTCATGAAAGAGTATCAGAAGCAGTATTTTTTTTTTTTTTATCAGTTGTTTTTGCCAAATATTCAGAATAAACAAAACGCTACGAATTTTTGAAATT
>QLNU02014328.1:86019-110284 GCA_006491805.2 Dysdera silvatica | reverse complement strand
ATTCGGTGTTTATCGTTGTGCGAGAATTTTTGATAAAATTTTCCTTCTAAAAATCTAAATTCTAAGAATGTTCCAAAAATCTAACAAACGTTCCAAAAAGCTAACAATAATATAACAAATCTAACAAGCTTCTAAAAATCTAACAATCCAAATTGAATATTGAAATTAGCGACCAAATTTAAACGAGCAAACAAGACCAACGATTTGGGAATTAAAATGCTGGGTGGATAAGTACGGAAACTTCACTTTCGGTAAACATCTGTTCCGATACTCGAACGCGAACTTTCTTGTGAGAATCAGCAAATTAGTTCCAGCACAAGCAATTAATTAATTTGTAGCATAGTCAGCATTGTTAATCGCTGGGTAAATTCCAAAAATTTAAGCTGAATATTCTTAGTCGGGGATCAGCCCCAAAATAGATATTTTATCAACTACGTAGAAGATCGTTGCGCATGGAGGAATAAGAAAACTACTTGACTGTCGCTTTCTATTGGGCTCTATAAAAGTAATGGAATGGATTAGAAACTGATTGGAAATCTGTTTTTATTCAACGTGAATTAAAATAAAATTTATTGCGAATTTTGTGTTAATGTGCAGTGGCGGATTTACCAATAGGCTAAGTAGGCGGATTTACTAATAGGCTAAGTAAGCGGATTTACCAATAGGCTAAGTAGACGGAAGCCTACGACGGCAAATTTCTGACGAAAAGTTTTGCCGCCAAGAAGTTTGAAAAGCCGAGGCTGAATTTTTTGGTAGCTAGTTGAATTATTATTTTTAAATTGTTATGTTTAAAGGCGTAACTAGGAATTGGCAAAGGGAGAGCTGCCATGGGCGCCATCTTGAGAGAGGATAAAAAGGCGCCAAAGTCGCGAATACTGGCGAAAAGAATTTGAAAGAACCGTCAGGGGTGTCAAATTAAGATTTGACAAAAGCGCCAAAATATTGTTGGCGGTAATTTTCTATTTGTTAGTATCAATATAGATATGTTTGGCAGTGTATGGAAATGTGAATGGTGCAGATAAAGAGCATCCTTCCAGGATTTTCCAGAACGTTCTTGAAAATCCTGGAAGAATGCTCTTTGTCTGCCCCATTCCCATTTCCATACCCTGCCACACACATATCTGTATTGACACTAACAAATAGAAAATTATCTCCAACAATATCTCGGTTACACCTTTAGTTATGTTTGGCAAGATTAGGCGACAAAATATGTTATCCTCCAGCCGGCAAAGTCGTAAATTCGCCTGTTTTGGTGTCACAAGAGTAGTCCAAATTTTTCGGATTCCTGTCCAGTAGACGCACTCAAATCTCACTTAACGCTAAGCATGCGTTCCTCAAAAGTAAAGCGCTATGTAAGTTATCGCTATGAGAATAAGCGGGGATCATTATAATAGCATTTAATTATAACTTGAAAAAGCATTATAAAGCGCGCTCTCGTTCGCTTATTGAATACTTGATGTGTAATGATGACAACTCTTCAGAAATCTTGGTATTATTTAAAATTATAAAAATTCAGAAATTTTCAATAATTTCAATTGAAAATTAAGTCTAATCTAAAAACACATTATAACAAATTAGCGTCATTTAGCAGAGCAAACTAACTTATTTAATTTTTTTTTTTCATAAAGAGGAAAAAAAAAGACGACGACGCTCCCAATCTCAGGATCGAACTCATGATCCAGTATGGTGATGCAAAGCTACTTCTGTTATTGATAACCATCAAACTGTGTTAGATATTAAACGTCTCAATTCCTTTATTTTAAATTTTCTTGGTTATTACGCGTTCTGCTTTCATTTATATGGGGAAATGGCTTTATCATTTAGCAGGTCAAACTAAACAACGCTTGTAATCCTGGGATCGAACTCGAAACCCTATATAGCAGGGATTTTCAAACAATATCGCAAGTTTCGGTCAAGGACGTCGCAATGTTAATAATAAATATTTGTTCTATTTGTCACAAAGAATCATGTTACAAATGTAAATCATAGTATGTCATGCAAAATGTTAACTAACATTTTACATGACATCTTACATAAAAATAGTCATAGCATGTGTTTTCAACATTTTCGTATAATTGGGCTTCGTCGGCGATTTATAAGCGGTAAAGAAAGTCGTGGGTCAAAGAAGTTTGGGAACCCTTAACATATAGCAACGCAATGAAAAACAATTAATTATACATAAAATAGAAAAGTAATAATGATGTGTTCATACGGCGAAACATCCCATAAAACGCATAAAATCATTTTAATCCATAACAGAATATAAAATTGCTCACTATGTATGATATCGAAGAATAATACAGTAAAAAGCCCTCTTAGCCAATAACCTTCAGATATGGCCACCCCGTTTTTACGGACAGATAAAAATTCCCCGGCAAAAACTCCTTCACAATAATATTCTCCTCCTTTACGGATAATTTTTCGGTCCTATGAGTGTTCTCTAATGAGGGGTTTTACTGTAGATTACAACTGGGCAAAAAAGTTTATAGTATCTGGCGGCCAAGACACTCCGGGCTAAACGGAGGGACCCTGGTTCGAATCCAGGATGGGGAAAGCGTCTCTTTTTCTTCTAAAACAAAAAAGCTCTGGTTTGAGCTTATTTGTACGTGGGTGTTGAAAATTATTGTATAATATAGCATTAAAATGATTTAATCGCAGAACAGCACGAATGCGTGTAGCATCGTATCGAGAGAAACAATACACTATTTCTAACAGTAGTCGATGTAGGGATCTGTGGATATTTTACAAAGCCAAATGCTATCCGCCGTAATAAAATCCTCCCTCACCGGATTCTATTTACATATCCATTCTCAGTTAAGTGACGTTACGCATGCATGGATACTTAGAAACCCAATGCCCATAAAATTGCATTTCCATATTAATCTAAACAAATGGAAGAGAATGCCTGCCAGCATGTCTTCCTCTGTTCTCCAAATTCCTATAATTTTGCATGCAAATATCCCTTTCGGCTAAATAGTTCTCTGGCCCTATTACGGCATTATCATCTCTACATTTAGCAGTTGGCTCACGAAGTAAATTAAGTTCCAATACAAAATAGACCCCTTAGTTTGAATTCTAAACGATTTGCGTTTAATTTAACAAAACTGTTCTTCTCTAATTATTGTCTAATTTTCTGTTATTCATCTTTCAGATCATATTGTTGTTTTTTTTCTAATATCATCTCTTTACTTTGGGCAGTATGGGCTCCGTCAGTCCACTTGGTCTTTTCCCACTATTTGGTCAGGTAAACAAATGGTAATAAACTTTGTATATAAATTTATGTTTCTACCCAAATAAAATTATTGTATTGTGCTATCGAAAACAAACCTTATAAGTATTCACATTTATACCCTCTGTTTTAACAGAAGCATTGTGGCTATCTTTTCTCTCATAAGAAATCATTATTTTACGTAGAAAAAGGAGACTCCAAATTACACATATCGTCGCCTTTTTTACGAACAGGGCCAATCATCATTTTCCTAGTTTCTAGTAAACCGCTGTTAAAGTTTTTACTTTCTTTAGCACTCCATAGTAAATAGCCTTCAGATTAACAAAATATCTCTGAAATTAAGCAAGAGAGAGGTTTGGCTGTTCGTGGAAAAAAATTACTTCTTAATGATGATAACAACACATCATTATCTCGAGACACCAAATTTTGACGATTGACCAGGTTCGTGAAAACGGCGACGATATTTGGCCCAGTGGTTGTGGTTTGGATTTTAATCTATATTGTAACTTATAAACTACCTTAAATATCCTGCTAGACACCCAGAAAGTAAATTGTAACTGAAATCGAGTGTACTAATTGAACAGTTAATAGTTTTACTATTTTTTTTTTCTAAATAACTCACATTTTGTAGATTGTCTTGGCTACGCTTTCGCCATTCCTTAAACTGGTGTTTCTCAACCGCCAGGCCGCAGCCCATTACCGGGTCCTGTCATCGATTATACCGGGCCTCAGCCCATTACCGGCCCTGTCATCAATTATACCGGGCCGCAAAATATTCTCCTAGAATTTGTCATTTTAGTTTTCTAAGCATATTTTATGAATAAATACTTTACAGTGGATATATTCTGAAGAGAACAATAGTCACCAATGCGTCGGAAAGCTCAGACTTAGACAGTCTCAATAACATTTGTGCAGAAAATGCCAGTGACTACGCCATTTATTTTTAAATATATGTGTATTCATGAATGATGGAAAATTTTCAGACATCGAAAGCTTTTAGCGTTGAAGAAAGTGTATATTGCTCGTTAGCATTGATCATAAAAGGTGCTTTTAAGCCGATTGCAGTAATATGTGGTACAGACTTCATTCTTAAAACTTGATCGAATCTGTTTTGCAAATGCCATTGTCCAGTCAGCAAGGAAGTATATAAGCAGACTGTATATTAATAGAAGCAGGGCCGGCGTAAGCAAATTTGCCGCCCTGGGCGAACGACGTGTGCGCCCCCATCCCCGTAAAAAATAGACATGCCAATACATCTTGTAAGAATCGAAATGTATAAAAAAAAATAGGCACATTCGCCCTCTTATTATAGTTCCGGTTAAAAGAAATTATGATAAACCCCGCTTATCTCATAACATACAAATAAATGATCAGAAGCAAAACAAATAGTCTGACCTTTTGCTATTGAAGGAGAAAATTGCAATTCTCAATGCTTATAATGATGCACAAAGATATCAAAAAGAAAAGCAGGGGTAATGGGAAACTGTTATTCAGATTTATGCAAATTGTTTAGAGGAAAATTTGTTAATGCGGAAAAACAAGAATTTGAGGGTATGGGAAAAAATGGATAAGAGAACATGTATAAAGAAGGATAAATATTGGTGAAAGCAGTCAATCGAAAATAATCCATTCGATTTCATTTATTTAGTGTCAAGTTCATTTCAATCATCCTATAGTATTAAGTGTCTTAAAAAAATCTCTCGTGGTGCCACCCTAGGCGGCCGTCCAGTTCGCCTATAGTCACGTCGGGCCTGAATGGAAGGGATGTACTGATACTCCTTTTTATCATACTATAATTATTCATAGTTATTATAGTTTAATTTAAGAATTTAAAAAATGAAAATGTATTCACAAATACGCTTATTGGGGCAGGACCCTCATAAAAAAAAATTTCCCAGCTACGGCCTCATATAGGTAAAGAAACACTACCTTAAACCATGTTTAAAGAGCTTTTTAATATAGGCATGAAAATTTTCCTGGAAACAGCATGTAACGAAAAACTGATACAAATTTTATCAAAAAGTCGAAGGTATTTACAATAACACGCATTTAAATTTGGAAACTAGGCATCGTTTTCGTTTAGCGAACAACGGTTTGAATGTGAATGTCATACAAATCAATGTATTTGTACTCAGGCACGCTGAAACAAGGTAAAGAACTGATAGCCAATTATGATTCAAAAACAAGGCTACCTATAGGAAATAGTTTACAAGGAACAAAATTAGTTCAAAAGAAGGAAAACCATATAAAGAGAAATGCGGTTATGTAATCATTATCGATTTCTAATCAAAAAATCTAACCATATGAAAGTTTTTAAATTTTTATAATTAGTTTTGCACTCAGTATTATACATGGGCGCCTACGTGGGGGGGGGCAGAGGGGACTCGAGCCCCTCAATCCGTTTAAAAATTTCATTTGCCCGAAACTGCTATACATGTACTTTTAAAAGTCTTACAGTCACATTTTAAAATAAGATACTTTTTAGCTCATGGTTAATTGTCAAGCAGTATCAATTATTTTTGTAGCATTTCGGTATCTTATACGTTCACTAAAATTCTCGACAGCTTTGAGGAGGAGGAGGTAATATTTATCACCCCCCACTCCAGAGTACTCGTATGGGCGCCCATGGTGTTATATCATGAAACAATCTTTATTAAGTCCAGTCTTGCTATAATAAAAGCTTCGAGAAACTTAGATACTAAAATAGGGGGAGATCGCTCCTGCCTATTGGCCACGAGGTCTAGAGGAAACTAGAGACCTCAACCCATTACCTCCTTCTCCCCGACCCACCTCTGCGGTTGGTTACGCTCTCTGAGCTTCCTGTCTGGGATTACAGTACCGTCTTCGGTGGCCACCCTTCCCAAACTCCCTCCCCCAGCCCAATCTACTAATACCTCAACCCATTGTTCAGCACATAGCATTCATTTGTAATCTTTGTTCTTCTAGGGAAGGCTATTTTTTTCCTGTGGGGGAGATAACCCATATTTAGCCCTCCCTAGTTGCGACGATGCTCTTCTCTAAAATATATCGAAACATACCAGTATATTAAACTGTATTTAAAATGCTATAACAGAAAAGTATATAGATTTTTCTCACAAACACAGAGAGTTCCTTTCAGGCTCTAAAATATCGACTTGTGGGCTTTCTTGATATTCAGGAGACACTGGGGAGAAAGCAAATTTAATGATAGCGGAGAAATTCCTTTACTTTAGAAGGAATTAAAGAACAAAAAAATACGGAACATGGCAACAAATGCTATGGAATACCATAATGCGCCAAACCTGTGAAGACGTTTTCCTCTTTCTTCAATCTTACTACAATCTTTCAATCTAGCCCCACTAATGTCGGCATGCGAATTTGTAAATATATATAAACGGTGTAAGGTAAGATCGATTCCCACATTTTAGAATGCAAATAATCTTTATTGATTCGTCAATGGTTTACTTGTCTACATACGAGCTTACTTATTGGCTATCGCGCTAGTGCAAAACAACGTTATTTACGTTTGACCTCCATAGGCTCAGAAAGACTTCGTTCTTGGCTGATGATAGCAAAGTTCGCACACCTGATACCTCAGATTTCTCCCGTTTCGCGTGGGTTCCAGGTGGAAGAAAATCAATGGATATTTTAACTTTTACGCCCAGGGAAACATGCCAGCATAGAAAAGCTGAAAAGCCAGCACTTTATTTTAAATTCTAGAAAATCTAATACTGGTACACATTCATAATAACACACCACGTATTCATTGCGTAAGGTGAGTACGACAAGCTGGCTATATAATTTCTGCATATAGGAGCCACTAGAGTATCCCCGTCCCATTACTAAATTTACTTAATATATAGAAGTATTGAAATACATATATAGGCTTACCCCGTTATATGGCATCTCAGTTTCTAGTAATAGTTATAAACGAGTCATTGCCTTTCCATATTTCTAAAGATATGTAACATATTTAGAGCTATATAGTTAGATTTACTGGAAGTGCTCCATATTTGTAATATACTGTTCAAAGAGCTCCAATTTGACCCAGAAAACATAGATGACACGCTTTAATTTCATTAAATATTTACATTAAAAAATGGTTTATTAGGATTAAGATTAAGATGGTCTGTGTAAAATGGCCAGTCAGCCTAAAGAAATTAAATGTTTAAGATGATTGTTTGGGGGCCATTGGTCAGAACTTTGTAGATGTAGACTAAAATTTATTAAACGTAATATATCGGAAAGCATTTATCTATGGCAATGATCTAGTCCTTGCATGGCATAATTTCCAGCATCAGACAGGTTAAACGAAACTTTTGCTTCGCAGTGCCGAACCTGTCTTATTTTCTGCTCCGATGAATGAAATCTTGAGATGATGAGAGAGTTTATTAACTTCAGTCAATATTGGCGGAAAGGAGAGAACTTATTCATACATTAAAACACACATACCACGGTTTCAATTCTTCCCTCCAGGCACTAGTTCTAAAATAAATATCGCCAGATTAGAAGCAGAAATTTTACTTTTGATATCGCCTCTGTTCTATTCAACCAGAACGAAAGCACGGGGAGCTATATCCTTTCATAAACCATTAGCATCTCTTCCAAGGTAAACATTCTCATAATGAGAAAGAATAAAAACAAACTGAGTCTCTCCTTGCTTTTTGTACCCAGTGTAATTGATGGCAGATGCTTTTAGCTTTTCTGGCCAGAAATAATTCATATCACTAGTTTCTAGGAAATTGAGAGATTTGATAATAAGACCTAACATTCAATAACTATATTTTCCATAAACCATTTTATCATAATTCACCAAAAAAATCGTTCAATTCAAATTTATTCATGAAAACAAACCCAGAGACTTGATGACTGTAATCAAAAAATCATATCCAAATTTCTCATAAATAGGTACTTTTACATTCTCAAGAAACCCGTCCAGACATCACCGACCGCTGACTAAAAAGCAGCCGGCAAGCGATAAGAATCTATTCGCAGTGTTTCACTCAAGAGGACGTGTAATTATCGTTAGATAGACAGCACTGACTAAAAACCGAAATTTTTACATAAAAACACAAACATTATTAAGGATAATTTTAGAACTTAACGAAAGTTTTAATACAAATTCATTATACTCTCGTATAATTGACGAGCGGTGGGAAAAAACGTCCGCCGTGTCTCGTCTCAACGAACCCCAATTGAGACTCGAACTTTGGATCTTCAGCTTGCTCATGTTTCGTATTAGGACTCGCGGGGACTAAGAGTGGTAACCCGTTCATTCCCCTAGCTTGCTGTTGATCTGGGTTCGGCAAGCGAACACAGAAAGGCGCCTGACGTATTCCCCATACCAAAAGTTTTATCGCCAATTTCCGCCATATTGACAAGTCTGGCAATATGGCGGAATTTACATGTTTCATATAAATTAGCACTGTTTATGCTTTTATCTAATAGGATTTTAATTTCTCAGATTTTCTTTTTTCTTTTTTTTTTTTTTAATTTTGGATATTCCAATTTAGAAAATGGTTAACTGTGCAGCGTATAGATGCACGAATTTTCGTCCGGGAAAAATGGCGGGAGTTGGCGACACTTTATGAGGCTCACCCTCCCTCTGTTCTTTTTCTGTGCTCGTTGGGTTCAACTACCAACTGTGAAAAGAAGTTAGGGGGTTAATTTCCTTAGTCTTAAGTAGTTCGGATTCCTCGAGAAAATGTAGGTTCATTGCCCCTATGGTGGCGCGATGGTTTCGTATTAGTGCCCTTGTGCCATTAATTGGGGTTTGGCTCCCAATTATGGCATAGAACACGTGCCGTTTTCCTGACTATAGTAGTTCGGGATTCGGTTCCCTTGACAGCAGAGTTTCGGATTCCTCGGAAGACTGCAGATTCAGGCGCAGCATGACCTTTGCTGTCCTTGCGTCGTAAATTTCCTTTTACGTTTGTCCTTAGGTGAGTGAGTTCGATCTGCAATCCATCAGGTGCTTTCACTGTGTAGTATCACCCCACTTATTGGCGACACACTGCGCTACTCTAATAGAAGAATATAGTCATAAAATGTTTGGTGAAATTATATTGAAAATAAAAAATGTTTACAGCTGTTTCAAGAGCTATGTGCTATCTTCACCACATGGCGACTTCTGGTTAGTAGATCTATTTAATATAATGAAGAAATATTCGTCTAAACCAACGAAACATCTGCAAACAATGTTTTTTCTTAATGTTATCGCACTGAACATTTTGTTCGTTTGTTTATGAGTTTTACGGCGCAAGGACAGCAAGGGCCATGCTGCACCTGGACCTATAGTTTCCCGAATTATCGGATCTCTCATTGCGTATTGAACCCACCAAACATTTTGTGATCTTATTCTTCTCCATATAGTAGTATTAATTCGATATTTGAATTAGAAGAAATTGAATGGGTAGGAATTGTATGTTTACACAGTTTTAAGAGTACAATAGAACCCCAGATATCCAAAATGAGGTACGGATTCGTTTTCGGCTACTCCAAAAATTCAGTTTTCACGGGGAAGGTGCGAAGGAACTATAATTTTTTATTCAAAAACGCGTTTAACTGCATATTACTGAACTACTAGGTTGTTTGTGAAAAATGCTAATAAGCACGTGTTTTTTGCTGTTGTTGTTTTTTTTAGATATTAAAACTGCTTTAGATTAGAAATAGTCCAATATCTACCATTTGCGTTGGTTTCTCTCTTAAAGCCAGAGCATTCTAGAAAATAAACATGAGGGTTTTTTACTGAGAGCACTGAACAAGTCTCTACTAATAAATAAAATAAATAAATAAATAAATACCGGCAACAGGCCACTTCGGTTAACTTGGATTTAGGTTAAGCGAAAATCGAATAATTAGGGCTCTATTGTTCTTTATTTATTGCTGTGAAAGTGATCTGAAAAGGACACTGATGTGAAGAAATGGAGTTCAATAAGTAGACTGAACGTAGTACTAGCAAAAACTTGAAATGGAGTTATTCTTCAAAGGTAATGGAGAGACATTCTTGGGAGAAAAGTCAATTTCTATTTAAACACGGGTTCTTCGCCATATTATTTACATTGTCTATTGTTTTATATATATATCTGATTCTTGATTTACCTATTATTCTTGTTTTAAAGGAGAGAGGTGATAGTGGTATTTTTTGTTTCCTTTATTTGGAAAATTGCGAGAGTTGGGCGGTAGGAAGGTCCATACGAAAACTTACCATGGACGCAAGGAAGAGATAAAATATAAAATGTACACAAATTGAATTCACAAAGGGGACCCACAGTGAGTGCCCCGCCGATTTTGATGAAATGTTTTGATGGAAGTAGAGCCAAAATAGGTGAAATACGTGTCTGGGCATTCGCGCCAATGCGGCATATTTTCGGAGATATGAATTTTTAAAGATTTTGCATACTATATATGAACTTAAAACACGACGCCCTCTGCAAGCCAATCGGTAGCTGGGTCGTTAAGTTGTCGGCTCTTCGCTCCGTATTTTTGTGTTCAATGCCTGGGGAAATCGATCACTTTTTTTTAATGCATCCTTTTTACATGTTTGCTTATGTATTTTTATTAGTAAAAATACTTTGCTTACAATCGAATTTTGCTCATAAACTTACTTTAATAAAATTCATATTTACATATTTAATTCTGTGATACTATTTTTCGCAGTTATAATTTTTACACGAATTTTAACATTTAATTGAAGAGTTGTAAAGGTACAAAAAGTTTAGGAGTTAGCTGTAAGTTTTTATGTGAATATAACTTTTATAAAATTTGCGTACTCATTGTCAACCTGTGAAGGGATGAAATTACACCAATAACGCAGTTTTGTTTTATTTAAGGATTGAAAGATTTTTTCTGAAAACTTTTAACAATTCCATTAAATAAAAAAGAAAACTGCGTTAATTCGTCTTATTTTGTCATTATTAGCCTTTGCAGTCATTCACTATTAGCATCTATTACGCCTAATATTTTTTTAAATATATTTATCTATTGAAAAATGTATTTTTAGTATGTAATATTTTATTTTATAACATATAAACATCATTTTATTTTATAACATGTAAACATTTTATGTGTATCTCATTTATGTGCATTTTATTTATACAGAAACATTTTATTTTATAAAATGCAATCAATTTTATTTTAAAACTGACTGACGTGAACATATTTTTTGTGTATCACTATCGGAGGTGTCGGAATTGTATACTGGTACACAGTTTTGGATGATAATTATCATAAAAACATAAAAAAATTCTACAACGTGAGCATTTTATAAATGAATTGTTCGAACAACTGATTTTCTTTGTCTAATATCATCTGGAAAACAAATACCATCTACATTTTCAAAAACGCTTCTTTCGTTTGTTAACTTTGCAACAAACCAAGAGTACTGTAACGTATTCTTGAAAGTTGGCGCCGAAAGTTGATTATAAATAAGTGAATGGATCTTCAAAGCATCTATCTGCTCGCGTGTTTAAATGACTATTTTCTTATAAGATTTCAACACAATTTTGTAACCTTTTAATGAAATTTTTTACTTGACGGAAGAAGTATAGTCCGTTCGCGCAGACCTGACGCCTGATAACCGTTAGCAGACGGGTTATTCCATTACAGTTTAGGGAAGGCCGTCTTGGAGGAACTGGTTTTTCCCGCGCGAAAAACCAGTTTCGGCAAGACGCCCTTCCCTAAACTGCAATCGACTAACCCGTCTGGTAACGGTATCGGGCGTCAACTGAGCGCGAACGCACTATACACATGATGAAATTGACAGTATGAGGTGGAATTACTTCAACAGTAGAAGAAGAAGTGCCGTCGTCATTTGTAAAAACATTATTAAAGTGTGCTGGATCTACTTAACTACATAACAGGCTGGATGGCTACACCAAAACTTTTTCTACTTTTCAACTTTTTAATAATCAACAATTAAAATTCGAGTAGAAATTATCACTGCCAATAAGCATACAATTAACATAACTACATAAATATGAATTTTATTAAAGTAAGTTTATGAACAAAATCCGATTGTAAGCGAAGTATTTTTACTAATAAAAATACATAAATAAATACGTAAAAAGGATACATAAAAAAAAAGTGTAATCGATTTCCCCGGGCATCGAACACAAAAACACGCCGCGAAGAGCCGACAACTTACCGCCCAAGCTACAGGTTGGCCTGCAGAGGGGGTTGTGTTTTAAGCTCATATATCGGATGCAAAATCTTTAAAAATGCATATCTTCGAAAATAATGCGCATTGGCACGAATGCCGAGATACGTATTTTCCTTATTTCGGCTATACTTTCATCAAAATCGGCGGAGCACTCACTGTGGGGTTCCCCTTGTCAGTTGCGGATTTGCAGGCAGAATTTTACATCACTACACGTAAAAAGCGTTTAAAATCTGATGCTGTGCAAGTTTATATTATTCCATTCACAAACTATATCAATACGGAAATTAAGCTTATATTTATTCATTCTATGTTTGTACGGAATACCGTTTTGAACATTGTCGAGAGTTTGGAAAATTCTACTTTTGTGTTCTCCGCTACCGTCTACCTACCCTCAACAAGTGCCGCCCCTAGGCGTGTGCCTTGAGTGCCTACCTAGAAATTCGCAAGTTGAGCACATTTTCTGCATAAGTAACAAAATTATTTTTTAATATGTACTCCATTGCTGTCATTATTAAGAGAGTAGAGCAAAATATTAATTAATGAACATTACTGCAGCATTTCCTCGAGGAATTTTTTATAAATATCTACCGCCTTTTATTAACTGGATAAAAAAAGAAATTACGTCTGGTTTAATTAACTAGCTAATTAAATCAGGTGTGATTTCTAAATGAATATATTTCCCTCATTAATGCGTAATTAGCAGCTAAAGTATACCCATTAAGAGCAAATATGCAGTTTCGCTTTTCCCTTGCGTTAGGCTTCGGAAGTAAAATGTTTAGAGCAGATTTCCTATTAGGAATGCAAGACAAAAATCTTTTAGCCCCTCTTACGGGGAGATTTTATATGACGAGACTAATGAACATAATTATTCCCAATACAACTATCGCAATGAAATCATAGTTCCCAATACGACTACCCCAATGAAATCGTAGTTTCCAATACGACTACCGCGATGAAATCATAGTTCCCAATACGACTACCCCAATGAAATCGCAGTTTCCAATACGACTACCGCAATGAAATCATAGTTCCCAATACGACTACCGCAATGAAATCATAGTTCCCAAGGGCAATATAAATTATATAAAAATTTCACGAAGCCAAAGTAATCATGATAAAGAGTTATAAGTCAGATTTTCATAAGAAATAGCGTTATATATGATTCGTATATACATCTATGTTAAATAAACCTACATAACTGCGTATAAATAAGGTGTCGGCTTAAACTAAATCTTTTAAGCTTTAAAAACACGATATTTTTCTACTTCAAATAGAAATAACTTTCTTATATAATATTTATTGAGGATGCAACCATGGGCGCTCATGCGAGTGTCTTCTAGGGGGGCTGCGAAAAATTAACGAGTATTTCTTAACGTGGGGGTGTTCTGAAAAAATTATTACCTCTGTAGGAGATAGCAGGCGTAGCAATACCTTATATCCCTATATATTTGTTGTTACTGGTTGGTGTAAGCTTCGTGATGTCGTTAGCAGTTCAATCATTTGACTCCATCAAAGTAAACATTAACTATTTATTAACAAAACGTAACTTAAACTTAAAAGCAAACTAAACGTAGAACATAACTTAAGATAAAATAATAAACATGCGTATCACAGCTGCTATAGCCCTTGCTCTTGCGCCACACACAAGATACGATCACAGGCTTCATACTATTGCATTGCCGTTTTGCGCTTGTTCTCTGATGCAGTGCGTTGTCTATTCGTTACCAGTTCGTTCGTAATATGCCGCGACACCTCCTTCTCAAAGCTGTCAAGAATTTTAGTGAATGTACAAGATTCCAAAATGCTACAAAAATAATTGATATTGCTTGACAATTAGTAATGAGCTAAAAAGTACCTTATTTTAAAATGTGACTGTAAAACTTTTGAAAGTAAATGCATAGCAGGTTCGGGCAAATAAAATTTTTAAACGGCTAGGAGGGGCTCGAGCCCCATATTGGCGCTCTGGATGCTTTTAAAATCGCGGAAGTCTTGATGTGGCCATGTTGTCCTCGAACAGTTAGTTCTATTAAAGGGAGCGGGAACGGAATATAATGGAAAATGTTTTCAACGGTCTGGGAAAGGATTTTTTTTTCAGCTGTCTGAGAAATCTCGAGGAGGGGGAGCAAAGTGGAGGGATCCCAAACAAAATGGGGACTAAAGAATGTGTTGAGGTTTGCAACCAAGAATGTGACTGGCTATTCTGCCCCTATAGCCTCGTCGATGACGCACCTCTGGCGAAAAATGTCAGCTAAAGCTTGAGAAATGAAGATATCGCCAGGGAAAATCCCTAAAAGCCGAATTTTGCACTTTCAGTTGAACGTTATTTTGGAAGTCGGTGTTAGTAATTATCTCCCACGGAGTATATGTCTATAACTAATGAAATCGGACATTTTTAACAACAAATTACGTAATCGGAAATTTTTAACAACAAATTACGTAATCGGATATTATCAATTAATTATTAATCGATTATTTCTGCATATACGTGAAACCTCACTTAACGGACGCCCTTCAGATAAGGTCACCGCGTCTTTTAGGATTAGATAAAAATTCCCGGCAAAAAATTCTTCCACGCTAATACACCTCTTTTACGGACAACTTTTCACACTGCCTACGGTTGTCCGCTAAATAAGGGGTTTTCTATATATAAATGGATCTTTTAATTTCAAGCTTTAACATGGATCGAAACAACGCGTTTGAACCTTGTAGATAGCAACAATTCTCAAACGCTTGCAGTCTCTTTTCAACGAATTCGTATTCTTGGTTAATTCTACAGGCTACAAATTTCAATATATCTCGAATGACTGTATCATTGTTCGGCATGAACATGTGAATGGGGCAGGGAGAGTCGAGCTCCCCACTCCCACCGGCAAAATTTTGATTTGCCCGATTCTGCTATGCATTTACTTTAAAAAATTTACAGCCACATTTTAAAATAAAGTACTTTTCAGTTCATTACTAATTGTTAAGCGGTATCAATTATTTTTGTAGCATTTTAGAATCTTGCACAATCACTAAAATGTTTAACAGTCTTGAGCAGGAGGTAATAATTTTTATCAACCCGCCTCTAGAAGGGTGGGTGTTGTGTCGCTTTTGCTGGGGATGGGAATCTTGTCGCTTTTGTGAGGTCTACTACAGACTTCCCCTCAGCAGCACCTGTTTCAGCTTTAGCCCTCCGTGTTCTCTTAGGGACTGTGTACAAATTTATGGAAGTTATTTAATTTGAATATAACCTTATTTTTAATACGTTAAACAAATTATTAAATAATATTACATATTAGGAATGTAAATGAGCCTAGATCACAATAATTAAAAAAAGGAAAGAGTAATAAATCACAATAATTGAAAAGAAAAAAGAAATAAATCAAATATAATTCTGATTTAATTAATTCAAAAATATAATACTGTATGTGTGTTTTGGCTACAATTATATTAATCAAAAATGCGTTGAATATGAATTTATAATATGTCATTTTAAGAAAGTCTAGTCAAGTCTTGTCAAAAAAGCAGTGACGGCATTCGATTGGTTTAGAAGTTTCTAACCATAGTTGTCGTCATTCTTGCCTTTGGGTCAGACAAAGCCACAAAAACTAATTGGTTAGGCGATAGAATGTCGGGGCTTTGGGATGCTTTGTTTGTGGGTAGGTATACTTTCTTCTGGCAAACGCTAAAATTTAGTTTTTTTAATTTATTTGATAAAAATTTTAAATGCAATTTGTTCTGTGGCGAAACTGAATAAAAGAAATTGGGATATTTAGTTATTTATTTTATAAAAGTTTTTATACTTTTTTCCACTATATGCAACGTCATTAAAAATACAGTGTTTGGGTGAATCTGTATATAGTAATAATTTACAGTACAGATTTTGACACTCCGTTGATGCCGAACAATATTGTGTTCGCGAATGCATTTGGTCCTAGAGTGGAGGGCCAAAGTCAATCGAATATATCTGAAGAGGAAATACGTGTGATATACACCACCTCTCTTAGTGTATACAAAGCTTTGAAGAATATGCATTCTTCCATAAAAACAGAGGTTTATTTGCATTTAGAAAGAGTCATTAGCGTTCAATAGTTGGCACACCGACAAACAGAGGCAGATTTACAATTTTCCCGCTGTAAACTTCAGCCTAGTTAACATATAGGGAAATCCTCCATTGCCAATAAAGATATAACAATGGTACTGAAATAAAATGGGATGAAAGAAGAGAAAAGACGAAATATTCGATGGAATCATCACCTAGCTTAAATGTCTTAGATGATGTTAAATTGATCGAAATATTACAACATTTTATCCCAAATGTATATCGGAATTTCCTAGATTTAAGAAATATGGCGCCACTACTCCTTGAATAAACCAAACAAATGCAAATATCAGATTACTTTCCTTTATCATAAATAATAATTTTTTTTTTAAACTTGGCTTTTCTAAATATTTAATGATGGAACATTCTATTATACGTCTATATAACTTAATAATACATAATGTTTTCAGTTTTTATATATTATTTATTTTTCAATGTTAAATTAAAAATGTAATTTCCGATTTTAATTTTATCATTATGTACATGAACGTTTTGATTAACGGAATTGTAGTTAAAATACACATATAGTATTATATTTCCGAATTAATTAAATTAGGATTAGATTTTTGTAATTCAAGCTTATTTATATGCAATATTATTTAATAATTTGTTGAATATATTAATAAAAATAGTGCGGCATCCAAATTATAACTGATTTTCATAATAGATTGTATCTCATTTAACCTTGTCTATAACGATAAATTGTCTATAATGGTACCCTTTCCCGGTTCCTAGAATATTGTTACAGACAGAGTTCACTGCTTCATATACATTATACTCTACTTTGTACATTATTGTTCAAAATAATCCTGTTTTTAACTATAATTAGCAATTATAGGTAACAGAACAATTAAAAATCACAGTTACTGGATATTATGAGAATTATAAATCACAATATTGTGATTTAACCAATACTAACTTAATAATTAATACGATATTATTTCATGAGATACAGAGTAAAACCTCCAGAGTAACCACCCTAGGTTCCATAAAAAGGTGACCTCTTAATGGAGGTCTATGGTAAAGCTGGATAAATATGTAAATAGACAGAAAATAATAAAACTTGCATACATAATTGGTAAGTTTTTATTACATTAGTATGCAAAATATCAAATTAAAGAGTACAATTTGTGGTTTGAAATTTTACACAACTTTTTAAGAATGAATTGCAGGGACGAATTAAGTGTGGTGAGGTGCGACCGATACCGTCGCACTGAGGGCTAAGCCATGGAACGCTGGCGTACACAGGGGATGTTTACGGGGTTGTAACCTCCCTATTGAAATGAAATTTTGTATACTTAACTTAGAAATACATGGAGTTGTAGCTCTTTAATACCCCTTATGAACTTTCTGCGTACGCCAATGCGCATCAGGGCGCCAAAATGGCCTAGTTACTCCGGAATGCAGACAAGGCTAAGTCCAATTTGATAATCTAATCGCTTATTATTAAATAAGTCTCAACAACCAAACTGATGTCACGGTATTGAGCGAGTTAAACTACAGCATTTACTCGGGTTAACATGTGTGATGTAATATTTCCAACTTGTGTTACTGTATGTATTAAATGAAAACATAAAATAAATAAAATGTAATATAATTAAATAAATTTAATGCGTACTTCACATGTGTAAATAAACTTACGTAAATAGGTAAGTTTTCTTAATGCAATATATAATTATGTTTATTTCCATATGTTTTCTGAAACCGATAAGAACAAATTCAGGCCAGTAAGTAAAAACTACTTCAAAAAAGATGAATTTACTTGACTGTACATAAGATATACCAGTTTACTGAAACTCATATAAGGCTTTAATTTTTGACTCATCAGGAAAAGTATTTGCAGTTTAGTTACATGATATTTGTTGTAAGGACATGTTAGTTGTTGTAAGGACATGGTATTGTTGTAAGGACATGGTAGTTGTTGTAAGGACATGGTAGTTGTTGTAAGGACATGGTAGTTGTTATCGTGGCTTTCCGTCTCGTAATAGTATTCAGTATTTTTTACAACAAGATTCAGTAACTTATTGAGTAGATTACTTAGGAATAAAAATATTTTGCCACAAAAGGAATCATTTTGAAAACAATTAATTTTTAGCGGGGCGAGCGCCAAATTTGGGTTTGCACAGTGCGCCATATGGCATGATTCCATCTGTAGCGTATAAGTATGAAGAGTGTTGTCAGAACAACCAGTAAAGATAAAATAGGATGATTTCTTACGACGAAAATTGAAATATATAACTGAAGAGTTTGGTAACAAAGATGAACTCCATTTTGAAGTGTTTTCAGGATAGCTGATAAACTGAACTTCTTGTTAACTGCACCAGTTGCCTAGGCCCCATTTTTGAATGCGACTTTCTTCACGCTCTAGCCGCTTTTGAAACTAAAGGGCTTCGGATTTGAATTTAGCATGGAAAATCCTATAAGAATGTATCAATAACACAATTTCGAAAAAAAAAATTTTGTCCGTCTTTGATACCAAACTCCTCATATATTTAATTCTTTCACAAATAGAATTTAAAAACTACATTTTAAATAACTTCATTGTACAATGAACAAATTTTAAAACAAAAAGCTTCTGAAATAAATCTATTATTCACACAATAATGATGTTATTAAATGTCATACTATTGAATTCATGAAGCGAAATGTCAATCTCGCTACATATCCACTTCGAAATACATCTTGTTCTTTTAGTTGAACTCTGTCTACTTTTTTCTGAAGGCGAAGTTTTAACACTTCTGGGAAATTTTTTTAAATAGCAGGTAACAAGCTAATTAGTCTGTAATTTTTCAAGTCTCTTTATTATCCTTTTTATACAAAATAACCATTGCTGTAGAATCCTATTGGGTTGATATGTTACCGCTGTTAAGACATTTGGTAAAGAACTTTGCAAGTATGTTTTCTACAGCTTCTCCAGCATTTTTTATGATATCCAATGAAATGCCATTATCACCGGAGGCCCTTCCTTTCTTCATATTTTTGATTGCAAATGCTACTATTTACTTTCTCTTTCAACCTTTTAGGTGCTGTTCCTTTGACTATTTCGATGTTTTCGTATAATCCACTGTTTCCTTCATATAGCTTTCTGTAGAATTCTTCAACTTTTCTTAGTATTTCTTCCTTATTTATTGTTACAGTACCACCATCTCCCTTCAATACGATGATGTGTTTATTCAAAAAAAACAAAAACAACACAACAACGCCACTTTAACAACCCTAAGGCTCTTGTTGCTTTCAATGGCCTTCCTTACTAACTCACGATTGAATTTTCTTATATCTTCTTTCATGTTTTTGCGCAGAGTTTTGCAAAGTTCTACATACTTAATACTGGAAGTGGCATTCTGATTGCCCACCTTTAGATCTGTTCCTCCTTTTATGAGCCGTTCCGTTTTTCCAAATACTTTGCTTTCGTGCTTTTTACATATTAAACCACCAATTTCCCCAGCAGTTTCAATTATTGTCTTAACAATGTTTTCATTTGCTTCTAAGCAACAAGTCCCTCCATGTTTCCTTAAAACTGTATGTACAGTCCTACCTTATCTGGAGCAGAATGATCTTTGTTGTCCTTGCGCCATAAACGTACCACCAACTAACCAACAATTCCTTCCAGTGCAGAAAAGCGATTTTTTAATTCCAACTTGAATGCTTCGGTATTTACTTTCAGTTTCATTAGATCCACCCTCTTACTTACTTGTTTCCTAATGAGCTTCTGTCTTTCTAATTTAGTATTTAAGTGCACTTTACGTACCACCATTCGATAATAACTTCTGGTATTGCATTTTTCGCTGCAATCTTCAATAACCAATTTCTTTTTTGCCAGTATGTAGTCAATTTCGCTGGTTCCTCCATTGGGGTGTTTCCATGTCCATTTTCTTTGCGGTTTCTTCTTAAAAAATGAATTCATGATGCTAAGATTTTCAGCTTCTGCAAATTCGATGAGTTGATCGCCACGTTCATTCCTTTCCCCATATCCGTATTTACCAACCGATGTCTCTCCTTGTTCCTGTTGTCCAATTCTTGCATTGAAATCCCCCATGATGAGCTTGATATGTTGTTTCCCTTTGGTGTGTAACTCTTTGATTTCTTCATAAAATTCTTCAACCTCTTCGTCGGTATGGCTTGATGTTGGTGCATATACCTGTACTATTTGAAGTTGGTATAGTTGCAGATTAGTTGAATAGCAATTCTCACTGAAGAGGGAGAATTTTTCTGTGAGAATTTCGATGATTTCTTTCCATTGGAAATGGGTTAAAAGCCTTAATGGATAAGAAAGGATGATTCTAAAACTTATATTTGATTTAAATTAAAACGTTTTTTTTTTATAATGCAACAATTCTGTATAAAATGGTCACGGTTAAATTTATCATATTAAAGGTCAGAAGACAAGTAAAATTCTCCAAAATCTTCTCACTTCCAGAGGAAGAATAGTTTCTGATAGTATACAAAAATATGTAAATTTAGCATTGAGTCTATGGGGAAAAATTCATTTCGGTAAATGGGGTAAATAATAAAGTTTCTCTCGTGTATAACCCCTTGAACGTAATCATCAACCCGTTCACCATATTTGTACCACGGAGACTTGATTTTATCCAGCATATTATACCAATATAAATAATTGTAATTGATTCTCTAAAAGTTGTTCTGATGCACGAGGTGGTGGAGTGGCGATTTGTGTTCACTAGAATTTCTCTTGCACCACTGTTCCTCAATGGAATGGTATTTTCCCCGAAATCAAAATTGTTACTATATACTCCAACGGAATCTCTATTGCTTGCATTTACAGACCACCTAGCGGAAATGTTGAGCATTTTCTAAGCATCATCCAAAAATTGCTTGACCACATTAATATCACTAAATCAAAATTCATAAATATGGGCAACCTCAATATTGATATCAATTCAATTCATAATAGGCATACCTATAATTTCAATGATATGATCTATGCTAGTTGTTTTTTAAATTACTATTAAATTACCTACTAGAATAACTGATAGCTCTCAATCGTTAATTGACCTTTGTACAACAAATATTTTACATAAAATTTCTGGAGTGATTGCCCAGCATATCAGTGACTATCTTTTCAAATCAAATCAAATCACTGCTTTATTTATTCTTCATTTGTAAAATCATAATAGCAATATACTGTTTAACTACAGCGATAATACCGACAATATATACTAAAAGTACATCATATTAGACTCTACAATGAAAGGTCTCAAGAAAATATCAGCAATGATATAACATACCTGGGACCTTAAGATTACAATCTGATTCCAAAGACGACACACAACTAATTGTGAATCATTCTTTCACTATGTTCTTTCCATGTTTTTGTTTTAGTTTCCATTACCCTGTATCAAATATTTTCTTAGACTTTTTTAAATGTTTCTTTACTTTTCAATTTTTTGAATTCCTCTGGTAGTTCATTCCAAAGTTTTGCACCTTTTTAATTTACATTATTCCTTCCTACTTCGGTCCTTAGTTTAGGGAGTAATAGAGCATTGTATTTACGACGTGTATTCCTATCTTTTTCATTTAATTTTAGTCTTATAAGTTCAGTGTGCTTGCTTTCTCTTATTTTTTCATACATTTTTACCAAGACACTGTATGCGTGTAAATCTTCTATTGGTAATATATTGTACTTGAAAAATAAGTTTTTCTAGTTTAGTCTTTTATCACTGTTAATTAATTTCAACGTTTTTTTTCTGAATATTTTTCAACACATTTTTATTTACCGAGCCTAAGTTCCTCCACACGTAATTACAATATGTCAGATGGCTGTAGATCAATGAATAATACAGTTCGACGCTGTTTTTTTTCCCTTATTGTTGTATTAATTCTTCTTAGAATTCCTAAGCTTTTACTTATTTTGTTTGCTGTTTTATCTATATGGTCATTCCAGTTCGATTTATTAGTTAATTGAATTCCTAAGAATTCAATTTTATCAACAATTTCAATTTTTTTATTATTAACTATAATTGACATATTCTTTGTATCTTTGTTTACTTTTTCATTTTTACTTGAGAAAAAAGATTACTTTATCTTACTTTTCTACGTTTAGCTTCATCTGATTAACATTAAACCATTTTTCTTCCATATTTATCTTCTTCCAATATTTATTACTATTAATCTTCCAAATCTTCATTTGCAAAATTTTAAGCATAAATTTATCCTTCACGACCTTTCTGAAAGCAATTTAATTCTCTTTAGAACTCGTCTTTCTAATGTTGAAGAATTACCCGACTTGCCTTAACTGATATCAATGAAGCTTACGACCACTTCCTTCAAATTTTTAACTCTTTTTATAATGACTGTTTTCATTTTAAAACAATCACTAGGAATAAGAGAATTAGGAAACTATTATGGGTTACTAATTACCTTTTACAAGAAATTAAGGAAAAAATTATTTTTATCTTTTCGAAAAATAGGTCGCAGACTAACATTTCTGCCTTTCACGTTTGTAGAAATAATTTGAATAAAAAATTCAAACTTGTCAAATGTTCATATCTAAATAAATTCTTTACAAATTCTACTCAAAAAAACAAAAAAATTGGGCAAAGTTAAATGAATTACCAGGGAGAAGAAAAGAGTCAGATTATTTTATCGGTGATCTAACAGTTGTCAATCATATTTTAACAACAGATGCCCAAAAATTGAATCTTTTAATAACTTCTTTGCAGATTTTTTCTATAGCTTAATGTATGATCAATTATATCCATCTAATATTACCATAAATTGCCATATAACTATCATATAAGTGATTCTATGTTTATATCTCCATTTATTAATTTGGAAACATTTAAGATTTTAAAAGAAATCGATTTCCATGAATACCCTGGACATGATTTAATCCACCCAGCTACTGTCAAATCTGTAGCCGAATTCATCACATTACCCCTCACTCATATTTACAATTTAACTTTTTTAAATAATGTCACTCCTACCGATTTTAGAATTTCAGCTATTACCCTTGTATGTATTTAAGGAAGGTTTAAGATATGAAATATCTAAGTACAGACCTACATCAGTATTAACTGCCTTTTCAAAGGTTTTCGAAAAACTACATTTTAAGAGAATAGATAATTTTTTTAAAAGCAATAGCATTATTCATGATAATCAATTTGGGTTCCTTAAAGGAAACTTAACCGAACAGGCTTTATCAGCAGCTACAGATTTTATTTATTCATCCCTGGATTCGAAAGTCATCAGCCATTGGTGTTTTCTTTGACCTATGTAGGACTTTTGACACCATAATTCATAAAAGATTACTTTTTAAACTGAATTTAGCAGGTGTTCGTCAATTATCTAATGTTTTACTTGGAAACTATTTATTTGACAGAAAACAATTTGTGCACATGAATGGCAATCGAAACTTACGCTGTGGCGTTCCACAGGGATCTGTTCTTAGACCAATATTATTTAATTTTTACATAAACGACATTTTTCCATACCTGTGCGTTTTAAACCATTTTGTTTTCCAGATGACACAAGTATCATTTTTAATGATTTTGAAATTGGTAAGTTAATACTAAAAGCTAATAATGATATCAATTGCTTCATAAATTACTTCGTTGCCAATTTCTTAATATTAAATACTGCCAAAATAAATTGTCTTATCTTTACTAACAAAAAAATAATCAATTTGGATCAACTCAGTTTAACCATAAATAACAACTCCATTTCCTTCTCTTTGAAGACAAATTTATTCGGTATAACTCAACAACATAATTTAAAGTGGGATAACCATGCTGACACAGTATGTGCAAAACTAAGCAGAAGTATTGGAATAGTTAGAAATGTTAGTCTCTATTTA
>QLNU02014328.1:75834-85919 GCA_006491805.2 Dysdera silvatica | reverse complement strand
TTAACTGTCTAATAAACATTCAGGTAATTTCTACTTTTATTATTAATTTTTAAAAGATATTTGTACTCAAAGTAATGGTGTACTTTTCCGGAAACCTTGTATATGTATCAGTGGTATAGAGTGGCTTCAAACAGTGGACAATCTCTCATTATTCAATATGCCCTCATGACCCCTATCACGAATAAAGGAATTGTAATTAATTAATTAATTTGCTTGTTTGTTTTTCCAGTTGCTTCTTAATATAAAATATTACATACTGAGAAACAAATTATTCTTTTATGGATTCAAAATTTTTAAAAAATTTTTCTAATTTAAATGAAAAACATTCGCTTAACAGAACACTATTTAAATATAAATTCATGTTGTTTAGCCTGTAAAGAAATTTTTTCTAATATCGTTTCCAATTATTTCTATTACATGCGAGTCTAAGTTTGTTATTTGTCCTACATTCGGCAGGACAGTCCTCTCAATTGCATATATATGTGCCCTTTGTCATAAATTTAAGCTTACGCATCTTATTTTCAGAACAACAAGATATTCCCAATTTAAACGTAGACAAAACTTTTTAAAGAAATGTTCCTGTAAACGAATATTTAAACTATATTGGTAAAACTCTGCGCAAAAGCATGAAAGAAGACATAAGAAAATTCAACTGTGAGCTAGTAAGGAAAGCCATTGAAAATAACAAGAGCCTTAGGGTTGTTAAAGGAAGTTTATCTGTTGGGAAGAAACACATCATTGCATTAAAAGGAGAGGATGGCACCGTAACAAGAAATAGGGAAGAAATACTTAGAAGAGTTGAAGAATTCTACAAAAAACTATATGAAAGTAACAGTGGATTAAACGAAGACACTGAAATAGTCGAAGGAACAGCTCCTAAAATCTTAAAAGAAGAAGTTTCATTTGCAATAAAAAGTATGAAGAAAGGAAGAGCCCCTGGCGATGATGGTATTACATTAGATATCCTAAAAGAAGCTGGAGAATATGTAGAAGACATACTTGCAAAATTCTTTACCAAATGTCTTAACAGCGGTAACATACCAAACCAATGGGATTCTGCAACAGTAATTCTTTTGCATAAAAAAGGTGATAAAGAGGATTTGAAAAATTACCGACCAATTAGCTTGTTACCTGCTATTTATAAAATCTTCACAAAAGTGCTAACACATCGCCTGCAGAAAAAATTAGATGCAGCTCAACCAAGAGAACAAGCTGGATTTCGAAGTGGATTCAGTACAGTGGACCATATTCAAGTATTAAGAGAATTAATTGAAAGAACACATGAATATGAACTTCCATTGTGTGTTGCATTTATTGACTATGAGAAGGCCTTTGACTCTATTAAAACATCAGCAGTCATCAACTCTTTAAGATCAACAGACATTGAGGATGTGTACATTGACATGGTGAAACGTGTGTATAAAAATGCAAGTGCAAAATTTCGGTTACATAAAGATACCAAAACTATCAAAATTGGTAAAGGTGTGAGGCAGGGAGATACCATTTCTCCAAAACTTTTTACTTCAGCTTTACAGATGATTTTTCAGCTGATAAATTGGAATAACAAGGGAATAAAAATAAATGGTGAATATTTAAATCATTTGCGGTTTGCTGATGACATTGTTATTTTTTCAACGAACCCATCAGAACTCCAAGACATGGTACAGGAGCTCTCAACTAGAAGTAAAGAAGTTGGACTCAAGATGAACCTACAAAAAACTAAGATCATGTTCAATAATTTTGTAGAGGAAACAAAAATACAAGTTGACAACATTGAGCTAGAAATTGCTGATTCATATATTTACCTTGGCCAGCTGATTTCAATGGATGGCAACATTATGAAAGAACTCAACAGACGTATTAAACTTGGCTGGAGTGCATTTGGAAGAAACAGTTTTATCCTGAAGGGGAAATTGCCTTTGTGTCTAAAAAGAAAGGTCTTCAACCAGTGTGTATTGCCAGTCCTCTCTTATGGATCAGAGACATGGAGTCTAACAGTTGGAGCAATACGAAAGTTACAGACAACGCAAAGGAGCATGGAGAGGTGCATGCTTGGAATAACTAGGAGAGATCGAAAAAGAAACACTTGGGTGAGAGAGCAAACTAGAGTAGAGGACATCATTGTTAAAGTAAAAGGGCTGAAATGGCGATGGGCTGGGCATATTGCAAGAAGAACTGATCAACGATGGACAACAGAAATTCTGAACTGGATTCCAAGAGACCACCGAAGACCTAGAAAACGTCCTCAAACTAGATGGGTGGATGAAATAAGAAAAGAGGTTGGGGTGACGTGGAAACGAATGGCCCAGGATAGACTTGTGTGGAAAGCATTTGGAGAGACCTTCATCCAGCAGTGGATAGATAATGGTTGAATATGATGATGATGATATATATATAGGCCTATATCATTTGAATTGCTTCATTATTGACGATAAGTTAATACATGATTTATAACTATAATTAACACTAGAATGTAAAATCCTCTGCGTTAAAATTATGGCAACCATATATCCAGTGGCGGATTAAGCGGCTGGCGGCCGCCAAGGGCCCCGAGCTCGGCATTCGGCAATATTCCTAGTTAAAAACTGCCACAACACAAAAAGCGAAAGATGCAATATTTAATATTATTCACGTATTCTACGTATATAAGTACAGAACGTTCTTTTATTAAATTAAAGTTAATTTGAAATCATATTAGTTCAACACTGAGTGCCACAAAGACTAAATGCTACTGTCATAACTGTAGTTTCGCCGCCATGTATAATTAAGTAAATGAAATGAGAATTAAATGAAATTAAATTATAATGGCGGAAACCCTGTTCTCAACAACGCCATTTTTCTTATAAAAAGCTGAGGAAAAGAAAGACTTTGATTTGACCTATAGGCATGCCTCTTAATACTTAACCCGAATATAATATATATACACATACACTTGAGCACGCGAATACTAAAAGTGAATTGTACGAGAAGAGAAAACCGTTGTTTAAACAATATTTCCGCGCGAAAATCGGATCTTCTGGATAAACTTTCGTAGGAGAGAGGACATTCATGTCCTGCTCCGACTGTATTAATTTTTCTAAAATTCCCGTCGAACTATTATTATTATTTTAAAGAAATAATTTTTATTACCGAACAAATATAATTTAAAAAGAAAAGAAACTGTTTGCGTATTATTGGGTGCATATAATCAATGGGATTATTGGTGCATCATTATTATTGAAGTATTTATCAGTGAGTAGTTATCGCTTGGATATACATACCAGGATGTACAAAGCCCACTCGAAGAATGATAATTATATAGATTAAAGAAAGAAAAAATTATGTTTGGAGATGTGATATTAAGCAATGTTAAAAAGTTATAAATGACAAAGGAAGTTTGTAAAGTACATTTGCAAAGAATATTAATACGTATATATGGTTATATGTATGTTGTTATGAAAGGAGAAAGAATGTAAGAAGCTGATAAATAAATAATCAGAAATGTTGATAAATAAATAGCCAGAAGTGCTATTGAATAATAGTTCGAAGTGTACAAAGAGAGTGGAACTTTTCCTAATGTAGATATTATTTCGAAAATATTTTTAACAATGCCAATATCAAATGCAACAGGTGAAAGATCTTTTTCAGTTTTAAAATGCGTTAAAAACTATTTAAGGAGTACGATAGGAGAAGACAGATTGAACAACATGGCCATATTATACCTAGAACAAAAAATTTTGGATGAAATAGGTACTACAAAAACAATTGATGAATCTGTCAAAGAGAAACCAAGACATAAATTTATATACAAAACATTTTTTAAGCACTAAGGTAATTTATTACTATTAAATTTTTTGAATAAATGTATGGTTTTTCTTGAAACGTTGAGTTTATTATTAGCTACATATTGCCGGTTTAAGCAACTCACTAAAAATCTAATGCTGCAATTCTTCAAAAAATATCATCGAATGCTTACGCAATTTTTTGGTTTTGGGGCATTGAAATTTTTACCGCCAGGGGCCCTCAATAGACTTAATCCACCTCTGTATGTATCCGAGAAATTTCAAATTAAAAACATATTTTTTCGTTAAATATGTATTGTAAATATGATTTTATTTTTACTAACAAGTTTATAACACTACGATAAACTGAAATATAAAACTCACTAAACACTTAACATAATCGACTTCCAGGTACCCAAGATGCTCTTCTGCAATTTTAAATCCATTTTTTTTTCTTTCATCGTTTACGGGGAACCTAAACAACCTGAAGCCTTTTGAAACCGTTCGAACAATTCATTGCAGCACAATCGACCATACAGACAAAACAAGAAAAGGAACACGTCAGAAAGGATAAATAACACAAGAGAGCGCCAAAAACCCTATGTTTATAATACGTTCGGTGTTGCCATCCCGATCCAAAATGCCTGACGAGTCAGCTCCCCTTTATAGGAGCCCAGGATAGACGACCAGTCAACTAACAGTCAGCACGGTGGGGTGACGTCACCAAATCCAGTAACTCCGCAATTACAATACTCTTTAAGACAGCACCGCATACTCTCAATAATTTTCTTCAGGACAGCCCTGCTACTCAAGGGTATATATATATATATAAAGAACGTTGAAACAGCCTTCTTGTAGTAATTCCATTGCTGTAGGTAGTTAGTCCCCTATCACCGGCGTCGTTATAAAGGATTTCCATTGTGGATAGAGATCGATCTATTGTCTTTTACACAAGTCACCGAAACTTTATTGGAAAGTGTGCATTCAAGCATGTTCTATATATCTTCAAAGTTAGAGAATAATTGGCTGAGTAGTTTTTTAGAAATTCGAAAAAAATTAAAAAATCCAAAGTGTCCGGATACTTTTGGGCATATAGAGCTCCTGCAGATCTTCCATTGCTATTACATGGAATCATTTATTCAATGGAAACTCGAACAACATATTATGTAAATATCATTAAAAATAAAATATTGATAAAAAATACTTTGTTCTGTTAATTTTTCGGATATATAGACGTCCTTATATGTATAAATTTTTACATAACTGGTGTAGGACATTTTTGTCTGTATTGAATTATTTTTAAAAACAGACCTAATCCTTGCCATAGATTTTAACTTTTGCAAAGTTTGTACCAGCGATGCTGAAAACAGGTCTATCGATATTATCCAATAACCCGTAATTGTCGTACAAAAATATTCACGAGAAAATGCGAGCTTTTTGCCACTTATTTACTTATGCTTATTTGAGATGTTCCTGGAAATACATCGGAAGCCCAAATAAGTAGATAGCTAAGCGATTGAATCTCCTCATGATTCGGTAAGTAAACAGCATTCTCTTACCAAGCTCCAGCACTCATCGAAATTGCTTGCTATTTATGTTTTGTTTTCTTGTTAAAGCTTGGCGTTTCTGCTCTGTAAGTAAAACCCAGTATAACATTATAAATAAAAACCGTCCTTTTCTGGCAGCAATGTGAAAATTTACTCCGCAGGGTATAGTTGCTCCTTCTGAATACATCCTATGTACACTGAATAGGCCTATCGGGTTCCTTTATTACGCGTCACTAGCAGGGGCGGACACGGACTTTCATTTCGTGGGAGGTTAAGAACTGAATTTGCTGTGGTCTTGGAATGACACCCTTCATTTATCACAAAATTCTGAATCTTTTACAGAAAAAAAATATATCTATTTTGGGAAGGGGCGGGAGGGGAGTTCATGAACCCTGTGTCCGCCATTAGTCAATAGTTTACCAGTGCAAAATAAATAGATTGGGGAATCATTGATTTCTTAGCTGTATTTGTTCGGTATCTTTTCATTGTGTAAGAAAATTGTTAGCACATTTTCTTTCAGAAGGTTCTGTCTAGGGAGAGTTCAAGTATTATGTAAGCAATATTTTGACTATTTCAACACTCTCTGGTAAGCAAAAATTAACATTGGCTAACATAGGAAAATAAGCACAACATCAACCCCCTCCCCACAAGGTTCTTACGTAATACTTGAACTCTTCCTTATTGGTAGATTATTATAGATCGTAATCAGGCCAATTTCTTCTGTAAGGTTGCTGAAGATGTCTGATGCAATATCATTGCCATCTGTAATTTCCCCAGTTTGCAGAGTTTCATATGCATTAGCTATTTTGTGTGTGTCTTCTTAGATTTCTGGCACCAAATATGAAACCTTATTCAAAGGGTATTGATATATGTCCACAACTTTTTTTTTTACAATACCAACTCCTTTGTTAATTGAAGTGATTTGCTTTTACTCAATGGATAAGCAATCTCATATTAATTCTAATCCCTGATTATATAATAATAACGTAAGTCACCATTATGTACTTGAAAAGGATTTCCAAACTATTTTAGTTCACAATCTTATATTTTCTATAATAATTTTCTCCCAGCATTTTCAAAGGTTAGAAGTTAAAATTTTCACAACTATTTTCAAATTTATTCCCTGTATTTAGCTGCTTTGTTTCCTTTGATAATTTTGTGTTACTTTTTCTGATATATACTTTATGCAACCCAAAATTTTGTTAATTTTACGTAATTATTATAAAAACTGATTATTAATATCTTAGATGCAGTTCAATCTTTTGTCGTCACCTCTGAATACAAATAAATAGATAAATAAAATAAAATAAATCCTTCATAATGTCCCTTTTATTTGACCATGCTAACAAGTACAAATTTTAAGACCAGCAATTTTAGCCGCCAATGGCGGCTAAAATTGAAGATTACAGTTCAAAAATATATTTTGACGTTGCGTTTTTTTTAACTCATAGATTAATTTATTTACTTATTGTAAATTAGGCGATTGGCTGTATTTTTTATATTTGAAGGATTTTGAAAACAAGATTTTGAAACTATTTATAAATTTCTTACAGACTTGATAATAATTCTTTTAGGCATATTACAAGCTGTTACACATGCCCTACTAGTCATTAATTGGTTAAGAAATCACAATATGAAAAGAAATCGTTTTTATTAAATTCTTAGTGAAATAAAGGAGCTTATTTCTTAAATGAATCCTTGCTAAAACAGAATACGGTACATTTTATAAATTCCGGTGGTTTTTTTTCAATTTTAAAAATGACTTCAAATGACGCAAGGACAGCAAAATTTATGCTTCGCCTAGACGTATAGTTTGCCAAGGAACACGAACCTCTTAAAGCCTAGATAACCAACTCCCGAACTACGGTGAGCAGTTAGTTGGTAAGCGTAAACATTCCATGTCGCTGTATTCCATAAACAATGGCACAAAAGGTCTATGTCATTGTATTTCATAAATAGCTATTGCAACACACAAACATTGATAGAATGAGGATATTAATAGTATGGCAAAGGCAAAGAATCTTCCAGATTTGCTATGTCACAAATATTGATGAGCAGATGGAAATAGTCTCTCTCTCTCTCTCTCTCTCTCTCTCTCCTCGTTAAGAGCAAAAACGATTCCCTGTTGACTAGTATTATTTTGGAACTTCACAAGGGAGAGAGAGAAAATTGGCTTTCTTCCCTGCTGACATCCATGTCGCAATGTGAAGTCAATATGTTGCAATACATATACATTAAAATGAGATAAATCGCGTAAAGACTAGAATCTCTGGCTAACGCACTGCCCCATAAAGATAGTCGCTCGTGTGTACGTTTCTGAAACCACGCAACTATGTAAATGGAAAAATGTATCACGATTGAGGGATTGATGTCTTAACGTGGGTCACTGGCGTACGCAGGGGGTGTTGATGGGGGTTGTAACCCCCATTGCAATGAAATTTTGTATATTTAACATAGGAATATGTGAGTTGTAGCTCTGTAAGCCACCCACTGAGTCTATGACCCCCCCTTATGAAACTTCTGTGTACGTCTGCATCAAGGATTATACTTGGTTTTCTTTAAGCTGTGCGATTTAAATTCGGGTTTCGTCAGGCAATCTAATACGCATTAGTCGTGGGATGAGATAGACGCTGAATACTAAAGAACAACGCTCAAGTCATGGAACATGCGCAGTAAGATACTCCATACGTTACATTGCGAAAGAACTACGTTGTTCGCCTCATGTGGCGAAACATTACGTAAACTCAAATGAGATGGATGTATGGGTAAAGAAAATCCACTACGACCCTTACGCAAAGACAGAAGCAACTACTTCCCAGGCATGAGAGCAACTTTAATTATTCTTCAACAAGTAGTAAAGATTGTCAATATTGCTGCATTGAAATCAACTGCCCGTCACTCTATGCTATCTAACAGTTTGCTTTTTTACATACAATATAGACACTTGGCCATCATCGGCAATTGTGTATAAGCAAAACAACTCCAAAGGGCCCAGTACTACATGCTAGAGCCGGAATAACGAACGGCTATGGTAGTGTGTGATGAAAAGAGAAAACTTTTAATGTGGACGATTCAGATGAAAGGAAACGTTACTTGGGTGATTTTTTCAAAATGAATGATTCTTGGATGATTTTCTAAAAATAATTTTCTTGGGAGGTTTTCTGGTGTTTTGACATTTCAGACGTGACAGCGAGGAGATGACATGGGCGGAATTTAACGGATACGGTAAAACATTATTAAGCATCCCAAATGCACGTTTGAATGCTAAGGTATATTAGGAACTTCTGGAGCGCTATCTTACGTCATGTGTTGATTAAATACATACACGGTGTTAACTACTAATTTCCGCACGATAACGCGCCTTCACATATTGCAAATATCACGTAGGAATAGTCCCTTGCGAGTGATGTTTCCATTATGAGTTGCATGCTCTCCTGATTTGAATGCCATGCAGAAAATGTGAAATATTGTTGCATATGCAGTTTATAGAAATGGGCGCGAGTAGAATGATAGAAATTATCTGAAAAATATCGTTACTGTTGCATCGACCGATGTCTCCAATAAAACCAGTATTTGAAGCTGGAAAAGTCCATGCCAACACGTGTATTTAAATTAAGCCGGTTTATTTTATTGGTTAGTAACATTTTTCCGACTATATTTCCACTTCAACTACTGTCCATTCGAGAGAAGTTGGCGTCCAGGTTCCGTTAGCTAATATAGCAGACGGGTTGTTCCATTGCAGTAGAGGGAAGGGCGTTTTGCCGTAATTGTTTTTTCGCGTGCGAAAAGGCATGACGCCCTTCCCTCTACTGCAATGGAACAACCCGTCTGCTGCTTCAGCTAACGGAACCTGGACGTCAACTTCTCGCGAATGGACAGTACAGTGTATAGCTTTACCATTTTGGGACAATTTTTTACACAAAAGTTCCAGTTTTTTATCAGTTTCTCTCATTTTAGTGTATGTATGGTCTCATTTTCGTTACAAATTATGTATTGTACCTTTCTTTAAACTTACATATTTAATATAGGTTATATACATATATACATATTTCGTTTTCATGAAGTTTGTTTGGCGTTATCATCTTTGGAGTAAACTTTACTCTCATTATATATATCAGTATACATATTATTACCCTTTGCAGGGATGACACAATTTTCTAAACTTGCTATAATTATTTACTTATAGTAAGTTTGCCGTGTAACTTACGCAGAGTACTTATTTGGCTTAACATGCTATAAGTAAATGAAGACAAACTTTACTATCAGCGTTTATTTGTAAGGCAAGTTGTCCAATTTTTATTTACATCGAATTTGTGGAAGATGGTATTGCTAAACCTTCACGAATATAATATGCATTTTCCACAAGAATAATCCCTTACAAAGTCTCAGCAAAAGAGCTGATTTCACATCATCTATGAAGAAAATATATCTATTATCATGTGCTCGTTGCCATGAAAATCATGTTTAAGTTAAAACTTCTTTAGAAATAAGGAATAAAATAATGTAAAATCCTTCAGAATGCCTACATCTTACCCTTCTTAAAGTATGTCTTTCAAATAAAATATATTCATTCAGATAAACATATAAATGCCTGCTTGGTATCACATAAATAATAAAATAAACCTATCATTCGAGGAATATCTAAAAAAATTATGGTGAACACACACAGTGTAGTTCGTATGTTATCTATGTATAAACATACAATGTGACTGAAATAAATTTAGCTCTGTTTCCCTTATTTATTTGTTTTATTATTATTATTTTATTTTATTATTTT
>QLNU02014328.1:35882-66184 GCA_006491805.2 Dysdera silvatica | reverse complement strand
CACATCGAACAATATTTCTTCATAAAATGTTTCTTCTGTCTCACATTATGCATTTCCTCCCATATAGTATAATTTTTCTAATAGTCTGTTTCTTTTTAAACTCATGTTTTACTACTAGAAACGTTTCTCTAAACTTTACGTTCCATTACAAGAGACGTTTTCCTTAACCCATGTGTGTGTGTATTTATTTTTACTGTTCATTTCATTATACCTGTAATCTGTAACCGCCGTTTGTAACACGCATTTGTCATTACACGTTGTGTATATATCGTCGACCGTTCTGACGAAAATAGCCCAGGGCTATTGAAACAGTCTGTAAACGATTTAACTTTATTAAACTGTGTTAATTTGTTGTCCTTTTCAATTAATTTGAAAAATATGGTTAGGTAAAAGCAGACAAAAATGCATATACGTGTCTTTGGCATAAGGGCGACGATAGTGCTCCGTGAATATTTTTTTCCTCGAAAAGTGCTCCACGACACAAAAAAGTTGAGAACTGCTGCTTTAAATCAATGATGGCGACCCGCCAATTTATTTAGTGTGCGGCCCGCGCATTACTATTATTTTATTCAATTGAATTCATTAAATATTATATCAAATCGTTTTTAAAAATATAAATTGTACAATTATAAATACAGATGTAAGAACTGACATCTAAATAAGGTTATAATCAATTGATAACACTTATATTTTCAATATTGACTTCCAAATAAACGTTCTAAAGAAATTATAAACCTTGTCCTGTGATGGTCACCTTCGTGATTTGGTGTTCATAGATCAATTATTATTGATCATCATTACTTTAAACGCTACAACTGTTAACTGCTCGAAAATGAATGTCGCGATGCTGAAGTTTATGTTATTCACAAACTAAATAACGAAAACGTAAAGAATACAACAAAACAAACTAAATTAAATTAAACTAAAGAACACAAAAGGCAACTAAAAAACTAAATAAATTTTATTATTTTTCTAAAATATGGAAAAGCGAAAAATGCAAATTTTCACACAGAACGTAAAAGAACAAATTTTTTCAAATAAATAGCAAATGTCACAACATGATCCAAAAAAAGCCATTGTTCAATTTGTTGTCCATATTTCTATTAAATCCACCAAAAAATGCATGCAAAACAAAAAAAATTAAAAAACTTTAAAAAAATTACAATAGCCCTACTCAAATGACCATGACTTTTCAACTAAATAATTGTTCATGAAATAATCGGCACAATCTTTTATAAAAAGATTTTACGAAAATCGGTGCAGGAAAATTAAAATCGTTTCTAGAGAAACAATTGTGAATTTTATCGGCAGCAAATTTTATATAAAGAAAAAAAAAACCAAATATTTGCATCGAATTGTACTTAATTCATCAATAAACTAAATGTACATTAAAAACGCGTGAATTTAAATTTAATTGCTTTTTTATTACGTACTAAGCTATCAACACAATTCTCAATAATTTATTAATGTGCAATTATAATAATATAGCTTTTTTTTATATATATATAAAAAGATTGGTAAAATTTTGCACTATAAGGAAAGTTTAGCCCTAAATTGATAATTATATACCTGGGAAACTGGAATGTACAGAATTTAAAACCCTCAAAAAAATAGCTGAAAAATATTTAAAAAAAAAAAAAATGGAGAGGGGGTAAACCGCATATTTATTCCAATATTTATCATAGAAGGCAGAAAAATTAAATTGTGTTCTATCTATTTTATTACAATTATTTGTGTTTCACTGGCTTCACAACCGTGAGCACAAAATCGTAAGTTGAAAAATAATATACAAGATATTATTATAAATTTACAATATATTTTATGGGCCTGCGCATCTTTGAGTTAAAAACGTTCCAATGCGCAAAACGATCAAGAATGCTTTGCGGGCTACTATACCATCAACTTCTCTTTGAGTACAGCCAAATCTCAAACCAAACCCTAACAGTGACTTTAGGCGGCTGAGATAGACCATAGGCATAATGCCAGCTTTTTTCAGCTTTCCTTGTTAAGTTCTTGGCGCATAGCAGATTTTTTTTTTCTTCTTTTTTTAGGGCGTTTTTGGATATTTTAAAATCATGAAAACTGGGGCAAAAATGGAACAAAATTTTCTTCTAAATTAAATATAGATCTTTTCGGTCAGATAATGGTAAGGTTACCTGATAATAATAATTTCGATAAGAGAGAGGGAACGTTATTTAAAATCTCATTCGTTAAATTGATAGAGTTTTATTAAGTTAAAAATTAAGTAAAGTTACTTTTAAAAGTCACATTTTAATGTTAAAATCCTGAAGTTATATAGCTTTGAGCAGTGTTATAATTTTCGTTTTATGCGTACGAATTGCTCAGAAACTTTTTGAAAGAGTTATTAAAAATGTTTGTAAACTTATACGCGGTACAACCTATTGCTCTGAAGCAAAATATAAATATAATAGCTGCCTTTTTGTATACGGAAAATGTTGATAATCTTCTAATATTTTCACAATATATATATTTTTTTTTATCAAATAATGTATGTAATACTTTCTAATACAAAATATATATATATATAACTTCTTTGAACATCTATAGAGAAAAAAATATAATCTATTCTACATGCGCTGCAAACTAAAAAAATAAACTGCCTCATATTTTACATGCATCTGATTACAAATTACTAAAACAAAAAACTTAGGAATCATTCAAAATAAGCAACATAACATTACTTTCTAGACTAAAATTTAGATTTATGAGAACATGCACATGGTTCAACATGGTTTACGAAACATGCTTTCTAAATCAAATGTACAGATATCTGGTGATAGCATTTTACAGCAAAAGACGTGACAGATATGCCGTGATTTCAAAACGTTAGCCATCTAATTTTAACATGATATTCACATGAAAAAACGCTTTGAAAACAGTCGATTTTACACGAATAATGATCGGCGTTTTAAAGATATATATATATTCAAATTCTAAAAATGGACGGAATGTATTAAAACTTATTTTCAATCTTAGAGCATGATTTTTAGCGGTTTTTTTTTTGTTTTTTTTAACTTTGAAAAGTTAGACTCGAAATTACAAAGTGATGCCAAATCTGCGGAAGTCCCGCAATGTATACTCACCCATCTGTTTGGTAGGGGCACAGGTACTCCTTATGGAAGACGATGCGGCCACAGCGCGGGCGTAGCTAGGAGCATGGGTATCTTCGTCGGCCGTAGAAACGTTACGAACGACTTGGGTGTTGGTTCCGTCGACTTCGTTCTTTTTCGTGCCTACGAAAGAGGACTCCATCCAGATGCGGGGTGAAAGCTGGGGAGAGCGAAGCATTTTACGTTTCTCTTCGTCCGCTAAGTTTTGATGGAGGAGGACGTCCTGAGCATTCTGCCGTCCGAAGAGGACGTTCGGCCCGTCCTCTTCCAATCCCGGAGATATAAGGATCCCAGGATTATAAAGGGATTGCGTGTAGGAATAGCGGTCGCGTCGAAGGGTGGGCCACGCGTTCGATCTGTATTTATTATCATCATAAGCTCGATTCGTCTTGGAGGCGTTGACAACATCGTCGAATTGCGGGACCACAATCTCAGTGCTGAAGAACACGCCGTTCGCATTGTCGTAGAGAGCCAAGGGGGAAATCCTAGCGGTGTCCGGAGCATCGCCCGTTTCGGGGCGTAATGTAGCAGAGCTGGTCACTTGGGATTGCTGCGTGTAATGGTGATGTTCTTGAGAAGATCGCCGTGGAGAGACAGGCCGGCTGCCGTACAAGGGGGAAGAAGCTGCCGGTGACACGCCCGGGCTCGATCTCGAGCAGCTGATCGGCGTATGGGCCGTAGAAGCCGCAGCTGCTCTCCAACCGAGGTAAGGCTGACGGAAGGACCGGTTCGCCGTCCAAGCGGTGATCGGAGCGCTTCCCGTACTGAATCGGGCGCTACTCCATCTCGAGAGCGAGTTGTATTGGAAAGTTCCGCAGTCTCTGGGGGAGAGGGATGCCGGAGAGGCCGGCGGGAGGCTTTCGCGCGAAGACATTAAAGAGCTGCCGTACCTCCATTCCGTGGAAGAAGATGCCGCTGTGATCCGTTTTGGAATGACAACGCTGCGTTGGGAATAGGAATTGGAAGCTAGGCTGGAAGCCGAAGGGGTCCGAGATGAACTAAATCCTTTCCATCGTCTCCGGTTGGCATTTTCGGATGCAGCACCTTCACTGCTTCGTCGTAAAATAAATCCCTCTTTGGGTTTTGCCGATCGCTTGTACCAATCTGGCACCGTTAAGTTCTGCAGAGAGCGTTCCACGCGCAACTCGTGTTCAGACTTGACGCGCCCTTGGCCGGACCCGAGTCGGTTTTCGGGGGGCAGGGTGCGTTCCCTATTTTGTTCGTCCAAGAGGAAATCCATGCTTCGGGCTCTGCAGTGGAAGAGCTCCTCGCCGGCGGCAGATATGGCGACGGGACTCTTCTCTTCGTCGAAAGCCGCTCCGCCGTCTTCCCGGTCGTCTTCGTCGTCGTATTCACCCTGATGCTGCGCCGCCGCGGCCACGAGAGCTTCGCTCAAAGCGAAGAGACTGCGCGCGCGCGCAGATCCATCGACCGGAGAACTCTTTGCCGGTGCTGCCGGCGGCCGCTGTTCGTGGCTATCGATATCCGTCTCCAGGTAACTCTGGCTGCGATTTTGCTCCTTCTCTCGGGCTTCTTGGAGGCGCCGCGCGCACGAGGCCCAGGCGATTTCGCCCGTGCACCGCCGATAAGGCACCTCCACCGGAGTGAGTCCCTTAGCCGCCGTGACGATGGTCGTATTCGGTATACCGCCACTGCCGGAGTCGCGGTCACATCTGGACGACGATCCGGGACTCGGGTTATCAAAGTCGGCCGGCGCCAACTTGCCGGCGACGACATTGTTCTTGGTTTTCTTTTTCTTAAGGGCATCGATTCTCCGGCGACTAGAGCGCACAGCGGCTTCCAGCGCCCCCAGGTCAGGGTGGCTGGCTGCCAAACGATCTCGTTCCTCTCGAGCCGAACGCCGAAAAACGTCCAGTCGGTCAAATCCGACCGAAAACTTTTCATCCCGCACGCCGTAATTTTCCGCATCTTTCTTAACACGCGGTTCGTGCTGCCTACTGAGTTTTTCAAAAAAGTCCTTCCGAGCGGAGGCGAGGCGCACTTTAACCACGGCCGAATGTTTACCACTGGCCGGATTATACGTCGGCAACGGCGGCTTGTGGCATATAGATTTTTTTTGCGTCGAACTTGCTTTGCCGTAACCAGTGATGCGTTCTAACGAATCCTCGTTCTTTGAACAGTTATTCTCCGCAGCATGTTGATACTTTTTCAAATTCGATTCACAGTTGGAAGTTGGCCATTGCGCGTTTCCAAAGCACGGGCGAACGGCAGCCATCGGCTTGTTCATAGCGGCGGAACTGTGAGACAGGCGCGGGAGAAAATTATCTCGTTTCCCGTTTGACGACTTGGTAGGGAGTGAGAGGGCGCTCCACGTGGTGTTGTTTTGAATTCTAGTTGGGGCTCCGAGTGGGGGGCAAGATCCTGAGCGCGGTTGCACGTACAAATGGGCCAAGGTCGGAGGTCGGCAGGAGCCCCCGTTTGAACTGAGACTGCGATAACGGGTTTCAAATCTCGCGGCTCTTTCTGCCACGGTCTCGGTGCTTACGCATATGCGACGGTAATGTCGTGACCTTTCGCTTGGGGGAAGAGATTTGTTGAGAACGGACCCCCTATTTTTTTGCCCCAAATAGTCTTGTATTCTTTGGCTGACGCTTTTGCTCAATAAAATCGATAGCGGGGAGCCTGTTGTTGACGAAGTAAAGCCATCCCCACATCGCCTTAAATCAGGGGAACTTTTTGATTGAGTGCGGCAGGTCAATAGGTCATTATTGTCATTTTCTCCATCTTCATCACGTACTAAAGATTTACTGCGGCGATATTCCAAATGCGAGTCCTTTCTTTCGACGTCATTAACGATTTCATCGGTTTCAAAACATTCCGTCGAATTAGCAAACACGCTTTCGCCAGTGTTATCTATAAATTCATTGCTGAAAACACTTGCGTCTATCACCTGTTCGACCACAGCTTCTTCATGACGAAATTCATTAAATAAGTTCAGTTCGCTCGTTGTCGAAATATCAACATTGAAAGTTTTTTCCCCGCCATCTTCGATTAAAATATCCGCATTGGCTACACCATCGTTGAATAACCCACTTGTTAGAGTCGCAGCTGATAACGTATCAGCCGGTTGGGAAGAGTTCTTATTTTCTTGTCCGTTATTCCTGCAGATTTGAGATAAGTCATTCAATTTTAAAACTTCCCATTCAACCTGTTCTGCGCATGGCTGGAAAGTCGTAGCGGTATTTGTTTGGTTTGCGTCGGCAGAGAGTGAAGGTTGGTGCTTCTCATCATTGCGGGTGGTGCTACCTGACACCTTAAGCACGTGTTGTAAGTTCGTGACGTCAGTTTTTAGTACAGGAAGATGTAGGTGGGTTGCCCCAACGCTTGTTTCATACGCATCAACGCCCCCTAAAGCTACTACATCACGTTGGTCGTGACATTCTTTTCTTGCATCATTTTCTTGTTTTTGCACTCCCTTCTCTTTGATTGAAAGGGGGTTGTCGTATGATGAGGCACAGATCTGTGATCTTTCATTTCCTGGTTCATTCACATTTTCATTCACGTTCTCCTCGGTAGATGGCAGCACAGGTTGAATTGGCGATTCCTCGTGTTTATCTGTTGAAGTTGCTGTCGGAAAGAAGGTGTTTGTTTTATTATTTGCTCTAGATGAAGAAATGAAGGTGCTTTCCAGGTCATGAATAATAGCAATGTCTTTAGTAAAGATATCTGAACGTTCTTTGTCGTTTCTGGAGAGGGTGGAGCTAACACCATTGTCTTTCGGCGCCGGCAATCCATTGTTGTTCATCGTTAGTGAACCAGATGAAGTACGCTGGGGCAAATCTCGAGGCTCTGAAAGAATGCAGGAAGTTTCGAAAGGTCTAAGTTCACCGGTATTATTTACGTTGTTAGAGGATATATCACAAGATAGCTTGTCTTCTAAATCAGAATTGTTTAAGTCCTCCTGATCGGTGCTACAAACGTTTAAATTGGTGGGTTGAATACGTTCGTTGTCAAATAAATATTCTGGTGCAGTTTCCGTTTCAGCGGTATCAGTGTTGGGAGCGAATCCATCTTGAGGTCCAGTCGTTGACCCCGAATGCATATTTTTTTTGCAGTCGAGGTCTGAAGATGGCTCATTGGTTTCATCAAAATTTATATATTCAGCTTTTTTGTCACTCTTTAAAAAATCAATTGTGGGTTGGTCACTTATTAAGGATTTATTTATTTCCTCACATTTTATTTCTTCCGAAAAGTTTAAAGGTCTATTTTCATCCTTATCGATGGAATTCATTAAATTTTCGACGGTATTTAGTGGTTGATTATCTTTTGCTAAAGAACCTTTTGTGAAATACGTTGGATGATTTATAAAGTTCTCATCGAGTTTTGCTAAATTTGGATTTTCTAACAATTGTTTGACTGTCTGTTCTTTCAGGTTTAATATGTCGCTAACTATTAATCTTTCCATCAAATCTTTTGAACTTATTTTTGCTAGCTCCCTATCCAATAACCATGCCGAAAAATCTGAAAGTTGTGAAGGAACAGAACCCTTCCCGGATTCAGGAATTAATTCATTTTTGAAGGAGTTAACGTCAGATTTCGAAGAAGATGGACTTTCCCTTTCTAGTACTGTCGGAATTAATTGCGACCTATTAGCGGTGTCAAGTTGTGGCTCTTTAGAATGGAATTGTGAATTTTTATTGAATTCATAAATGTTTTTCTCTTGTTGGAAATGGGAATCTAGAACATTTACTTTCTTCGTTAACAGTTCGGCGCTTTTTCGCATGTGTCGTGCATGGTCATCTTCTTCAGGCATATCCTCCTCTTCATCGTCTTCATCATCCTCAACGTATCCAGAATCGTCGTGTTTGTTTTCGTGTATGCCTTTAATACAAATTCTTTTCTTGTTTTTTTTCTTGGAGTCTTCGCATCGAATATGCGCCACACCCTCGTCGCTGTCAGACGAAGTGACGGGGGACGGGGAATCTAAAATTGTTTTATCCCCCTCCTCTAAACTGGGGGCACTGTGGTCACCAAGATTGGGAATATCAGATGTATTTATTTGTGGCATCTGGGGAAAAGTTTTGTTTAATAAATTTAATAAATTGCTGTTGCCGTAAGACTTTTGTAAAGGGGGTAAAAATAGTTTGTCTGATTTTAAAAAATTCGCGTCTTTGCATAACGGGCACTTTTCGGATTCGTCGGTATTTTTGGAACCTAAAACATCATGATTGTGATGATTTTCCGCCATAACCCGACAATTATTTTCATCTTCTTTCATTTTTGTGCTCTCCTGTTTAAATATGTCCATAAGTTCGTTGTATATGTCATCATCTAAAAGATCTGGTGAAGATCTACTTCTCCTGTGCTCAGAAAATTCGCACACCGGAGAATTTGACAAATTTGTGGATGAAATATCATTATCGAATTTTTCTAATGATTTTGATGATTTCATTTTGCATTTATCGTTGATTTCTTGGCGTATAGATTTGAACTCTGATGTTGTTGCAAACATATCTAGTTCTAAGTCATCTAAGTCTTCTCTATGTGTTTTCTTTACGTTGATATCATCATCATTAATTTTTTGGTTACCGGAAAAGGGGGGCAAAGTGACTTTAGTTTCAGTGTCCCACAAACCCAAGTTTTTCCCGTTTTTATTACCTTTTATTTTTATGCGGGACATTTTTCGGTCCTGCATTTTAGATACGGTGTAAACATTTTCTAAACGTTTAGAAAAATTGGAATATTCCTCTTCCTCGGTTTGAAAATTATCGTTTGCTTGAATCTCAGGTTCTGGCTCCGTTTTGAAGAGGTTTTGCTGGTGTTGCCATCTACTTAATGGGCTGACAACTTCTTCTAATTTTTGAAGATTTGTGTGGTGCTGCCATCTACTGAGTGAAGAAGAAACTTCAGTGGTTTCATCATCGCTAGATGGTTTTTCGAATAGCGTTTTTTTCTTGCGTTCACTCGCCGGGGAAAAGGAAATAGATTCAAGCAAAGGCATTGTTGAACATCCGACATCTGCTTCTATTGTCGAAGGGAGAGTTTCCGCTCTCGATTCATCGTCGGACGGCACTTCCGGCTCTTTATATTGATGGCCGTCGAACCACGGCGTTCCAAATGCAACATCCCCGTCACGGGGAGTGAACAGGGCATTCGCGTTTTGTTCCAGATCGACGTGGTTTGTTTTGAAAACTTGGCTACTTTCTTGGTCACAAGAATAAAACTCTTCGTAAGAGTCATGACCATCTGTACCAAAGCCTAGTCTTAAACAACGTATGTTATCATCGCTTATAGCATTTTCCATGCCAGTCGGTGCGATATTAAAATTTTCATTAGAAATATTAGCGGAGTTCTGCTCAAAATTAAGTGGTACGTACCTGTCGGTGGGGAGAAAATAATCCTTAAATGAGTCCATAGACGATTTAATATTAACGTCAGCATTATGCTTTGAAGGAATTAAACAAACACCACTTTCGAACTGCGTCATTATTTCGTCAGCAGAATTGATTTCGTTGCGATTTTCGCTGTCTGTACCGGCGTCGATATTGGGTTCTAAACGATATCCACACGTTTTTTGTTCATCGTTGCCGCTACCAATTTCCTGTTGATAATCGTTGAACGATAAAGAAGAAGGGTCGATTGTGGAGTTGGGCAAATTTTCACTATAAAAATTTAATTTAGAACTTTGTAAACACGACATACCAGTGGTTGAACTTTCTGATTCACTCGATGTTGAATCGTCGGCGATGGAATTTGGTTTCGGTTGAAAAAATAGAACGTCAGGTGAAATACTTCGATGGCGAACATTTCCGTTTATTCCAAAGGCGGAATCGATGCACAGGTCCAGGGGGTGGAGAGAGGAATCCAAATCGTCGTATTTGTTATTCTCGAAGTTGCATAAAGACATATTGGCATGAGACTGTTGTTCACAAAAATGTTCAACGCTCGCAGGATTTCTTGAAGTTTTAGTATCACCATAGTTCGTAAAAGATATGTCATCGACATTGAAAGATGATAACGATGAAAGTGATAGGTCCGATTGATTTTCTTCATTCAAATTAAGTCGGCTATTTGAAGACAGCCCCGTAAACTCAATGTTGTTGTGGGAATTGGTTGCTCCGTGTGGTGCATCATTTGCTTGATGTGAAGAAGTTTGCATTTCAACAACGGTCACCCTGTCATCGTCGGATTCGTCCCATGATCCCCAGCCAAGGGAGCATTCATCACATTCGCTTGGACTTCGTAAATCATCTGAGTTTTCTTCTACGATAGTTTCTAGGAATCCACGCGCACATGTTCCCGTATAGTCCCGGAAAGCGTCTAATCTATCGGTTGTTTCACTAGCATGGTTTATCACGAAACAACTGGCATCTACATCAGTCGCCTGATTATTGTCGGAATATAGCAATAATTGTTTCTCTTCATCAGTTATACGATTGTCACTATATTTCGGAAACTCGACTGCCGTATGCACAAATGGGTCAGTGTTAAATTCCGCGTTGTTTCCTCCACTATCCCATGTGAAGAAAGCATCTCCTTGAGGACCCGATAGTAGGGAATTGGTTGATAAATCCTGGGAGACGTTCATAATTGTTAAAATTTTTGCAGGGATGGAATCATCACTATCAACCGCTGTAAAAACAAATTGTTTGTTTATGTCTAACACTTGTGAAGACACAGTCACATTGGTATTGCGTTGAGATGCGGCGTAACTGCGCCGCCGATGCCACCACCGGAACACGAAATAGAAGAAAAACACTGCCACGAAGGCTGTAGCAACTGCTCCTGTGTGGAACGTGTTGTTCTTGGAGCTCTGGCTAACCAACTGTGAACTGCCAACTTCAGTCCCTTTGGTATCGCACGTATTCCCCTCCTTCATCCCTTCCGAATCCACCAATCGGAACCGGTGCTTCCAGTGCTTGGCAACTCCGAGAAGAAGCAAACCCAGGTCGAGAACCAGTTAGAAGGCTCCTCCCGTTCAAATAGTAAAAAGGGTTGAACAGACGGGAAGTGCAACTTGTTTTTTAAACGTACGTACTGATTTTTAAAAAACACAATGCTGAAGAAAGAGAAGTGAGAACGAGAGAGAGAGACGAGCTTTTTTTCTCATGTTTATTTTCGTATGGTTGGCTGCGCTGATGTTGACGAGACTAAATCAAGGAAACTATTCTCTCTCTCACAAAATCTATATAATAATCATGCGTCTTAAATGCATTTGTAACTTCTACTACTTTGTAGAGAATGGGGCTTCTTTTATTGCTTATATTCTATTATTAGTAGGTTAAGCAGATATATTTCAGTGACACGTCGTTATATATATTTTTTCAATAATACTTTTCAGTTTATGGAATATCTGATTGCATAAATTAGCAGAATATAATTAACCCATTCCTTTTACATCAAGTCTAAAGCAAATTTCTTAATTTTGATGATCATTGTTAATATTTTAAATAAATTTTGAGATAATTTTGGCTTTCATTATATATGATATTAGCCTTTCATATAAACGTATATATATATATTTCTTTTCATTATTTTCAAATTAAATGTTTGCATTTCTAATTCGGCTTTGAATCGGATATACATATAAATAACCGTCGATATTTTCCCCCTTGACGATGGAAGAAGGAGTGTACTTGTTTTTAAAATGTATTTGCGTTTCTAGTGTTGCGTTAACCAATAAAAAAATTGCAACTTACACGAAGAGAAATTAACACTCCATACTTTCTCCTTTGAAGGTACAGTTGCCAAAATATGTATTATCTTCAAACGTCACTGATATCGTTTGTGTGGTCATGGAACCATATCCACAATGGTGCATTTATGATAACGCTAGCAGACGAGAACAGCAACGGTCAGTAATGGGAAAGAACGGCTGTAGTACACAATGGGTTGAACCGTAAGCAACAGTAACTCACATGTGAACAATCCTTTGCCAAGAGTTTCAATTGAACTCCTTCCGTTGTAAATGGATAAAGACTGGTTGGACACGGTTCGTAGAACTTGAATACATACTTGATCAGTGGTCTTGGATTGCCGAAGTCAAAGTTCGCCTTCTCCGTGGAACAATGATTGCAGAGAACAATGGTTTGAGATCAATGATCGGCCTTTTGTTTTTCGCGGCAGACGTATGGGTGGAATATTCTCGGTAAAGGCGTAGGTTTGCTATCCATCCAAGGTCTTTGTAGATTTAGGGGACAGTATCGTCAGGTAGCCCAGAAGAGGACATACACCATTACACAGTAAACAATCATACCCAACGAACACCTTTTGGTAACGCTTTCTGGATAGTTCTCACCACTTTAAAATTGTCCACCACTTGCCCTTTTCTTTGCAACAGTTTTTTCTTCGCAAATCCTCTTAGAACGAATGAAGGAGGGAACTCATTATCAAGCACTGTTTATAAGTTCTTATTTATTGCGAAATACACTCGAGTCATACTTGGTGGCAGTTCTTGCAGAATCAATGCTTTGGGATGCGATGTGAAAACACTGTTGTCCTCCCTATGCAATTTAAATATAACAACACTGCAATGATTGTCAAAATAAATATTCATAGGCTGTACGTCGTTCCCGTACGCATAGCTCACGATTTATTTTGCGCCTCCAATCGGGTCCTCGCGAGTTGATTGGCAAGAATGGTCGACAACTTGAGGGCCAAAAGTCGTCGGTCATACTGAGTGAGAGCGGATATTCGGTCGACTTTTTACTCGCTGGTTTTGATGGGAAATGCGCCGGTTTTCCTCGTCTGTTTGGAAGAACACTTGCTTTTTCAGCCGCTCGGCAACTAAATTGTGTGACGTCAGCGCACCTGAAGGGATATACGACCATGGACTGCTAAAACACGCGGGGTCGTCAACTGTCCAACCTAAGGTATCTTTAGGTTGGCGCGCTTCACCGAACAAGCTCGACTTTCTCGTTATCGTGTCGCGGATTGAGGGCAGCAAAATTCCATTTTCAAAGTTACTAATCCGCCTCATTTTACTGAAGTACGTACTCGCCAAGCTTTACTTCATAAAGGAAAATAAATATAGAAACACATTATTTTAAGAAATGCTGATGCCTACGATTAAAACAATAGATGCGGTATTCGGAAAAATATATTCAAACATTTCTCTATCTATCTCTCTCTCTCGCTCATCTGCTTACATTACATGATTATTTATTTTTTTGCCCTTTTCTTCTTCTTCTTCTTCTTTGAATATTTCTAATAGATTTATATAAAAATTAAAATTACTGCAACTAAATATATCCTGTGTTTTTTTTTTATGCCTATAAGCAAATAATTATATACAGTAGCGCGATGAGTATCTGAACTGGTCAGGACTGATTGAAAGCAGTGGATATAATTGGACGATTGTAATTAAAAAAAGAAAAAAACAACATAGTAGGTTGTCTAGAAGTCAACATTTCCATTTGAAATTGAAACTATAAGCATTTATAGTTTCACAACTCAATTTGTGAAACGGAGGCAGAAATGGTGCCAAGAGATGGTATATATTATCGTATAATAGCAACAACCACTGAATATACTGTGGAAACAATTGAACGTTTTTGTGCATTTATAACACTCGTGCGTGCTTGAATTCATAACAAAAAAGGTGGAAAATTTCAAATACGCACATTATTTTGACCAGATTGTGATTACAGTGAAATGAGTAAATGATAAATATCTTGCAAGTAGGCTATTTCTTTCTAAAATCCTCATAAAAAAAAATATTGTAAAATTCGTAGTCAAAACCACTATAATTAAAGTACATTAATTGGAAAACTCAGATTACAACCATATAAACAGTATTAGGCTACAAATATCGTCAAATTATTTATAACCTCTGTGTCTTTCTTGAAAAAAAGAGCTACATCTTAATATATAATAGTCAATCGGTATATCGGTATGAAGTAATTATAACAATATTTTGTGTTGTTATATATATATATATATATATATATATATATATATACAGTGAAAATCGGTTATAACGACCTTCAAGGACCGTGCAAATTCGGTCGTTATAAACGATATATTTTTAAAATCATAGTACAGTAATACAGTTTAGGATTTTATAAATAATTTTAATGATAAATAGTAATAAACTTTTGGTTTAAAAAATTAAATAAAAATATATTTAATTATAATGAATTTAATTACTGTATTAAATTATATTTATAGCCACACTAAATGCATATTTTTTAGTTTCTAAATTATAAAAACGCAAAAAATATGTAAAATATATAATATATCAATATTCAGGTTTAGCAGTAATAAAAATTTCTCGGACATTTGTAAATAAACAAGATTAGAATAACGCTTAAATTTTAATAACTAACCCACATGGTTCTGCTTTATGACTGTCAAGTCACGTCGTTATATCCGATACGAATTTCCCTAGTTAGAATCTACGTAGACTACAAAATCGCCGTCGTTATATGCGGTTGGTCGTTATAACCGGCGTCGTTATAAACGATTTTCACTGTATATATATATATATCATCATCATCCATCATATTCAACCATTATCTATCCACTGCTGGATGAAGGTCTCTCCAAATGCTTTCCACACAAGTCTATCCTGAGCAATTCGCTTCCACGTCACCCCAACCTGTTTTCTTATTTCATCCACCCATCTAGTTTGAGGACGTTTTCTAGGTCTTCGGTGGTCTCTTGGAATCCAGTTCAGAATTTCTGTTGTCCATCGTTGATCAGTTCTTCTTGCAATATGCCCAGCCCATCGCCATTTCAGCCCTTTTACTTTAACAATGATGTCCTCTACTCTAGTTTGCTCTCTCACCCAAGTGTTTCTTTTTCGATCTCTCCTAGTTATTCCAAGCATGCACCTCTCCATGCTCCTTTGCGTTGTCTGTAACTTTCGTATTGCTCCAACTGTTAGACTCCATGTCTCTGATCCATAAGAGAGGACTGGCAATACACACTGGTTGAAGACCTTTCTTTTTAGACACAAAGGCAATTTCCCCTTCAGGATAAAACTGTTTCTTCCAAATGCACTCCAGCCAAGTTTAATACGTCTGTTGAGTTCTTTCATAATGTTGCCATCCATTGAAATCAGCTGGCCAAGGTAAATATATGAATCAGCAATTTCTAGCTCAATGTTGTCAACTTGTATTTTTGTTTCCTCTACGAAATTATTGAATACTAACTAAACTAAAATCATGTTCAATAATATATATATATTTCCTCGATTTAACGATAACTCTTCGTCATTATCGTATAGCTGCAAGTAGAATTTCAGTTACAAAATCAACTGTCATCAGAAAATCAACTTCAATTGAGTTCACTTAATTGAAACGAATGCTGGTTTACGGTGTGTACAGTAGTTACCCGCGTTTTGACGTCAATGATGGTCTTTTCGATGCATTTGAAAAAGCCAAAAAGGCAATGTTAAATGCCAACTCCCAAGAAAAACAAAAGTCAATCAAAGATTTCTTTCGAAGTAGTAATTACGTAGTCACCTGTGTCTTACGTTTATTAAGATTAATACGTGTTTTCCAGTACGCTGGTAAGCATTTTTATGCTTTGCTTTTTCGATAATTTCTTATTTCAGTTCCAATTAATAGTGCACCCATAATTTTTGCTTGAGGAGGAGGGCCGAAAATGTAAAAAATATTATTTTTTTTAATATGATAGCTGTTACTTTTAACATATTTTACATGGTCTTCTAATTTTTCAGTTACATCACTTAAAGCTTCATTAAATTTAATCCCTCTTTTCCTTCATCGTAAGCACCTGCGCCTTACACTTTTATATAAAATTCTTTATAATCATTATAATCGTGATTTCTTATAATATCTCATAGCCATTAATTATATTTCTTCTCGTATCATTCTCTGAAATTACAAATACTTGCCTCTCACAGTAACATTTAAATTTAGTTTATTTGACTTTTTTTTTCACAGTAATATGTACATTTTTTTACAGTAACTTTTTTTCACAGTAACACTTAAATTTAGTTTCTTTGCTCAAACGATTAACGATTGGGATATGATTAATTCAGAATGTGTTTCTTCAATCAATGTCCATACATTTGTTCATAACATTCGACAATATGTAGCATCTTAATTGTACCCCCTACCTGAGCTCATAAAAAGGTCAAGCAATATTGTCTGTCTGTCTGTCTGCATGCATGCATGTATGTATAAATGAATGAATGAATGAATGTATGTATGTAAATTTTCAGACCAAGGAAGATCCCGTAATGAATCGCCGACACCCGTGGGTGCGTCATTGGTTCCGATAAATGTATTCCCCCGATTTAACAAATTCCTCGATTGAACAATTATTTTCACTAGTCCCGTGAAAGTCATTAAATCGAGGTTAGACTGTATATACAGTGTTACCTCCCAATAAGAGACATCCACGAGACTGGATAGTCTATCCCTTAAATAGAAGTGTGCCTTCTTCGAAGGTACACGTGTCCCTTCTCAAAGGGACTGGGGACCCGAGGAACCATCCCTTAAATAGAAGTGTCCTTTATTCGGAGGTGTCTCTTACGGGGCCTAACACTGTATCTATTATTATAAGTGGAATATATTGTTGTATTAATTCAACGTGGACTATTCAGTTACTCTTCACAATATGCAATCGCGTTACGGGTTTAAATAAATAAACTATTTTTAACAGCAATTGGAAACCAATTTGAAAACAGAAAAAGCAACACGTGTGACATGTTACATATACATATACATTATAATATATAATGTATATGCTCCCTCTTCTACATTACTTGTATTATCATATTGATCGTACTTGAACATGCGGCGTTATGTGATAAACTAAACTGGTTTTATGATTATACTATTCTCCATAAGCGTAGGCAGAAAGTTCATAAGGGGGGGATTATAGGCTCAATGGGGGTTACAGAGCTACAACTCACATATTCCTATGTTAAATATACAAAATTTCATTGCAATGGGAGTTACAACCCCCATCAACACCCCCTGCGTACGTCAATTCTCATAAAATTATATTTCTTATAAATTATATTTTCAGTATTCCAGTTATTGTATTCAGACGGATAGGTATTATAAAACAAACTTTAAAATATTGCACAAGTCGTTTGAAACGTCCACTAAAAAAATAATGTTCGTTTCAGATTTATTATTTATATCATATCTTTAAATAGCTACGTTTCTACTCGCATTTGGATGAAATCCCTTTAGGACAAAGAGACAAGTATGCTGTTTACATTTTAATACCTATTCTATTTGACGATGACACAGGTGCACACAAGGCCAACTCAGCATGATTGAAATATAATGAAGTCTATATATATATGCTAGCTACGAAATGAGAGTATATTCGACACCAGTTTTTTCCGTTTTGTTCCATATCACGTAAAAGTTAGATTTTGTTTGTGGTTGCTATATTCCTAAAATTCTATAAAAATGTGTTCTAATTTTATTTTCGACACCTAGAACACAAAAGAAACGTCACAAATTATCAACATGTTGTAATAAATTCGCCCATGTGTTACCTTGGGTAATAGCTTTTTGGAGAAAACTACATTACAGTTATCTCTCAATAACATTTTTCTGATGAAGGAACGTTCCGTTTAACGGCCGTAACACATGACGTTCCGGCAAATCCTCCATAGAAAATAATGTAATTCATTTCTCTCGATAATGTCCTTCTGATGAAAAAATCGTTCCATTTAATGGCCGTAATACTTGAAGTCCCGAAAAATCTTCCATAGAAATTAATGTAATTAATTTCTCTCAATAATGTCCTTCTGATGAAAGAAACGTTCCGTTTAACGCCCGTAACACTTGACTCAGTAAAAGGAAAACTGGTTTATTCAGATGTAAATACATTGGATTATGAAACAGAAAAAGAACTACTTCCCGCCCTACTTCGTTTCGAAGAAGCCAGTGAAGCTCTAAATGCCCTTCGCAGGTATATTATCCCAGCTGACATGGAAATCAACTCGCTTCTTCTTTAAAAAAATTCAAAAAGAAATGACTGAGATTAGGGTAATCGATTCTTTTGGATTTTTTTTCCCAAATAAAAAAAAAAAATTTAGCTGTAAGTCATCACGTTATTACTGTAATTTACTGTATTATTATTTTACTGTATGTAACTTTATTTAGTTGTGAAGTGTAATTTAAATAATACTAATAACGATTTTTAAACACGTCAATGTATTTGTCAAATGTATTTATATTCCTAAACCTGCGGTGGTGAAAGGAAATTAAATGAAACATTAAAGTCACACATACACACAGTCCTTACTTAATATAACATTCTGATTAACGAACCTTTATGAATAAGGAATTTTTTTCTGTCCCATGAATTCATTAATAGGAAAGGTTACTGTATTTATAATAAATTTGATAGGCTTATATAAAACGCAGATTACTGTATTTATAATAAATTTGATAGGCTCATATAAAACCCAGATTACTGTATTTATAATAAATTTGATAGGCTTATATAAAACGCAGATTACTGTATTTATAATAAATTTGATAGGCTCATGCAAACTCAGATTACTGTATTTATAATAAATTGATAAGTCTATGGTGCGTCGCCCTCAGGTGACGCCTGATCCCTACCAGATGGGTTGTGCCATTGCAGTTTGAGGAAGGGCGATATTGCGCGCGTAACTGGTTTCGAGCGAAAAACCAGTCGGGCTCGAACAACCCTTCCCTAAACTTTAATAGTCCTTCTAATAATGTTTCGTATCCGGAGTGTCAGGTCTGCGCGAACGGACTATAAACTTACGAATCACTGTATTGATAATAAATTTGTGCGGCTTCTATAAAAATAGTTGTTTATAATAAATTTGATTGAAGCCTGAAAAATAATTTCCCCTGTTCATTTATTTTTATATGATAATATAAGATAATAAAGATATAAGGTTTATATTAGGTACTTTTAGAGTCGAACTCCTTTAACGCTAACTTTCACCACGACAACTAAAATAATTCTTCTTAAAAGTATTTCGCATATATCCGGAGAAACCATAGATTCGTATTGCAGTGGAACCCGTTTATAGCGAGCATGAAGGGATGGGCACTTATGCTCATTGTATCCCATTTCTTATTGAAACTGGGGTGCTATTAAAACAAGAATAAAAGAAAAAACTGGCGACAGTAAAAACGAATATTATCATTTGCATAAACTGTATCATGCATTTAAATTTCAGAATTTTGCATAGTTTCGCCGCATTCTAATGCCATTGTATAAGTTAGTGGTGTGCGTCAATGGGTAAGCCCTCATTGCTATCATTGTCTAATCCGGGTTTGTTTACGGCTTGTATTTCAATGATGGTAATTTTAGGAATATGAATGTCCAATATTTTAACTTCAGAAAAAGAAAACTCCCATTTTCTTTGTAAAAAGAGAAGATTTATTTTTCGACTCAACCTACGCAAATTGAGGGAAATGTGCTAGACTATTATTCACTATAACAAGTTCTCTCTCTCTCGCAGTAAAGTTTTTTTTCTTTGTATATTTTGAATGTGACTAAATTCCCCTGAATTTGAAATTGACTAAATTAAATGTTCTATTTCCCCTCGTTATAACAGGGTTCGGCTGCGTGCTAAGTTATTTGTTTTGACGGAGATTAAGGGAACAGTTCGTGTTAAAAGTTATTCGCTTTAAACGTGTTTACGTTAACAAGGTTTGATTGTATTTGAAATATGTATGTTAGTTCTATCCAGTTCCACGACTATGATATGTCAACACTAATCTATCAATTGAAAAACTGTTCCGTGGAGTTATTGATTTTTTTTTTTTTTAAATTCTAGACTGTTTATTATGGGAGATTTGACGGAACCAACTTGTTAACGGGACCTGCAAGAAGTAGTATATTTACTAAAATTCAGGTTTCTCCAGCGGACGTAATATATTTTGGTGACGGGTGCTGCTTATTTACGCCACACCATTATCGGAACGCAAGCACTGAAATAATCCATTGCGTTATGATTGATTGATTGATTGATTGATTGATTGATTGATTGATTGATTGTTTGGCTTTTTTATGGCGCAAGAGCATCTGGGCTATACTGCGCCATGAAGTTAAAATGGTATTACTACTGTTGAGTATATATATATTTGTATAGATACACTGTACAATAAAAATAAAAAATGTTTATTTGTCACATGCACTACATCATGCATTCAATCTTGAAACACAGAATGTAAATAACAAAAATGAAAATTTCACAACTATAACCAACATTGTCCGAAGAAATGCAGAGATTAAACAAGCAGACAATCAAGATACAGATCAATCTAACCAATAAAGATGTATGTGATCCAATCAGTACACTGGCGTAAAAACTTCTTTTAATAAGTATATAATAAATTTCTTCTTGAACAATTTAATAATGTATAATAATTTTTAAGATTATCTGGTAAAACATCACATTATTTTATACCGGCATCTTGGATATCCCTCCTACAAAGTTCAATTCTAAGTATTGTTAGTTTAATTAGACTAATTCTTCTTAAATTTCAATTATTTTCAGAATATCGAATATCTATATTTTAAATATGTTTATTTATTTTTATTTTTTCAAACATTAATTTCAAAACCGAATATGCATTAATTTTATTAATTGGTAATATACCATATTTAGCAAATAACGCATTCCAATTTGAATTATTGTTTCTTTCTATAATTTTTGAAGAATTTAATTTGCAGTGATTCAATTATTTTCGCATTATTTTTTATTTAAGTTACACCAAATACTATTAAAATAAATGGCTACATTTGAAAGGATAGTACATACTCGCCAAAACGGATTTTGGAATATTGCCCGATAAATTTTTTATTATTTCTAAACACGAGCTAATTTTTTTTTAATTTTATCTATTTGTTTATTTCAATTTAAACCTTTCGTTAGTTTCATTCCCAAACGATCAATTTCGTTGAGGATTTCAATTTCGTTCCCATCAATAACGATTTTTTCAAGGTCTCTCAATTTTTCTGTTTCCTTATTTTCTGTAGAAAATATTAATATTGTAAGATATCATTACCCTTCACAGGGATAACACAATTGCCAAATAATGGTCAATACACAAAAGCCTTCGAGGCAAGATTTTTTTTAGTGGTTAAGGCGCTCCGGGTTCAACGGAGAGACACTAGTTCGAACCTAGGACGGGGACGATGTCTCTTTCTCTCCTATACTAAATCAGCTCTAGATTGAGCTTAAACGTGGGTGTCAAAATTATTATTCATAATATTAATATTCTTATTGCGAATTCATTCACTTTCATAAAATTACTATAGAACCTAAGTTAATATTTTCCAATTATTTTCCATTATATAATAATAATAATGACCCTTTATTTATTCTTCTCAAACACAGTCATATTAACATTGCACCGTATTATTTACATTATATTGTTTTGCACAGGCCTGTAGCCAAGCCGGAGACAGCAGGGCCGTGGCCCCAGTTGCCCCATCGAGCTATTTATATATATATATAGAAAAATCTCCGGGTGCCTTGTGCCTCATATGCCCTTTGCCTTGCTCAGTTGCCCCTTCACCCTGGCTACAGGCCTGGTTTTGCATTATATTATTTTGCACTATATTATTTACATTGCATTATAGTATATGTCGTTTTATATAGCACACCACAGCAAAAAAGAAGAGAACAAAAACGCAAAATGGTTTATTTAACCCTTGAACTTCTGACAAATTTTAATATACGCTTTCGTTATAGGACTAAAGATTAATCGTCGAGCCGTCTACAAAAATGAAGAAACTTAATAGAAGTATATTCTATTAAGTTTCCTCATTTTGCAGAGACGGCTCGACGATTCTTTGAGCAGCAGTTTTTCCTATGGTTATCTCATACGCATCAAATGGTAATAGAGTCTAGCACGAAAGGGGGTTGTCATAAAATTAAATTTTCATCTGTTTATGATCAAATAGTACTATCCACTATGACCAGTTCTTCTATCTTTAATCAATTTATCCTTACTTATATGGTATGAATTTTATTTATTGTTTTCTTAAAAAATCCTGTCAATTGGCAATCAACACATATTTTGCGTGTATTGCAAATATACGCAATTGTACAACTCCAATTCAAAATATTAGAATAATGAAAAATAAAGCACATAGTGGTTTGAGATTTGCATTTATTTCGGTAGAAATGACTACTTCAGAATTTTAAAGTGTACTACCACATTCTACATATTTTGTAGATGAGCATAACATAAGAAAATTAGTATGATATTATAAAATTTTTTACAATAACTTTTTTCTAAAAATTCAAAAAATTAGAATAATTTTCGCAGCGGTTCAAAAAATTAGAATAACATGGAAAAAAAAATGGCACAATTCATTTAAACGCAAAATATTGTGAATAGTTATTAATGAGTGGCATCTCCCTTGTCCTTAATAACGTTATGTCAGACGATTTGGCATACTATACACCAATTTTTTGCAGTCCTCTTTGCCGATAGTTGCCCAAACGGATTTCATACTTTCCTTTGTTCATTTTTGTGCTCTGGAGCTGAAGCCTGAAAGTCTTTCTTCATTAAATCTCACATATTCTCGATGGAGTTTAAGTCAGGCGAATTGGTCGGCCAAAGGAAGTATTTTGATTTTATTTTTATTAAGCCAAGCAGTGATGGCCTTCGACGTATGGCAAGATGCAGAGCCTTGTTGGAATATAAAGTCATCCTCAAATAGATCTTCCGATGACGGAATCATCAAATGCTCAAGTACCCCCGTGCATACTTCGGAATTTACTCTTCCTGTCAAAATACACAGCATTCCTAAGCTCTCAGCACTCATACACCCCGAAATCATGATAGAGGTACTAAACTTCACCGAGCGTTTTAAGTAATCTGTATTAAAAGCTTCTTGCTTGAAACGCCAAACACGGATACCCTGATGACAGTGGGAAATGCAAAACATCGATTCATCGTTAAAAAGTACATTATTCCAGTCTTGAATTACATCGGCGCCGATTTGGCATGAAAATATTGGGGGACATACCTTTAGAAGGCATTTTGTTTGAAATTGAAGGGGGGATATTGAACCTTAATGATAACATTTCCTGGGGACGGGCCCCTGCCCCCCGCCACCCAGGCGCTCGTGCTTGAATACCACATTGCAATCTATCTTCGCACCACCGCACTCTGGCCTATTTTTGCTTGCAAGTAAGTAGCGGCTGTGTCTTGAGCAGACGTTATGGAAAATAAAGTTGATGGAATCGTCTCATTGTGCTAGACGTTGAGGCACCCACTACTTGTTCTCGCCATTTTCTACTTTTGAATCTCAGGCTCCTGAAGCGGTTTGTAATCACAATACATTTCAGCATTCTGTCTTGTCTTAGTATGGTTATTCGCTTACGACCACTATTTGCACGATTATTTTTAAAATTTTGATTTCTAGAATAATCTTTTAAAATTTTCCTCACAGTTTCTTGAAAGCATTTCATTTTTTCGGCAATCATCTTTTGAGTAAATCCTTATTGCGCAGAGTTACAATCGCAGTCTTAGTAGCGTCTTGTATATCTTTCGTGCGGCCCATTTTTAACCCCCAACTAACTAAAGCTGACTTTCAAACAAGCCTTTATAAGCGTACTAGCTCTACAGTGGCCCCATTTATGCAAATTTCATCATCAATGCTGACTAATCACATCATTTTACAGATATTCTAATATTTTGAATCGGCGCTGGGAATACTCTAACTTTTTGAAAAGTTGCAATATTTTTTTACAAAATCTAGATTGAGTCTTTAGACACATGTGAAAAATATATAATACATCAGCTTAATATGAACGCTTATTAATTTTTTCGTTCGTTCCCTCTGCTTATTTTTACAGATATCATGCATTTTATAAGACAATGTAATGTCTTTTTTTGGTTATTCTAATATTTTGAATTGGAGTTATAGTATGCACAGGGGTAAGCGGATGTAAAGTAAATGTGAAAGGGTTTCAGATAGAGTCTGCAAGCGATAAATGGCTGTTATTGAATTACTGCAAGCGAAAATGGCTGTTATTGAATTACTGCAAGCGTAAATGGCTGTTATTGAATTACTGCAAGTCAAGGGACACACTAATTTAATTATTGTAACTCAGTCGTAAACAACCAAGGTACAAAACCCTCAAAAAATACAAAAATTATTGATATCTTGTAATGGTATTATACCTCCTCAATCTAGTACCGGATTCACCTGTTTTGGCAGGTTCAGCCGCTTAGGACCGTCAGGGCGCGGTCCCACTGCCCCCACACTTGTGCCCTACAATTTTCCTATTGATCTATATGTATGTAATAATAATAACACAATGTTAAAATATTGAAAATTATTAAAAATTAATAATGTATAAAATTGTTCTTATACATATTTGTATAAATGTTTTATATAATTCTTCCTCTCCCAATTCCCTTTATAAAATTTAAAATACAAATCTTGATATATGCTAATATTGCAGTATTTGTAGTTGCAAAAAAACAAAACAAAAAATGCGATCAGAGGATGGTCAAATTTGTGTTTATAGTGACATAATATATAAATTCTTTATCGCTTCTGACAACTATTTTATACTCGTGGGTCCCTGGGTCCTTTGTGTCCCATGTGCTCCTTACTTCAGTTTCTCCTCCATCCTGGCTAAAGGCCTGAGCTTTGGATCTTATCAGAACACAATCATGAAAAATTTCATAACGCGCGTTCTCAAGAAAACGGAATGTAATAAATGACTATAAAGCAGGGGCGTTGTTGAGGGCGTTTGTGAGAGGGTGCTTAACTCCGGAAGAGGGGCAATGAATCCGTTTCATACCTGAATAGGGAAACAATACTTTCTATTGCATTTAATTACTTTTTGTGGTTTAATGGTTAAATCTACGGTCTTGCGCATGCTGGACTCAGATTCGAACCTGATTAAGCTTAGGTTTTTGCAATTGTATCGTAGTTTATCGGTCATGAAAACGCTTCAGTCCCAGCGCAGATCAGTCTTTAAAAAAAAACTCAATGCCTGATTCAGATCCTAGCGAAATTTCAATGAACCACATACTGAGTCTTAAGACGTAAAACATAAGTTGTCTATTCTACATACAACCCTACTATGGTGAAGAGGTTTTTTCAAGTCAGCATTTATTATTTGCTGTAGATGTAAATACGTGTTTCTCTGTAAGTCAGTGTTTTCCGAAAGATGGCAAGCCTACACTCAGTTGTATGGGTAAGCTTTAAAGGGGTTTTAAGTACAAAGTTTAATTTAAATTATATTGAACTGACTTCATCCTCACCCCCAATTTCTAGCATTATTTTTATTTTCCATATAGTACATGTGCGTATATATAACTTTATTATATTGTTTGTTTGCCTTTTTTCGGTGCAAAAACAGCAATGATTTTACTGCGCCGAGAACTACAATTTTCCGAATAAGTCGAGCCCCTTAAGGCCTAGGGAACCAACTACCAGACTACAGTGGGCAGTTAGTTTTTTACTACATTGGGAGTCAAATCCAGGTTAACGGCCTACTAGGCGAACGCGTTACCACTACACCACACATCAGCCTGTTCATTGCCGGCGAAACCCACAACGTAGGGAGAATTACGCCATGAAAAGTAACACAGGATGCTGAAAAGATTGAAAAATTGTATTTGCTGTGATCATAGACGTACGCAGAAAGTTCATAAGGAGGGGTTACAGGCTTACAATGGGGGGTTACAGAGCTACAACTTCATATATTTATATGTATATATACAAAATTTCGACACAGTAGGCGGGGTCACAACTACTATTACCCTCTTCCACGTACGCTAGTGGCTGTGATAATCGAAACGCGATCTCATTCTTTTTCAATGTGAGCGTTTTTTAAGTATAAAATTTGAATTAAGGTTTGAATGATTTTTGGTTTATTTATATTTAACTCTCGATGTTCTTTGGTAATTCCGAGCCTTGCTTTATTATAAGACTTTAAAACTTCTAAGAATACAATGATGAATATTCACAGCTTATCGCTATTCGGTTAAGCCTCTGTTTTCTTATTTCATCCACATATCTTGTCTGAGGGTGCTTCTTTGGCCTTTGATAGTCTTTTGAAATCAAGCTAAGAATCTCGGTTGACGATCGTTTACCAGTTCTTCGCATGGTATAGTTAGCCTATTGCCTTTTCAGTTTTTTTTACTGTAGCAATGATGTCTCTAACTCTTGCTTGTTCTCTTGCCTAATCTGTCCTATAGTTACTCCAAGCATGCCTCTCTACATTCCCTTTTAAGCTTCTATCTGTTTCTATATTTATTTTTCCCTAGATTCTACATCTCAACCACATAAGGATGCATCTCAGGTACTCAGTCACAAATACTAAGAGGAAACTAACAATATGCACTCATTGAAAACCTTTATCTTTGGGCTCGGAGTTAGTTTTCTTTTTAGAATACAACTCCTTTCCGAATGGCACTACTGCAAATATTAAGGCTACCGTGCCATTTCTTTATGATGATACCGGTTACCCAAAGTGAATGTGCAAATCTATAATACCTTCAACGTTATCAAACTTGAATTTTTGCTTTATCTCTATCCATCCATTCACCTGTCTCTAAATAGCTTTATAGATATCAAAACTTTTTTTAAGCAAAAAGCAAAGTCAAATGCAACTATGCGTGATATTTCCAATTTCTGTCTCTCCTCACGTTCAAGTTCAAACGAACTTCCTTATATATTTGCTAAAGCTTTCAAAATTACTCGGCCGAACGTCCGCAGTAATCATGATCGGTTGAAGGATGACTAAAATTTGAAGTTCAGTGTGCAGGAAAATTGTTTTCGCTTGCAGATTTTTTTTTACGATTTCAGTAAATTAAAATTACAAATAAGAATGGAGATTTTTCGATCTATTAATATTACTCAAAGTATAAAAATAAAGTTACCCTTTTAAAATCAATTATAAATTTCAATTTTAAAACATTCAACAGATTTTGATAGTTTACGCCTATAATAGTATCAGTTTAGATATTATTACTGAACAAAAGTGGTCTCTGGATTTGAACTCCTCTATGTTCGAAAAAAATTAAATTTATATATATATACAGTGAACTCTTCATTTTACGAACTCGAAAGAACCCTCAAAAATTTTTGTAAATAGAAATTGACATCAGTTTTATGGAATAATTTTTTAGAACAAGCACAACAGTTCATAAAAGCGTGTTGTTCGTAAATTAGATGTTCGTAAAAATCGGGGTTCCATTGTTTATATATATATGATATCTAAACAAAAGTTAAATAAAAATACAGTAGAACCTCCATATAATGAAATCGACGGTTCCATAAAAAAAAATTCGTTATATAGGAAATTCGCTATGTGGAAACGATGTATTCATGAACCAGGGCAGTGCAATATGATACCGCAATTAAAATCCTATTTTTCAGTTAACGACTGTTTCTCATAAATAACATTCAACCATTTAAAAATGTACGTTTTTAAATGTGAAATATACATGCATATAAAAAAAAAAATAGTTGAACAATTCTTACCTTAAAATGAAAACGTATTTAATGCTTCTTTCATACACATTCATGCTTTTGTAGAAAAATTTCTAACATCCTGCTGCACAACAAATGGCGGTGTTGATTCATCATAAAAGTGTTAGCACCCCTGTGGGAAATTTGCAAGGTCTGGATTTCTGGTAATCAAACGAGCAAAAAAGGGCAACAAGTACTACTATTCAAACAATACGGTGTATTCAAGGACAATTAGGGCCTGTTCATAGCCTAGCAGTTTCGCACTGTATGGGGCAACCAGATACAGATATGTGTGCTTAGGAAAACTCTTTATTAGGGAGTTTAGAGTTCCTTAGATGTGCCTCATTCTGTTCGTTTGCCAATTACCTTAAAACCGTATTGTATTCCCACAATATTAGGGAAGGTGATATCGCTGACGTGACCATTGTATTTTATGTTTTGGTAGTTAAAAATTTCGCTATATATAAATTTATTTCGTTATATAGAAATTTATTTCGTTATATAGAAACACTTTCATATGTAATGACCATGGGGATTTACCAAAACTTTGCTATATAGAGAATTTCGCTATACGAAGTTCGTTATATGGAGATTCTACAATATATTAATTGAAAATGGAGGAAATAAAAAAAAAGGGTAAAGAATGTTTTATTCCGCAATAATTAAAAATGTAATGTAATAGAAATTTAAACTTCTACATATTCATTTGTTTTCAAGATTAAAGTTCAGAAAAGAATGTAACTAATTATTTGTTATAATTAGACACATCCACGAAAACATTTCAAATGCGCATATATTTATAAGCATCTAAAATATTTTACCAAACTTCTGATAGTAAGAGGCCCTTGGGAAAGTCGCCCAATATAGAATAGGTAGTTGACTCGCGTGGATGCCTTACACAAAGACCATCTTTGTTTCTGAGGCTAAATTTTGTGCTAGATAGACAATAAAAGATTATAAATTTGTTATACAAACGATCGACATGAAAATAAGGTTTGCGCGCATTTTGTTAATTGTTGTTAATTTTATTACTTTTGAGCGCGTATTAGGGAAGCGAGTTTCTTTGGAGGAAGAGAGGGGATGAAAAACTTTTTCTATATATTTTCAAGCCCTTGTTTTGACGGGTAATATATTTAATAGTTAACATGTAAAACGGATAGGTATAAATTACGAAATACAAAGGGACTTGGTGATACTTACAATAATGATCTCATTTAACTCTACATTCTTACTAAATAGTCAATACATACGCTTTATTCATAATCTTGTACAGGGTGATTCAAAAGTCAGTCCCCCCACTGTTAATTTTTTAGTGGGTTCAGGCAGATAAACGTCGTTTCGGGAAAGTTCCTTGTTGAAAAGGAAATAATTTTTGTTCTGTGTCGCGACTCACCCTCAGCACCAGGGGGCGCCCCACGGGGGCCAACTCCAAAATTTCAAATGGCAAATACGAACGAGTAATACCTTCTTTTGAAGGTCTCGTTGAGAAAAAAATGATGACATTTACAGTATGGCGCTATGACACCCATAGCACCAACGACTTGTCCGCAAAGTTCAAAATCGACCTTTATTCTCGTGGCTTTTGCTCACGCTAGTAAGGTCGTAGGCAAATAACGAAAATTGTAGAATGTAAAGCAATGTGTGTTCTATCAGTAACAATTTTAAATTTCGTATTAATCCAATATGTAAAGTTTCAAGGATCGTTTAAAAATATCAATATTTTAATCCTCAAAAACTCAAATAAAAATATTAGAAAAGCAGTATAAATATTGGCAGTAAAATATTAAAAAAAAGAAAAATATAGGAAAAAAAAGAAAGAAAAGAAGTTACCTTTTAATGAAGTAGCTGCTCAAACTGAAGGCTGTGTACTTCTTGGCAGTTATAGAGTCGGGTCTCAAAGCTTTCTCTGACTTTTTGAAAAGTGTGTGGAGTAATTTTATGGCACTCATCCCATATTCTTTGGCGCAGCACATTTATATTTTCAGGTGGCGGTTCGTAAACTACTGATTTCAAATGACCCCAAAGGAAAAAATCCAAGGGTGTCATATCTGGACTACGAGGTGGCCATTCCACGAACCCACGACGGCCAATCCACCTTCTTGGAAACTTGTTATGTTGAAAAAGAATGACATCCGTTCGGTGACTGAGTGGACGAGCCATTTCTTCAAAGTGTGTTCGTATAAAGAAGAATACATTTTGTGAGGACGCATGTGTGATTTCAAACAATTATTGTTGCTATGGAAAGATTTTTATTCCAAACAACTATTTTTGCTATGGAAGTATTTTTATTCCAAACAACTACTGTTGCTATGGAAATATTTTTATTTCAAACAACTATTGTTGCTATGGAAATATTTTTATTTCAAACAACTGTTGTTGCTATTGAAATATTTTTATTTCAAACCACTATTGTTGCTATGGAAATATTTTTATTTCAAACAACTATTGTTGCTATGGAAATATTTTTATTTCAAACAACTATTGTTGCTATGGAAATATTTTTATTTCAAACAACTATTATTGCCATGGAAATATTTGAGCTTTTGAGGGTTAGAATATTGATATTTTTAAGCGATCCTTGAAACTTTCCCCATTGGGCTACATAAAATCTAAAAATTTTTCTGACAGAACACGCATTGCTTTACATTCTACACTTCTCGACATTTGCCTACGACCTTACTAGCGAGAGTAAAAGCCAGGGGAATAAAGGTCGATTTTAAAACTTGCTGACACATTGTTGGTGCTATGGACGTCGTAGCGCCATACTGT
>QLNU02014328.1:22048-35782 GCA_006491805.2 Dysdera silvatica | reverse complement strand
TCACCCTGTATGTATGAAGATCCCTTCAAGTCTCCTTCATACAGACTAGTTATGATGAGCTCTTCTCCATAGTTTTCCCCAGTATTCAGTCTTTAATTCATCCATTTCTTGTGCCTGAGAACCGTCTTCTCATCTTTGTTAATACTTCAGTATCTAAATAAGGACCTCACTTGTCTTCGTTGACAGATTCTTGCAATACGTCTCATCTAATATCATTTAAATGATTTTCGTTTTAGCAAGAGCATTTTCAAAACTTGTATTTATATTCTCAGCCAAGTATTTCGTTAGTTATTCCCAACATGCACATTTGCACACAAAGGCGGACTGGTCCGCCGGTGCGCCCTCATTGGCGATAAGACTCGCGCCTTTGAATGGAATACCCACGCCCTACTGGCAAAAGCCTCGCGCCTGAATGGCAAGAAACGTCTTCTGAATGGGCAAAGACTCGCGCCCTTTGATACGACCTAGTCCGTCCCTGTCTACACGTAGGCGTAACTCGGGGTTTAAACTGGGGGGTGGGGGGAATCTGAGCATAAAAACTGACACAAAACTGAGATGAGGCAAAAATCTGAACATTAAAAAAGACCCAAAACTAATTGACAAACATGTAATTTTGCCCTTGCTCTTAAAAACCTGGATGGGCACATGCCCCCCACCTTGCCCCTGCTAAATTACGCCTATGCATCTATATACTCCATTGAGATGTTGTTTTAATTCCTATAGTGCTTTGCTCGGTAAAGGTCCATCTCCAATTTATTATAAAACTGATAAAACACATAGCTTTTAACGCTTGTTTTTCAAGCATAATGATAATTCTTCTTCCGAATAAAATAATTTCTTTCAAATTCATCTCAACCAAGTTAAATAGAACTGCTGAGAATATATACCTATACTATGATAATATTTGTTCAGTTGCTATGCTTTCCCAGTTTTAATCTAGAGCTTTGAGGCGGAACTCTCCGTACTTCAGCACAAAGACCCTTTATCTTTAAGCCCATCGGGCAGTCAAAAGATTACATTATCGTTACTGAAGCGTTAAGAGCTCGCTGATAAAGAGAACTTATAGGCTCATTGAATACCTATATAATATATATAATCTATATATGGAATATATAAATTACTATAAACAAATAATATAAATTAGAATGAATATAATATAATTATAGAATAAATATATAAATATAGAATAAATATATAATGGCAAATATATATATACGGAAATAAGGAAAAACTGCCGGAACAGAATGGGCGACCATGAAATTACTTTTGGAAATTTGATGTCCAGTATATGATCCATATTGTATTTTTTTATTTTTTTTTCTTACAAAACTCGTTGAAATCACTGGCCCGCTAGATCCGCGAAAAATTTTCAAGTAGCCCGCTGCCCGAAACGATTGGACAACCATGTTTTAAAGAGTCTTCAGTCATAATTTTTGTTGATGAATTCTCTTCTGTTTTCACAATTCATGATTTTGCATTTATCATCAAATTCGTGAAATTTCTAGGTACTGCTATATATTTGGCATATGTTAAATTCGCCAAAACAAACGTAGTTTAAGTAAACAAAGTTTATAGAAATTTGTAGGCTTACTAGACGTCCGGGATTAGCCTGGATAATCCAGGTTTTTTAGTGCTGTCCGGAGTAATATCCTGGATTGCAAAAATGTCCTGGGTTTTGAGAATTTTATGGCCGACGATGTCTTTTTTTTTTTTTTTTTAATGTTTAAAATTTATTTCCCAGCGTAGGAACATATCCACTAGGCCATCGTGGTTTTAGTGTATAGTATGACGTCGAATTTGAGGGAGGCGTAGCTGCCGAATTCGCCGTAACTTTTCACTTAGTTATTTGGCAACATTATCAACGTGTTTATGTCATTCTGGTGTAGTGCAAACTGTGTGAAGTAACTCGTCTACACGTTGTTAATAATTTTTTCGTTTTTTGACCCACCTATTTGTTTTTTATCTATTTACAAGGGCAATGATGGTCAAAACCAAAAGAAAGAGTGTGTGTTTAACGTTAACCTGCAGCAGGAATACAAATTTTTAAAACTGTGTAACGATGGTAACAATGGACGTGTTCAATGTACACTTTGCAATGGGGCATTTTCTATTGCATATAAAGGAAAGGGTGATATTGAAGACCACGTGAGAACAGGTAAACGTCGGAGTGCTGTTATTGCTACTGCTTCAGCAAACATAAGAGATTTTTTCAAAACCGAAGATGAGAATAACAGTGATCTGGAGTGTGCTGCGAAAAAAAGAGATATTTTCATATCACAGTGTTAGGCACGAACTGAGTTTCAACACATCAGTCTGCACATCTAAACTGCTTAAAAAATTATATGACCCGAAGTTTTCATCTGCTAAAACCAAATCCGAGGCAATTATTGTTAATGTCATTTCGCCATTTATATTTGATAATATGTTGCGTTCTTTAGAAAACATTAATTATGTTACAGTATCAATGGATAGTTCAAACAGAAGTGAAGTAAAACTTGTTCCAATTGTTGTAAAATATTTTAGCGTAGAGAAAAGAATTCAAGTTAAACTTTTACATTTCGACGAAGTATCAGGTGAAACTGCTGAAATTTTGACTCAGTATCTTTTGCGGTGTGGGAAAAAACACAAACTTGAAGAAAAGTTAGTTTGTTATACTGCTAATAACACTAACAATAACTTTGGTGGTGTTCAGAGAAAAGGCCAACAAAATGTGTATAGCAAAGTTCAAAGTGATTTAGATAGGCCTATATTAGGAATTGGTTGTTCAGCCCAAATTGTACACAATTCAATGCAAACAGCATGTGATTCTCTACCCCTGGACATAGAAGTTATTGTTATAAAACTTTATAAATATTTTCACATATGTATACAGTAAGAGTAACAGAACTTAAAAAGAGTTCTGTGAATTTGTGAAAATAGATTACAAAAAAGTATTATCCCATAGCAGCACAAGATTTACAAAAAAGTATTATCCCATAGCAGCACAAGATTTCTTAGTTTGTTGCCTGCTTTTGAAAGAATTCTTGCCATTTTTTATGGGCTAAAATCATACTTCCTGTCTTGAGATAAATGCCCAAAATTATTATTTGATTATTTATTTATTTTTTTTGAAAACGTAGAAAGCGGATTGTATTTTAAATTTTTATGTGGTACTCTGCAGTTATTTAATAATGTAGTTTTGAAATTGGAAGCTATTTATATCACAGCAACAGAAGCATTTCAGAGATATTCACAATTAATTTGTCAACCTCAGGAAAGAAATACCAATAAATTCATACCATCTTCTGCCAAAGAATTGCTGTGCACACGAAAAGAAAATAATAACGTTCAGGAAAAAAAATTCTTCTCAAGCGTAGACAATTTTTATAATATAATATCCAATACTTGGAGTTGTAGAGAAACACTTTTGATAAAGTTAATAAGTTTAAGTGGATAAATTTACAAACTGAAATTGCCTGGTCAGATTTAGAAGAGAGTTCACAAGACATTAATGCAATTATAAAAGATTCCATAAATATTGGTGACCTAGTCGATGAACATACATTGTTGAAGAACCAGATCATTCAAGACCAAAAAATTGGTTGTGGTTCAAGTTCTGAAAAAGTACCAGGTACTATTGAAGAGAAGTGGTAAGCAATTTTTAAGGTGTTTCAAAAGACTGATATTTCATTAACCAATATTTATAAAATGATTGAGTTTGCACTGTCTTCGCCTGAACATCTGCTCCAGTTGGGAGAGTTTATTCAATTGTGGAGAAAATTTGGTCTGCCGATAGAGGTAGACTTCTAGTATCCACTATTAAACATCTGCTAAATGTGAAAATTAATTCAGAATTTTCATGCTGTGAATTTTATGATGTAATTACAACAAACAAGGACTTTCTGAAAAAAGTCACGTGCAGCGAAGAGTGCAACAGCCACATTAAAGTTTAATATTTCAATAAAATGTCTAAATAAAGTATATAAAGTATTTTCAACTTATTTTTGTAATATTAATCAACCTCCGGCCCCCGCCCCATGGTGAAGTCCTACCCTCGCCTGAAAGACGTATAAATGATATTTTTTTGGAATACCCACTGTCCCTGGTAGTGGAATGCTAAAGCCGGTAGTCACGCCTATGTTACATGTAACATAAGCTATGTATAAATATTTTCACTTTTGTTACAAAGTGTCCTGGGCTGCAGATAAACATTTATGGTAAGCCTAGAAATTTGTTATTAAAGAACAATTTTTTAATTTCTTGTTTACGTGTTTTTTTATTAACGCCATTTATAATAGGGAAATTTTCAAATTAAACGGGATAATAATTACGTAAAATAACGAGCAGCGGATGGGAAAAATGCTGTACCTTTTCATTTTACACGTTTAGTACGAAAAAATCCTATCAAAAACCGGATATTTAGCGTACACGAAGCTGTGGTTGCGTATAAGTATATATGTTTTTGTTTACTTGTTGTGCCCGAAATCGCATTTTTGAAAACCGGTGTTCCCAGTTTTGACGTGTTTTTATGAAGAAATTATTTTAGCTGGACTTTTCAATCATTCATTTTTTCCTTTCTATTTATTTATTTATTAAATCTTTAAAATGAAGATTACTGAACTGAATTCATCCAATTTTTTTCATATAAAGAAACTACGTATTCTAAACACGTTGTAGCTTTTAAATTGCGTTATACAGTATTTACACCGCTGACCGTATACAAAATGACGAATTAAATATATTATAGACCTCTGAATAGCGGACACTTCAGAACGAGTATCTGTCCGCTATTCATGAAAGTTAGGGAATAGCAAGCATTAGGACCGGGAATTGGAAAAAAAAGCGTCCGTTAAATAAAGGTGTCCTCTATTCGGAAGTACTCGTTAAGAAGGTTATACTGCACCTATAAAGGGTCCGATTGAGTAATTTAAGGAGGGTGTGAAAGAATTAATATTTTCAATCAAGTCCAACTCTTCGCTTTTTTATTTTTATTTTTATTTTTATTTATTTTTTATTTTTTTTTTGGTGGCTCATATACTAAAGAACAGTAACCAAGAGGTTGTTGGTTTAAGTCCTGCCCGAGTATGTATAAAATTTTCTTTTCCCCGGGTACACAGTACATTCTAGGATAAACTATGAAAAATGGGGAGTCAGAGTTAATCATACTAACTATATTAAAAATGAATGAATACGTATATGTTTTATTTTTATTTTTTAAAAATCTAATTCTTAAGAAATATTATTAAAATAGGCATTACATTATCGCTATATTTAGCTATGTAAGTAAAGGCGTAACAGACCACGAAATTTGGGGAAAGGACGTGAGTTAAAACCCCTCTTCCCCATAAACTGCGGCGTTAAGCCAAGACCTCAACCTACTCACGCTACTGATCAAAGTTTAAACACACCTTCTTAAAATTAACAATTTACCAAAAAAAAAAAGAATAAAAAAGCTAATAGTACTGCGAAATTTATATTATAAATGAATTATACGTGCGTGTTAGAAGTTTAGTCACAATAGGTATTTAGCTTTCAAGGAGACATTATAATAAAAAGCACAATATTAAATACATCCATTTTATTGTCTAACCCATATTGCTTCATATGTAAATTCAGAGCTGCTGTTATTTATTTAATATCTTACTTAAAATGAAAATTCTAAAAATGCTTGTTTCAAAAGTTGTCATTTGATTTTTGCATTTTGAAAAATCTAAAATAAGACTCAAATTTATGCTGCTATGCAGGCCTATGAATATATATGCCGGCCGGGGTCAGCAGCGGCGTGGCCCCAGTTGCCCCATCGAGCTATTTAACTATATACAGAAAAATCCCCGGGTGCCCTGTGCCCCACATGACCTCTGCCTTGCCAGCGCCCGGGGCAAGTTAAGTAGTGCACCCACTAAATCCCATTAGCACTGCCTTCCATAAGTCCAAAATTGAAATTTGCTCCCCGGTGACACCCCACACGTTTCGCCGCTATTCGTACACATACGTAAACTCAATCTTCCATGGAGGAAGCGAGCATTTGTAGAATTTCTGGGTTGGTTGTATACTAGCAGTATGCCAAGTTGCTCAATGACAGAAGGGCTGAACGAGCCTGATTGTTTATTCTTGTTACATATCATACTATGCCTTGGCTATGGATACATTTTGTTTTTCTATGGAAACGCACAGCTCATCATCGGCAAAAACTGTTCAGATCAAGATTCTTACGAGTTCCCAATGTAAATCAGGACGGCATACTCTCCAATTTAAAACTTCAGTATAATTATATTAGACCTATAGGTGTGCTAGCTCGTTCATTAAATGGTTCACTGAGCCATTTTGCCCACCTATCGTACACAAACAGACTCGTTAATTGAACGGGTTGACACACCGCTAGTTGGACCGACGTTGTGGTTGAATTCAGCGCATGAGTGAGCGCACAATCTTACTGAAAATTTCATTTTAGCCATATTCAGTTTTGTAATCACATACTATTTCCGTAAAACAAATGGCAGGTGAAATGGGATGAACGAATTATAGATTTTGGGTATTGAACTAAGACACCACATATATGTGTACTGTCATCATTATTAAACTAAACAAATAACGAAACAAATACACTTCAGGTTTATATTTCAAATAGATATACGGTTCGAAATTAGTGTGACACTTATTAAAAACTGAATTTTGTCTATTTACCAATTTTACGTAACAACAATAGTTACTTTGGATCAAAATGTGGAATAAATTGATAAGGGAACCAAAAAAGAACTAATAAAACAAACAAAAAGGAATTAAAAAAAAAATAAATAAATAAACTTACCATTATTTTAAAAGAAAAACATAAATAAATTCAATAATATCCTGGAAGAGGGAGCGGCTGGGCTAATACAGAATAACCTATTAAATTCCTTATTTCGTCACGAGTGGATTGTACTTGAATGTATTTCCTTGTTATCAACTTTCTACAATTAGTGACACACGTGTAGAATAAGATATGCATAATAAATATAGCAATTAACATGGCATATAATTAAGTTGAAGGCATATGGAGATATTTCTTAGATCGTCCATTGTTCAATAAAGGGAATGGGGTTTTTGCTCAATACTTTACTTTTTTAGGATAACATCATTGTATGACATTTTCATACACTCTACGATGAGCTCATGGACCCATATGAGTACTTTTAGGAGGATATGAGAAAAATTTAGGGGTCTGAACACAAATTTAAAAAAGTAAAATTTAGGGGAGATTAAATTGCAGAATTAAAATAATAATTCACGCTTCTGTATACATAGCTACGAATGAGTTCAACACTTAATCACAGAATTAAAAATAATAATGCACACTTAACAGAACTATAGAACAGTAACAAAGTCAACACTAAAACTGAGGAATTATAAAATCAATCGACCCTGACTTGTAATGCTTCGCTGTTTAAAGCGAAAGTAAGATTCTACAGAAATCAACAACAGCGGAGAACATTCGAGACGTTTCGAAAGCTCTGGAGGAGGAGGAGGAATTGTGCAAGGGTTTCATTGGGAAGGGTGTCGAAAGCTCTGTGGAGATTATTGGTAAGAACAGACCAATGGGGGTGGGGGCAGTCAATTCTAACACCGCGGCAAATGCAAAGCCTGGGCGCTCAAATCCACGCATGCGCACACGCTACATAACACATCTACCCCCTTCCTGCTCCTAAAAGCATTGCCGATTCATTCGTTCATAATAAGGGATGTTGAAACTCTCACCCAAAATCCATTGCTGTACTTTCGTCGGGCAATCAAATTTTTAAATAAGGGCTCAAGCCCCTGCCCCTATATGGACGCCCATGGATGTATTGTTTATGTCCAAATAAATGTTCCATTATTGCTTAATACTGCACTGGAAAGAGGTTAGCCAGAAACGTGCCAAGTTTTTAAAATACTATTTTTAACTCGGCGTTGGTATATGAGACATGATAGCAAAGTATTCTAAACTTGTTGGTATACATTCATGTCCCGTTACCGCAGTAAGATACTTGACACAAAAAATGAGCTCTGTTTATTCTATTTTCAATTCAATATCGCTTTGATCAAATAATGAAAAAGTGAAAAAAAAAAGATAGGCGGAAGAAGAAAAACACACATGGAAATTAGTGGAATTGAAAATAACATCCAAAGTCAAGCCTCTGTTTCGAATTATCCTGAAATAGCAACATGCATTGTTTTGCATATCTAGTGAAAACTAGATTCGTACCTTAGCGCAGCTGGCTGTTCTATATTTTGCCGCCACTAAGTTTCAACCGCCGAGCCGTCTGTATCTTGCCAGATGTATCTATAAAAAAATCTATGCGCCGAAGAAATAAAAATCGTCTGTCCAGTCTGATGCCAGATCCTTTCGAGTGCGATTTTTTTTCCGACCTAAATCTGATGCCTAACCTAGTTAGTATAGTTTAACGTGAGAACAACGTTACGTATTCTGGGCAGACGCAAATTCTGTCTTTCTTTTATCTTGGTTTTGTTTGTTTGGTTATTTAGGTGCTGTCGGAGGGCAATTTTTATCCATTGTTAGTCCAGCCGTATGATGGGGTTATGATTTTGAATTCGAAATCAACGCGCGCGCCGAAACAATGCCAAGATATTGAATAACGGCCAAATACAGCTTTAAAAATACAGTTGCCGTAATTCAAACAAAAAACAGTAGATGACCTAAGTAGTAAAAAAAAAAGGCTCAGTTAGAAAAACAATAAAAATCCTAAGAAATTCGTGGATAGCAACCGAAAAGTTTCGTAAGGTAATAACCATCTGTTCTCAAAGGGTATCCAAGTGAAGTTTTTGTGGACAAGGCACGTCTCCTCTACAAAATGGAACAACTATGTTTAGCAAGGCCAATGTTCTAGGTAACTTAGGGTGCGGCAAGTTTCGGCATTCGACCACAAGGAAGCGAAAGTTGGGGCGAGGCATAAAATAATGATTGAAAAATTGTAGACCAGCGTGCACTTATTGCATTACTGATGCCGAAAAAAATCCACCGAAGCTTTTGTATGTTCTACTCCCTACTGGGGATACTTCGAAAATCCTTCAAGTGGAGGAGGGGGGGAGACGTTTATAAAGAGAAATTTTTCTCTGCACTTTTTTTCTTTTTTCAAACACTAATTTTTCACGCTAAAATCGCCCAGCATTTATTCGATTATCCAGGAACGGCCGGTGCAGGTTATTCGCTAAAGCGGATAAATTTAACTTTGATTCCATGGGAGTAATTTTGGTTCTAATAGATTTTATTCATATAACAGGTGCATTCGATTATCCGCAATCCGATTAAATGGGCTCGATTGTATTTCGTTTCGTTGTTTAGTGTTACCGTTTACATCATATGAGATCAAAAGTTTAATGTGACCTTCCAGCTTTTTCCACGAATCAAACCCAAAACTACACAACAAGAGAATAATTAATACCTTACACCACTATTATAATTGCTTAAACATTTCTTGGTTGCCTAACCCAATGATGCCCAACCTGTTTCAAGCCGCGACCCCCTTTTATAGTAACCAAAAGATCTGCGACCCCCTCTGTCCGCCGCCGCCACATTTGCATAATAAAAGCATTTTTAACAGAGTAAAGAAAACACATTAAATATAAAATTATATTATATGTATTGCATTAATTATATATAAAGTTAACAACAATTAGAAGAATATTGCAATATAGTCATGTTGAAATATGAAAAGGTTGGAAATATTTGGTATGAAATTCCTTATAAAAATAATTGCAACTAAAAATAATTGTGGCGACATCCCTGAAGCTTTTTTGCGACCCTATTAACGGTCGCGAGGTTGGAAACCACCGGCCGAACTGCCGTCTGAAATTAAAGATAACTTGGTTTCGATAGTGAGTTGAAATACCGAGATAATATAATAATAATAATAAATTTTTATTCAACCCGATATACAATATTTCGTGATACATAGCTTGAGCAGTATAAAAATTATAGAAATGTAAGAGAAGATCTATATTAAATTATTTTAAGTTTTGAGGTTAGAAATGGAAGAGAATATAAAGCCGAAGCTTGTTACGAGATTCTCCTCCAGAATGCGGTGATGTTGAGAAGAGAAAAGGTAGATTTTCATATTTCCATAGCGAATGATGTAATTTGGTAATACTGTTTTACAAAATGTTATCTAAGTATTATGTAACCCAAGTTCATAGGCGTAAAGTTATATGGGATACAAAAGTGCTGAATGTGCCCCGAAATTCCATCTCATACTCCAGGTAAAGATTATAGCTTATAATTTTGTATAAAGCTTACATCAATTTTATCTTACGCTTCAAATATTTAATTTTACTTTTCAATATTACTTTCGTTTTTACGAACTTTCAATTTACGAACTACACGTTCCTACGAATTATTGTTTTCGTCCTGAAAATTATTCTGTAGAACTAAAGTTAATTACCATTTGCTCAACCAGTGTTTCCTTCTTCAAGTCGCGACCCTCTTTCATAGCAGCCAAGTAATCCTGGACACCTTTTTATAGCAGCCAAATTGTCTGCGATATCACTTTGTCCACCGCCGCCACATTTGCATAATAAATGCATTTTCACAGTCAAAGAAAACACACTAAATGTAAAATTATAATATATTAATTATATATATATTAATAATATATATTACTGTATATTATAAAGTCGACAATCATTAGTAGAATATTGCAATGTAGCCATGTTGAAATATAAAAGCGTTGGAAACATTTGGTATGAAATTCCTTATAAAAATAATTGCAATTAAAAATAAGTGCGGCGGCCCCCAAGAAATCAGTTCGCGACACCCAGGTTGGGAATCACTGCGTTAAACTAAATATAATTTAAAAACATAATTTGCAAAACTTTCTAGGTTTTCTTCTTTCTAGCAAAACGTTCTAGGCAAATATGTGAAATCGAGAATCTGCTGTGATTGCAATATTGTTGGTTGGTTGTATTTTATGGCTCAAGAAGAGCGAAAGCCAGTTTATTCCAAACCAATTAAAATATAAAGTTTAATACTGAATATCAAAACAAATTCTTCGACTACCAGAAAATTGCCCACAAAACTAAAGAAGGAGATTTCACTTCATTTTGTGGCACTCAAATTTCATTTATTGATTTTATTCCAAAGTAGGTGCTCATTGAGTTATACTGGATTTAGAAGATTTGGTTGTCTGTCTACAACAAAAAGAGTCTTACTTTAGAACTGGAGGAAAAATTATTACCCCTTCTGTTAAGTTAAATCGGCTTAAGACTGGTCCTGGTGCAACTTCATTCTTTGTGGTAGCATTTAAATAGTATATGACCTACAGATAGTTTGTAACTAAGTTCAGCGATTTTTTCAACGATTTTTTCATTTCACGACGTACCAAAATCAATTACTAAAATTCTACAATAAAATAGAAAATACATTTTTCGCCGATCTAGTTAAAAACATAAAAATAGATAAATAACAATAAATAAAAAGTAAGTTTAATTTGATTGATCTATAGATTACACTCTTTTGCAAAAAAAACAAAAAACGAAACACCACGAAGAAATATTTTGTTTTTATTGAAATTAAATGTACATCCAGCACATACACGGGTAAGGAAATGATAAACAATTCAAGGCCGTGGGACCCATCAATGGCTAGGAATTGCACATTAAATGTTCAAATCAATAGTTGGTGAAACCCCCTGGCGACGATGCATGCTAGTAAGGTCTAGGTAAGGAGTGATAAAGGTTCCTAATGTCATCCTGCGACACATTCTGCCGGGCAGTCCTTACTTGTTGCACCAGCTCTGCGACATTTTGCGGTGCCCAAATCCAGCAGCCTACCATGTCCCATACATGTTCGATTGGCGAAAGGTCTGGTGACCTTACTGCCAAAGTAGAATACCATCACAGCACGGAGACAGCTCGCAGACATGCGAGACGTATGGGGCCTGGCATTATCTTGTTGGAAAATGACTCCAAACTGTCGTGTCATGAAGAGTAACGCAAATGGCCGCAGGATGTCATCAACATATCGTTGAGCTGTTAAAGTTGCACGCAGGACTATTAAGGGCGTTCTGCTCTCGTATGAGATAGCACCCCACACCATCGCACTAGGGGTAATGGCTGTGTGCCTCTGTAAAACAAAGGGTGGTTGGGACCGCTGGCCCTGGCGCCTACACACATGGATCTGATGATCATCTGCTCCAAGACTGAAGCGGGATTCATCTCTGAACACTATGCGATGCCAATCTGCTGGCAGCCATAATGATCGGCTACGACACCACTCCAGACGACTCTGTCGATGGTGTGGGGTTAAAGGCAGACGTCTTAAAGGCCGCTGTGAGCGTAACCCCACCTCAGCCAAGCCTAGTGAGATGGTGGAAGGTGTCGCGATTGGTATGGAAGAGACTATAGTACGTTGGATGGCGGACAATGATGTCATAGGATCAGCTCGGGCTTGTTGCACAACCAACCGACCTTGCCTCGAATTCGTGCACCTTGGCCTTCCAGAGCCTTTATTCTGCCGATGAGTTCCTCGCAGAAACCATTGCTGCCAACACCTTTGCACAGCAGTGTCCGTACGGTGCAGGTGGCGGCCTATTGCTCAGTAGGACCAGCCAGCTTCACGCATCCCGACTATGCGACCACGTTTGAAATCGTAAAATTGGCTATAAGGTCTTCGACAACGTCCCAACGGCATTACTGGTTGCGTCTCCAGGGAACTGCAACGCTGATAACGAAAAAAAATAAACCGTTCGCAATTTTTACCTCTTTTATACGATGCCAGTTGCGCAGTAGAAATGCGCGCTATGATCGAAGTTAACACTCATTGGCTTTGAAAATTTAATCATTTGCATACTTGATCTAAAGGAATTTGCATGCGAAATTTCGAGATGATCGGATAATTTTTTAGGGGTGCTTTTTTTTTTGCAAAAGAGTGTAGTAATAATAGGTAATATGTATATAATAAGCTCATCTTGCGGTTTTCTCAGACGTGCTATTGGACAATCTGTTGGACTGTTACTGCCTGTTCACGAAAAGAAGTCCGATGGTATAGTTAGAAATATCGGCAAGTGACATCACACACCGGCTAGACGCTTACAACAATGTAGGACTTCCAAGTTCTACACTCATTTTTGGCGACCGCCGAAAACAAGTTCTGAGATTGGAATTCTATCCTGCTGTAAGCGGCTACCCGGTTTGTGACGTCACCTCCCGTTATTTCTAACTGTACCATCGGACTTCTTTTCGTGAACAGACAATAGCTCAGTTTGTTTGATAATTTACTATGTTCTTCGGAATAATTGACCACTGTTCCGTTATACGCTATAGTTGTGTTCGCTTTTGCTATTTCTTTACTGGGAAATCTCAGGGAAACGACCTTAGCGCCTGAGACTAAATAGTCAGGTATTGAATCTCTTAAAAATTCTCGCGACACACCGGTTGCAAATTGTCGCTCTAGTATGGCGCATTATGTTTTGTTTCGAAATCAGCTACTGCCTGCCTCATACATACGTGCAAGCAATATGGAGCTTCCTTTGTATATATATATATATATATTTCTACTTTTTCATTCCGAAACCTATCAACACAGCTGTTCTTGCTGTTTTGCTACTTTTCACGGTGCTCTAAATGTGTGTTTCATAATTCTTTAAATTAAACTACCTTTCTTAACTTAATTTTTTTTCTAGATATTTTTACCCTTTTCAGAGATAGCACAATTGGCCAAGCGTTAATTATAATTAACAGTTTATTGTTATTATTAACAACAGTTATTGATATACAGTTATTAAC
>QLNU02014328.1:0-17805 GCA_006491805.2 Dysdera silvatica | reverse complement strand
TTTAAATAATACTTGAACGACCCTTAAACAGCGATAGGGGAAAGTACGCTAATAAAATGCCTATCTTAATAAATAGCCATTTTGGCGCTAAAAAACTAGATTAATAAACTTAGTTAAGAAGCCAGGATTTTTCCAATTACTGAATATTTTAATACCAATATCCTTCGCGAAGCCCGAGGGCTCCCGGGAGCACAGTTTAAGAACCACTGATCTAAGCAACAAACAATAATAATCGGATGATTTACGATCATGGATTATTCCTCCATGCAGGATTTTCGCATTGAAATTCTTAGCTTTCTAAAAATAATATTTCTCAGCATATATTCTTTAAATGACTTACTTTTATTTAATGGATTTAATTATTTCAACTAATTATTGCTCAAGGCATTTTTGAAAAATATAATTTCAAATTCAACTGAGAATATGTTGGCCTAGTAAATGTCGTTTCACGTCAATCCAGAATGTAATTGAATGAATTGTTCATTATTTTTAAACGCGATTTTTAAACCTTATTTAAGCTTCAAAAATCAGTTCACATACATTTTTCCTGAATTTGTTTTTCATAAAATCCTCTAATATATTTTGCAACTCTTGCATTTTGTTCTTAAAGAGAATTATATTATAATTTATAATAAACACTTAGCGTTTTAAATTGTCGTAAAATGTATACACATCCGTCAAATGTCTTATACGACTTAATAGGAAACCGTACTAAAGACAATAATAAAGTGTACAATAATACGTATTTCTTCATATTTATGTGTAAAAGCAATGTGATTTGTTTTATGTAAAGAAATAAAGACGAATTTATTTAGATCATATAGCTCGGTGTGAGCCTAAAATTTGCCGCCCCCCCCCCTCCCGGACTAAATATTAATTATTTTAAAAATAGTTTTTTTGTAGTGCAAGTTTTTTTTTATTTTCAAGGATCTCCTGAAGAGGGTACTGGAATTTACTAAAAAAAAAAATACTAAATATTATTACAAGAAGGAAAGCCACGATGACAATTAAAATTTCCTTACCATAAATAACAGGTATCTAAACCGCAAGCGTACTTTTTCTGAATAAATTACAATATTTTTAAAATAATTCAATTTTTAATCCAAAAATTAAATTATTTAAGAAAATTAAAGCCTTATGTGAGTTTCAATAATCTGGAAAATCCTCTGTACAGTCAAATAAGTTCATCCATTTTGATGTAGTTTTTACCTTCCTGATTTTTTACTTAAAGTGTTATATTGTAGTTTTGTTAAAAAGGGGCTTTCACTTTCTCATGCATTAACTCAATTAAACACATTGTAATAAAAATAATTTATAGGGACTGGAGTAAACAATAAATAAAAGATTTAAAACAGTTTAAGTTAAAATTTTAATAAGGTAGGGTACGGCAAATGTTTTGCTTGAAATTAGCATAAAAACAGGGTGTAGTTCCCAATCAAATTGTGATCAAAAACAGATGATCGAATTGGATTTGGCCTTGTTTATATTTCGGGGCTGTTAGGCCATTTTGTCGCCCCCCTTTAGCTTGGTGCCCAGTGCGGCGGCACCAGTCTCACCATCCTTAATCCATTACTGGGACAAGGATAGGCATTTCCATTGGGCTGAGCATATCACAAGAAGAACTGATCAACGATGGACAACGGAAACTCTCAACTGGATTCCAAGAGACCACCGAAGGCCTATAAACCGTCCTCAAACTAGATGGTTTGTTTGTTTGGCTTTTTTATGGCGCAAGAGCATCTGGGCTATACTGCGCCAAACTAGATGGGTGGATGAAATAAGAAAAGAGGTTGGGGTGACGTGGAAACGAATGACCCAGGATAGACTTGTGTGGAAAGCATTTGGAGAGACCTTCATCCAGCAGTGGATAGATAATGGTTGAATATGATGATATATATACATATACAGTAGCGTCCTAGTCTTTGCGGGGCTCTGGTCATTCACTTTTACGAGGCCCTAATATTTTGGAGAGGGGCCTTATCGTGGAGCCTGGGGAGTGTGGAATAGCCCCCAAAAGAAGTGGGTTCGGGGGCCCTCCCCTGAAAAATTTTGAAAAATTAAATCTTTAAAACAACGTTTTTAGCCAACCTGGAACTTAAATTGCAATGATGATTTTTCTAATTTATCTTAAAAACTTTTGATATTCTTTCCAGCTAAATTATACTCGGGTTAATTTTATAAACGCTAACGATAAAATTCTGGTGAAATCGCGCCATTATATGAAGCGATAAGATCTTTGAAAGTTTTTCTAATACAAAATTATGAAAACTCAATAGACATCGAAAAGTACTAGCCTGTCACTTTCAATTACATGCTAATAACAATTTAATTTTTCCTTTTCTCATTACTGTCAATATTTTTTACAGAAAACTAAACAAACAGGGAAAATAAAAATGAAAAAAAAAATGCGGAAAAAGATTTTTATTTTTTCTGTACACAAATTCAAATTTATAAATCACATGTGAATGACAGCAAATATCAGCGCCGGCTCGTGGCGAAAATTTAGCGAGGCAGGAGTTAATTCATCAAAATACATTAAACTACATATTTACTCCACTGACGAGGGAACTTTATGAGAATTCAATGTCCGATTTCTTTTAAGAATTACACATATGAAAGAGATTATTAAATGAAGGATAATGGTGCAAAAAAAATTTCGAACTCATCTCTGAGAACAGAGATACAGCCTTTTGAAATTCCTAAAATTTTAGAAAAATTTAGTAGATTATACTGAAATTTCTCACATATAATAATAATAATTTTATTCAACCCGATATATAACATTTTGTGATACATAACTTGAGAAGTATAAAAGTTATGGGTGTGTAAGAGAAGATCTATATTAAATTATTTTAGGCTTTGGGTTAGAAATGGAAGAGAATATGAAGTCGTAGCTCGTTACGAGATTCTCTTCTAGAATGCGGGGATGTTGGCAAGAAAAAATGTAGAATTTTGATGGTTCTGAATTAGGCTTGTTTTAAAGAGTTCAGTTGTTGTATATCTTTGGCAGAGGGACGTGGAAAACTTGTAATAACTTAAGAACAGACTGAGCGTCGTTTTTAAGAATTAATGAATAAGAAGTATTAGTGTTATTTGGGGTTTCAGATGGGCCTCATTTGAGAAAATTGCGATGCACACCTGGATAATTTTTGTGAAATTATCTGTTTATCAAAATGCTAGCCAGAAGGATATCTGGTGCGCCTTTCCTGTTAATTGCTGATGAGACAGGAAAGGGAGGGAGGGACAGACCATGCAGGTGGAAAGACCATTTGACGGGAGGAGGTAAAAGAATAGTTTTGTCTTCTTCTGATCCGTTGTTAATAACAATAATCTTAATTTGATAAAAGTATAACAAATGAATTGTAAGAACAATAAATATCATTTTAGCGTTATTGAAATTCGAATAAATTACATTTATGTTTATACTGAATAGGGGTCTACAATGTAATGACAAACATTTTACATTACAAGTGCGCGATAATAAAAGGGTCGGCGCACAGCATCGCGACAAGCAGGGCCCTGGAGCCGCCTCTGTATATGTATTATATTCTGTGGCTAAGCTCATCGCTATCGGTAGCGTCTACAGGTTGCGGATGGTGGAGAGCTCTACATATCTGTAGGGTAGCTGCGAATAAGATGGGAAGATGCTTGTCAAATAAGCAATCGCTGACAATTGAACGGCAGAGTTAGCAGGGTGTGGCGGACACCAGGTTGGAACCTGGTGCACAAGTAAAAAATCACATGTACCCAACGACGGCTCTGTGACATGGTGAGATAACACCACCATCAAATATGTGTTTCCCGGATAGGTGAACTCGTAAACTCTGAAAAGTGATCACCTAGGAGAAAGCACTTCGAAAACAAACCAAATCTGCCAACCCGCAATTGACCAGCGTGGCAGATTACGGTCTAACCCTCCAACATATTTACACAAATTAATTCGCGGCCCTCATTCCTCGGAGGCCTTGGAGCAACTACTTCAAGTAGCAGGAAGACTAGCTCGACGGCAGAGGATGCTAAGAATCACCGGGTTCGACCACACTGCCAAAACACTTCGGAAAGCGGAACTTTCAACACCAGAAAAATGAAAACGGATGCTCGCCTACAAGAACTAATATTAGAGCTCGAACATATTAAGTGGAACATCATCGGGACGTAAAGGTGAAAATCTTGTGGAACTTGATACCGGTCATCTTCTATATACAAAAGGAACTGCAAACGGGAAATGTAGTTTTGTAGATTTCCTCATTAATCAGAGATTAAAAGGTTCCATCATAAAACTTGAGGGTACTTCAGATAGAATCGCACAATACACCATACAACTGAACAAATGATATAAGCTCCAAGTTATCCAGGTTTATGCACCAACTAATAGATACACTGATGATAAAATCGAAGAATTCTACGAGTATATGCCATCAAATAAAGAAAATTGCCACTACAAAATTTTAGTGGGTGATTTTAATGCCAGAATTGGAAAAACCCACTTTGGTGAATGTTCAACAGGCCCATATGGCAGCGGTCATAGAGATGCAAGAGGGGACTCGCTGGTTAATTTTGCAGAGAGAAACAAGGCCTCTATATTTTGAATTCGTTTTACAAAAAGAAAGCCAATAGGAAACGTACATGGGAAAGCCAATCAGGAAACAAAAGCGAGATTGATTATGTTCTATCCAACAACAAGAATGTATTCAGTGACTGTACGGTCCTTAATCGTTTTGACGTGGAAAGTGACCATAGAATGGTGAGAGTTAAAGTTAAGTTAGACTACCGTAAAGAACGCAGTAAAATAATAAAACTCTCCAAAAAAGTGAAAGTCAACAATGAGGAATTGCTTGAAAAAAGAAAAGAATTTGAACTCGCTCTGTCAAATCACTTTGCGTTATTACAAAATTTGAAAGACACCGATATAACAGAACAAAATGAAAAAATGATCAGCAACTTACTTGTAACAGCCCGGGCTCTAGTACCACCAACAATGAAACCTAAAGAAATCAAAATATCTAAAGAAACTTTAATGGAAAAACGACGGTCTTGGATGAACACAGGAATAATTGCTAACAAAGTGGAATATGTGGAAATTTGCAAGACGATAAAGAAATATATCCGGGATGAAACTCGTAAATTCAATACAAAATTGGTACAAAAAACAATTGAAGATAATAAAGGCATAAAAATGCAAAACGTAGGCAAATAAATGGAAAAGAGCAAATACTTGGCTTAAAATGTAATGACGGCTCAGTATGCAGAACACGCCAGGAAATGCTTAAGAGGGTAAAAGAATTCTACACAGACCTCTATAAAAGTAACGATCAGCAAAATCTGCCAACAATTGTAGTTACAGAAGAAATTGAAAAATTGGAAAATCCACAGGAAAAGATGGCATTTCTGCTGAAATGTTAAAAGCTGGGTGTAAAACGCTTCACAAAATATTGGCAAATCTCTTCTCAAAATGTCTTAAGGAACAAAAAATTCCTAATGCATGGAAAAATGGCGATGTTATTCTTTTGCATAATAAAGGAGCTCAAGATGATCTCAAGAACTATCGACCAATTAGCCTTCTCCCTGTTATGTACACAGTTTTTTAGCAAAATCACTGCAAATAGAATTTATAGAACATTAAACTATGCCAAACCTCTAGAACAAGTAGAGTTTAAAAGTGGCTATAGTACGATTGACCACATTCAGGTTCTTCAGAGAATAATAGAAAGACACAATGAATACACTTTACCACTATGCATTGCCTTCATCGACTACGAAAAAGCTTTTGACTCAATTTTCAAACCATATATTTTAAATGCACTAGGTAACCAAGGTGTGAACCCAGCTTATGTTAGCTTACTCCAGTCCATATTTTATAAAGCAAAGCGACTATATAAACGGACATAAAGTTGAAATTAACCTAGAGAAAGGTGTACGAGAGGGAGATACAATCTCGCCCATACTGTTTTCAGCTTGCTTTGAGGAAATTTTTCGTAAATTAGACTGGGATCAAAAAGGCTTAAAAATTAACGGAGCTTATTTAAACCATCTAAGATTCTCCGACGACATCGTGTTTTCGCAAAAGATCCAGAAGAGCTCCAAAGACTCATTGAAGATCTAAGAACGAAAGAAGAAACATCTGGCTTAAAAATCAACTTGAAGAAAAGCATGATCATGTTTAATAAGTTTATACAAACTAAGAAAATCGTTGTTTTGGGAGAAGAAATACAGCAAGCTGAAAATTATATGTACCTAGGTCAACGAATTACGATGAAAGGCGACATAAATCAAGAGATCGAACGTCGTATCAAGCTTAGCTGGCAAGCATTCTACCAGCTACAAATAATTTTTAAAAAAAAGCTCCCTATTTCTTTACAGAGGAAAGTTTTCGATCAATGCATCCTACCTGTTCTGACTTATGGTTGTGAGACATGGACATTGACTGCCAAAGGTATCCAAAAGTTACGAGTGGTACAAAGGAACATGGAACGGCAGATGCTTGGTATCACGCGACGAGATCGAAAGACCTTCAGTTGGATAAGAGATCAAACAAAAGTTTGTGATATCATTGCGAAGGTAAAAAGTTTGAAATGGAAGTGGGCAGCCCATATTGCTAGAAGAACTGACAACAGATGGACCAAAAACATCCTAGAATGGATTCCACTGGACACTACGCGCCTAAGGAAAAGGCCAAAGACGAGATGGGTGGATGAAATAATTAAATATATTGGGCACAAGTGGCAGCAAAATGCACAAGATCGACTTCGTTGGAAAGATGCAGAGGAGGCCTTTATCCTGCAGTGGATTGACAACGGCTGAAATGATGATGATATAAGTATTTTTTGATACCTCTCTACGTCAGTTAGTTCCAATAATAATTGGGCAATTTTTTTTATTTATGAGGGTTTTAATCAGAACCCTTATGCTCACCCATAGACATCTGTTGGAAGGAAAACCAGCACCAATTTGCCAAGTGTGCAGTGAATCCATGAGTGTTTTACACATTTTAACTCAATGCACCTATTATAGACTTGCCCGCACTCTTACTTTTAACTCTTCATCACTGTCTGACATTTTAAATGACCATGCTGACCATACGCACGTTTTAAAATTTTTAAAAAGTATTGGCTTTTACTACAGTCTTTGATTTTACCATGTTTGGCGCAGTATAGCCCAGATGCTCTTGCGCCATAAAAAAAACCAAACAAACAAACCAAACAAACCTTTCTCTAAACGGGGCTGAAAATTCGTTGTTAAGGAGTGACTTCTTTTTTGCCTCGGTTTCACCTGGAATTTCAAGGCGAGCACTTTTTGCGTGCATTCGAGTGCCTTCTGTCTTAGTAGCTTCTCACAATCAGGGAAGACCAAGACTTTAAAAAAAATTGCCTCCACGTTTGGGCACCAGGTGCCATGCGATTTTACAACTTCAAAATCTATTCGTATACTGAATTATACGCTTCGTTGAGAAACTTCCCCCTATCAAAGAGGGGGCAGGAGAGGCTGCTGCCCCGGACCTCGCAATATTAGGGGCCTCAACTTGGTAACGCAATATATGTTTGACGTGTATGTCAGTTTTGAAGGGCCTCTAAAGTATTAGTTGCCCCTGGTCTCGCATTTTCTCTGAAAGTCCCTGTTGCTAAGACTCACTTTAGCGATAGTATGGAAACTATTCCCTAAGAAATTGTCTCCTCTTCCACCACATGTCCACCCTATTTACAATTTCTTCTTCCTCCTCTTCATCCGCAGCCCATAAATTAAACTTCGTTTTTTATCTCAGAGACTTAATTTTTTTGTAGTAATTTCCTGCTTTCTTTTAAACAGAAAAATGTTACACTATTTGAAAATGTTACTTGTAAAGTCATTTTTTTATTTTTTAATATGAAAAATATATGAATTTTCATGTGACTTTTTCGATGTTTAGAAAAATTAATGCAACTACTGAAATATCGCGCAACTCTAAGCGGTCGCCAAACTCGCTTTACCCTAAAGCCGCCTCTGTGTGTGTAAACTAATGTTTGACCGATTGTAAAGAGAAATTATCACGAAAGATATTGTGTTTATTTAAAAAACAAACAATTCATGTGTGTTTATAAACCCTAATTAATGAGAATTATGTAAAAAAAATAGTATTTTTATTTCTTAAATAAACCTCACACATTATTTTCAATATCTGAATTGTATAAATCATTTGTTTAGGGGAGAATGAAAATCCTCTTTCTCATCTTCTTCACGTTCCTAAAGAGTCACTACCCATTGTAGACTATTAACTCGTATTGGCTATTTTATATAAGCATTGTGAACATCTTCCTCATATTGGCTACACATGACTGGTTTCCAGCTCCAGAAGCCACATACTCTTTTTTAGTAACTTGAAGGCAAAGGAAATTTAAACGGCAGTTATCGATGCATTGCTGCAATGTATTACTGAAGACTCGATACCTAGTGAAGTGTGTAAAACTTTGCGCATCAAGTAAACGATGTGCAGACGGTAAATGGCTGCAGGCGGATAGTCGTATACCTCTATGCTTTCATTGTTGAGCAGCATCTTACATGACTCGTGTCTGATCACAATAAATCCGCGTTCTCCAGACGCAATCTTGTAATGCGACAACCAGGATCATCGGATTGGCCTTTGGTAGAGTATTTCTGAAGAATCTTTTGATTGTCCTCTTTATTTTTTACTTTAGGTAATATCTCATTGTGCTCTTGCGTTCAAAAGGAAGATTCGAGGATATACGATGTCGAATTACAGCTGAGAGACTGTAATTTAAAGATATATATATATATTTTAAAAATGACCACTTTTATAGAAGAGAAATAAAGATTCCAAGCACATTTTAGAATCTTCCCATTTTACCAGTACATATAGTTAGTTGTTCTTAACATTTTAATTAAATTTGTTATAGCGGTTTTTCCATGGATTCTTTTATGCAAGAATATGAGGGGTGAACGAAATGTGAAATGCTTTCTGAATAGCTTCAGAATACCTGACATTTCTAGATAAAATTAGACTTAAGATTTTTGCTGCAGAAATTTGGTAAACGCCGTAATATTTTGCAAAAACCAATCTTTAACAAGTTCGTATTTTCTCATTTCTAGCGACTGAGATGTTGTTTGCTTTAAAATATAAGATTAACATCCATCGAAGCATCCATGATCTCTTTTCATGAAGTTTGTTTAATATGTTTTTTTTGCCAGTGTTATAGAAAAAGTAGCTACAGATTTCACGATGATGAAACTGCGTGTGACAGTCAAAGGGGTCCTAGGTGCAAAAACTTTATAATGGAGGGGTATTTATTACCAAGAATATTCCGGTAGGAGTAAGGCATTAGCTGGGGTATGTAAATATGGTTTTACATCAATTGAAGATGGGTTTAAGTCTGGATGAACTTAGAATTTGGCAATTATATTGCGGTTTAAAGACTCATTGTGAAACAGGTTCTTTCCCAAAGTAGTTTTATGGACTGTTTGGATATGTAAGATTAGAAACAACAAACTCGTTTACGTTGACTTACTTGCAGGGCAGTAGCCAGAAGCGTTTTACAGGGAGGGCTCTGGAGCTACAGGGGAGCTTTAAAAATCATTAATTATTTTTATATTTTATTAGTATGTTTATATATAATAACATTAAACATTTTCAATGTGGATATTAAACGTTTTAATGAAATTAGCTAGTTCTTAGTACTGTACACTTCGACATAATTTAAAAGTTAAAACAATATTTATGGAACATATACAGTGGTATTCCTCCAATACACTCATGGGACCGGATATTTTGTCCCTTAAATGGAGGTGTCCTTCTTCGGAGATTCATGTGTTGATGCATGTATATATGCAGTATAATAAATGTAATTAACATTTATTTTAAATACTATAAATGCTGTATAAATGAGTTAACATTATAGCATTTTAAATACAGTGTATTTAAATTTAAAAGCATTAAAACAATGAAAATTCTTAATTAATGAAAAAATTAAAGTTTCATTGAAGTGTATAAAATGGGCAAGAAAGTTTGGTACTCCAAGAAATTTATTTGAAATAATCTGTTACATGTGGGTTTGTTCGAAAGCATTTACTTTACAATAATTTTTCTCCACATGGATATTAAATTTACTGATCATTTCGAGCCCCTGGCTATCACCAACATTTAACATGAATTTTTGAAATTGTGTGGTGTATTTTAAAGCATTATTGTAGTATTTAATGTCAGAATTTTCTTTCCGCCACCTCTTCGCCTTCCTCACTTCGTCTTGATTGCATCAACCATTCCTTCACAAACCTGTTTCCCCTTCCCCTACTGAACACAAGTCACTTGTCCCTTATAATGAAGTTATTCTTCAGTTATCAAAAGGTTACTAACAAAAGAGCTTTTTTTATCTCCCCCTTTTTTCCAGCTAGTATTGGATACTTTCTCCAGTGTCCCTTAAATAGGGTGTGCTTCAATAACAGGTAAACACATTAAGGTCCCTATTCAAAGGGACTGGGACCAGCGGAATCGCCCCTTAAACAGAAGTGTCCCTTATTCGGAGGTGTCCCTTACGGGATGTTTCCCTATAATTACTGTTCAAAATGGTTTATGTCAAAAAGTCATTTTTAGCAATAAAATCAGACTAATCCATTCGATATTATAAAATAAATTTTTGCATAAATTTTTATTGAAAATTTACAGAGGTATATTAAAATTTGTATAATTTTCCTCCTGTTCCTTATTATAGATTAAATAAAAACTTAAACTTTTGTAAAAACATGATGTACATACGATCTGTTATGAAAATCTATTTTGAATTTATTTTTAATATCAAAGGACGATTTCTACTGTCGTACAAAATTTTTATACAAAGCAAAAATTTTAAGGCAGATTTTTACGAAAATTTATTTTAAGGAAAATGAAAATAAACAATATTTTCCTCAGCCCCCTGGGCCCAGCCTAGCTACGGCCCTGCTTACTTGAACTTTACATCCCAATACTAATAGATCATTTGTGACGGAAACTCCTTAAATATTATTAAAAGTCCCAAGTGTAACTAGTAAGTTAACTGGCATACATTAACATTACTAATCATTTAGGCAATGGTCAAAATATCATCGTCATGTTTAACAATTTTTCATCCACCGCTTTATAAACTTTTCCAAGTTTCCTTCAGACTTATTGTCTTGGGCAATTCGTCCTTCCTCTATTCCTTTTATTTTATCTAATTAGTTTAAGGGAATTTCCTCGGTCTCCAATGTATTGACTTAGCATTCGGTTCGATATTTTAATTATCCAGCGTTATCAGTCCTTTTTGTAATGTGTCCGGCCCATTTTTATTTCAGCTTATTAATTTCAATAATATTTACAACTACCGTCGCACCCACTTCCTCTTCCGATATTCTCTAGTCATTCCAATCTGATATTTTTCGTACTCCTTTGAAATGTTTTCAATTCCTGTATTGATCTTTTAAAGCTTAAACTAAAATGAATAATCAAAAACATATACTTTAAGTAAAAATGAGTTTCAGAATTCATTATGCATAATACTATCTTGCATCGGGGGTGTAGGGGAGAAGAAACGCCGTTCTGGTAGTGTTTTCTTTAAAGGTTTCTCATATTCCATTCTGCTCCTCAGCTCTCCCAGCAATGCCACCTAGAACAGAGCCTTTCGGCAGTGCTTTATTCACAACTACATCAATCTCTAGTATCCTAAAAACATCGTCGTGTGTTACCTATACAAATGTTCAAATGTAAGACGAATTTGAGTTTTTTAAAATAAGTACATATCCTGAAATCCAAAGCTTGTTGTGAGTTTTGTAGCACGTACAGGTACACAACAAAATCGTAGATTGATTTCAACAGGATATCCTCGAATTCTATTATCTATTCGTGAGAGACAAGCTCTTGTTTTTTGAACAAGCTTGCTCAAATATACGCCGCAGTTCCTTAATTATATAGGCTACCTAGTAACACTCGGGAAGCAATTAATTATAAGGAAATGGCTATTTGGTAACTCGTAGCGGATGTGCTTTTATGATACTACGCTCATTGGGGAGTAGGATCCTGGAGTCTGGTGTTATGATCACGGTGATGGAATAATGGAGAGAAACCTGTCATCAGTCCAATGATGGTGAGTGTGAAAATTATATTTTTGACCTAAAATGAGTCATCCGTGAAATTTGAATAACTCGATGCGAAAACTAAGCTCTAATTTGAGGACTGTATTACGTGATTGAACTATCTGAAACATTATTCGCTATCTTCGCTAGCTAAACACAGAAAAAGTACGTTTAGTGCTAACTATATATATATATAACTATGCAATGTAAAATGTCGTATTTTAAATAAAATATGGAAGAGAAGACAGACAGACTGACTATATACATCAATTCATTTTTATATCCAACTATCATCAATCCACTGTTTGGATGAAAGTCCCTCCAAGTGCTTTCCACTCAACTCCATCCTTGAGCGATTCGCCTCCATATTACCCCAACCTGTTTCCTCAATTCACGTCCACACATCTACTCTGAGGACGTTTTTTAGGTCTTTGTTGGTATTTTGGAATCCAGTTGAAAATGTCGGTTGTCAATCGCTGGTCTTGTTGCGACATAGCCAACCCATTGCTATTTTAGCTTTTTTGATATAGCGACGATGTTCTCATTCCTTGTTTGCTCTCTTACCCAAGTATTTCGCAAGGACGATATCCTCTTCAGGATAGAACTGGTTCTTCAAAATACTTTCCAGCTAAGTTTAATGTGTCTCGTTTTACCTCATCGTGCAATCCACAGTGAAATGTTACTACGAAATCGAGGGGAAACTTAAAGCCGGGGAACAAATAAATAAATAAACAAATAAATGATTGCGAAGATTGGTAGTTATCTCTATATTCTGATCTTTTATCTGTTCTTTAAAACTAGTTTACGTAGTATAGGTATATGATGGGACATATTTATTGCAAATTTTCAAAACAACAAAACTCACTTATTTATTAACTGTTAAGAAATAAATCTAATGAAATTTAAATCATTTAAAAAAGAAAAAGAGAATAAATCCTTCTTTAACCAGTTTCCAATATTACTACTTGCATATATATATATATAAATGGGAAAATAGTAGATAATGTAAATATAAATGAAAATGTAGAAAATCAAGCAAATAGATTGGTGAGAAATGAAAGCAAATAAAAAACAATAGTAAACAATAAAATAAAAATACAAACAAGTTTATCAATGAAGAGCGCGCATGAAGCAGCAGCAATCAATATGATAAAAATATATAAATAGGAAATAGTAGATAATGTAAACATAAATATAAATCAAAATGTAGAAAATCAAGCAAGTAAATGAAAATTATTAATAAGTAGGTGCAAATATATGAGCAATACCAATATTCACACAGCCACATCTGCATACTATATAAAATAATAAAGGCCTATGCACTAAAATGTGTATATACAATATAGGTGTAAATGTATATATAGGTGTAAATGTATGTACATCATACCACAATTACAAAATATACATTCCTGTGTAGTGAAAGTATAAATGAATAGACAATTTTACGATTAATAATAACGGGCTAGTGACGAGAGTGAAGATTGAAATTATATGACAATATATTGCATCTATGCATGCATGTACAATCTTTTTCAAGGGAACAGTTATACACGCATGCCGGACACAATATATAAGATATGCAGATCTTATATATATTGCTAAAACGATCATCATCTATTTCATTTAAATTTTTAGTTTTCTGTGGAGTTTATTTATCTTGAATTTTCTATATACACACACACACACACACACACACAGAAGCGGTTATAGATTTAGTTTTCTGGACAGAAGCGGTTATAGATTTAGTTTTCTGGATAGAAGCAGTTATAGATTTAGTTTTCTAGAAAGAAGCTGCCCTATTGGTCCATAGGGTTTAATTACTGCCTTCTGATTAGCTAGGTTTGGGTTTGACTCCCAAGTAAGTTTGGTCGTATATAAACATATTGTGGGGTGATGTCGGTCGCCTATATAATGCACCTATGGAGAAACGGCTCTCAATATTTCGCCTTCACAGATGGCAATAAAAAACTGGTGGACACCAATATGATTAAATCATTATCAATGATGGGGGGTAAGGGAAAAACTTCAAAGACAATCGCACCTCCCCGGCAAAAGTAACATAACTCGAAAAATATGAATTTCGTTCGGGAAAAAAGAGAAAAAATTTACCATACAACAGTTGTTTTAAAACTTAGGTAATAAGCATTTTTTACCTCTTAATTCCCCCCTTATTAAAGAAAAGCTTTCTTTTTTTACAATTTAATTCACTTCCCCAAAAAAAGATACAAAATGAATTTTTTAAGCGTGGATTTGTAAAACAAAAGCGTGGAAGTAACAATAGATTGGAATTATGAAGACTTTTAAATGATACTTATTTCGTAAATGCAAAAAAATCGTAGCAAACCTTCATAAAGCACAGTTTGAAAACCTGCCGTAGAAAAACATGAAAAACAAAATGGCATTACACTATCCGTGAAACAGTTTTAAACTATATTTGTGGAATTTTCAATGAAAAATTCTAACACATTTCTTACAAAATGGCTGAATAACCTAAAAATCGAAAATGGTGTAGCTATATCGCTTTCGTGGCCTGCGTACATGTTTGTAACAACAGAAAGGGGTGTTGTTAAATTTACAGCTTAGGAATGTTAAATTTGGAAAGTAAATATGAATATAAAAATAGCAATATTAATATGATATAATATATATATCTAATGGATTTTAGTAACCTTTTATGCGCCTAACATGTGCATCTAATTATCATTTAAATTAATGTCTAATATGCGTAAGAAATTTAACATATGACACTTTGAATAATTATTTCAATAATAATAATAATTTATTTATTTAAATAATTTAAAAAAACATTTTTAAATAATTAAATTTAATTTTATAAAATTATTTATTTAAATAATAATTTCAATTTCTTAGGAACACTTGCACCTGCCTTGTTCTTTAAAATATGTTATGTAATTATTTGGATATAGCTAGACGTTTGCGAATTCTTCTGATCGATAAACTTCTCATTTTTAAAATCTCAACATTTATGTTCAATGTTATAAAATCTTCAGCACATCCATATCTTAGCTCTCTTCATCTGCCCAGCCATACATATCTAATGAGAAACTCTACTAACTTTGTCCCAGATTTTTCAATAACTAATCTCGGGCTTGCGCGAGTTGGCTTCTTTGACATTAGAGTTTGGAACTTTCTTCCCTCAAACTTGCAATCATTAAACTCGCTCTCACTATTTAAAAAACACCTTTCGCAATTTTTACTAAATTAAATGAACATTTATTTATTTCAAAACTAATAAAATTTTCTACTTCGGGCAGCATGGGCTTTCCCAGACATGTAGTTGATTCTTCTAAATAAAGTTTGCATTGCATTGTATAATGCTTTCGGATAGAAACTATATTTCTTAGAATTTTTTCCTTTTAGTTTTATGTAGCGTGTGTGCCATCTCTGTAATGCTAATTTAATTGAAGTGTAGGGTTTTTTTTATTGTGCAACGCTATTGTTTTGAAATTTCTGAATAATCCGGACATCTATTATAAGCGCATGTATATTTGCGTAGATATTTAATCATCATACTGCGTGTTCGCATTTGATTCGGCTCATCTTTCTGAAAAAAAATCATAAACGCATTACATTTCACTCTACGGCCCGCTTTTACATTTCCACATGCATTTTCCTTCTTGATGTTATCAAGAAGGAAAATGCATGTGAAAAAGTAAAAGCGTTGCTTAAAAAGTTGCTTAAAGGGGATTATTAAGGGGACCATATCTTAATCAGAGCCGTTTCTAGGTGTTTTGCCGCCCTAGGCAAGAATTGAAAAATGCCGCCCCCGCCGCCCTTTCACTACCATCACTTCTCCCTCTCTACCACCATCAACACCCAGCGGTACAACAATGTAAATCTTTTATTATACTTTTAATCATTAAACCCTTATAATTGTTTAATCTCAACTGAGATACTGACGGAATAATATTTCAAAACACAACGTTGTATTATCAGAGCTAGAAGGCTTAAATGTATTAGATATAAAAGAACTTGTGTGCAAAATTAAACAATGAAACACATAAAAAAAATTTTGAATTCGTCAAAATAATGATTTATAAAATAATTATCTTATATGCTTTTGAAAACAATTCGATGTTTTAATTTTTCCTCTTTTTCAATTTTTTTTTCTCCGCTCGTGATTGCTCAGTTTTTTTTGTTTTTTGTTTTTTGACTTAAAATTAATTTTTTACGCCATTTTGCCGCCCTAGGCGGTCGCCTACTCTGGCCTAATGGTAGAAACGGCCTTAAGCTTAATGTCACCTGAGATGCTTTCACTACGATGCAAGGTTCTAGAACTGTTTACTAAATGAAGCAGGCCAAAGAACGTAAGGTCACCTTTAACAAGTACTTGTTAAAGAGCATCGAAAACAGTAACGAATCGAACTTAAGGTAACAAACGAAAACTTTAGAACCCAACGAAAAGTTATAACTGTCAATTTTTATTTTCAAATATATTTTTTAAAAACCAAATATATTTTAAAAACTGGACTTGAAAAATGTAAAAGCAGATGCGTATTTTTGCCAGTAATAGCAGTTTGAAATATGAATAATATTTTTGACTCTCGCGCTTTTTAGCTCAAACTAATGTTTGTTTGATATAAAAGAGGCAAGCTGAGTACCCAGCAGGTTCATGCGAAAGGTCTCCGATTCGACTCCAGACCAGGGCGGTAATCTCTTTTTATTTTCACAAAAATAAAAAACACTTTGAACTAAAAAAGCGTGGGTGCCAGAAGTAGTGTGCATCTCAACTCCACTCGAAAAAAAATCCAAAAGCATGTCTCGGTTACTTCATACGTTGACTATTTTGAAATTACATTAATCCTGAAAAAGCTAATAATATCTTACAAGCATTGAAATATCTATAAAAAGCAATGAATTTGGTATATATTCCATAGAACCCTTAATTAATCATAAAATATATTCAATTTTTTATTAGAATTGGTTTATTTCAGTTAAGAGAAATGCTATTTATGACTAAAAATGAATTTATTATGAATATTAGCGTGTTATTTGTGTTAGAGCAATGTTTCGTAACTTTTGACTGGTTAGTATTCCTTTGAGGCACTTTCCACGCAAAGCACGACTAGTTTATCTTTTGAAAGGTTATTTACCATTCTTAATGTTAACAGCGGGATGTGAATGGTCACTTAATTTATTTTCATCAGCGCCATTTAATTCAAAGTAGCATGAAAGGCAATCTCCCATTGCATGATGGGATAGCTTCGTATGACGTCATTAAAATCTAGTGTAACTATAAAAATAGTTGCTTAAAGGGTATTAAACAGCGGGGCTATTCAGAAAAAGGAATCATTCATACTTCTTAGACATGCACGAAGCAAACAGTGAGTGGTTATTGAAAGTAATTGCAAGTTTGAACTTTAAAATTGCGTGAATTTGACGTCAAACACAGTTGCAATTGTTTCTGCTTACACAACATGAGCATTCAGCTTCACAGAACCATTTAATGACAAGAAGTGCGATTTCGACTGACAAACCGCATTGAAGTTTTATGTCGCATGGCTCATCAAACGATGAACCAGAACTTTCTCCACTGCCTTTCAGAAACGTCCCATCTATGCTAATATGTTATTTGTTACGGCTTTCTGGTGATTACTGCATGTCTAGAATACAGAATGAACCATCGCGGAAAGACAATTTGAATAGAAATCGTGTCCCCCTTGGAAATTACTGCCATCTAAGCCGGTGATGACCAATGGAGGATTTCATTTC
>QLNU02014327.1:0-40546 GCA_006491805.2 Dysdera silvatica | reverse complement strand
GAATTAGACTTTGTAGTTTAATAACATTGTTTCGTATCGATAAAATGAATACATCGGAATGGTAACTTAACGCATGATCTGTAATGGCTTTGACAAGTGATTTATAATGATAAAATCCGCAGACATCTAAAGGTTGACATATTTTGTATAGTGTTCAGGAATGTTCAAAATATCTCTATCTTTGTTTGGGAAACAACCTTTCATTTCATCATGATTTTTTTCAATAAAACTGATAAAATGAATCGCAAACCAATAGCGATTTAGAAACGGCCACTTGATTTATATCTTCATCGAGAAATTTCAAAATTTCACGTGTTCCTGACTTTCCTGATTTTGTACAATAAATGAGTAAATTAGAGGGTTTCAACATACATTCTTGTACAATAGGACCAAAATTATTACCCGTAGTTTCTTGTAATACTAAACATGGTTTTCTAACTAGTTGTCCATTAAATCCTAAAGTAGGCATGATTGTGCATGAATGTGTCGTGGCATGCGTTCTTTGTGTTTTTAAATATGTATCTTTTTTACCTTGAAATGAGAGGGTTCGTGTGCCTACAAGTTCGTATTTAAACCCGCTTTGGTCAAAGTTATATATATTTTGTAGCTCATAATTTTTAATTATTGGCGCTTCCTGTTTAACAAACTTATTTGACTTTTGCTTTAACTCTAATAGTTTGGGGTGGATTGACACTGTTTGAATTTAGTTGATTTACGGCTAACAATTCCGTGTTTAATTTTAAATTTCTCAATCCAAGAAGTCAAGAGTACCTAGCTCGTCTGCTTTTTAAGAGCCCAATATCTAATTTGTATATAAGTGACTTTCTCGGCTTGGTCTCTAGCCTTTTTAAACTGCTCAATAACATGATTGTCTATAGCAGAACATATTTCCTCTCTATCGCTTGTTTCAGTTTGTTTTATCTAATTGTATAAATTGCCGTGCATGTGTGGCCGATAACCCTTTTCAATCTTTTTTAAACTAACATCGGATTTAATTCTCTTTTTATGTGTTTTTGGAACTATAAAACATATGTTCTGAATTATATTTGTTTCCTTCCGTGACATAGTTAATTTAATGCTATTCTTTTTACGACCTGAATGCTCTCCGGCTTCAAAAGGTGAGTGGTCTTTGTCTTGAGAACTACGAAGTTGTTTCATAGGTGAGAAGCGACGATCACAGTACACGCCCGGAAGTTTATAATCTGCTGTTTCTGAAAATTCCTAATTATTATATAGTGATTTATCACCGTATATAGTGATTATCATATTATAGTGATTTTTCATCGTATTTACAATACTTTGCAAACTTTTTCTCATGATTAGAATGTGGAGATTGCTTGTCTAATATTTTATTTTGTTTTAAATAAATATGAATTTCATTATTTACAATTTGCAACACGTTATGTAGATTAACGTCGCTCATATTTTATATAAATTATAATAAAACTAATCAATTTCTTAATTCAACACAAGTAGATAATATTTAGTAGATAATGACAAGCGTAAAAGATCACTGCAATCATATTATGTCGTTAATTTCAAGCTTTCTCTTTAAATACTGAATTTACTTTAAACCGAGTGTTTGGTTCTGAATGACACACCAATGTTGTCTCGTAAGCTGAGGTTAGGTGCCAAGCTGCACGGCTAATACAGAAATGAAATTATTTTGAGCTAAGCAGTGAATAACCTTCCCACAGACTTAACATGCGAACTTTAAACCTATATATCTCCCAATCTAGGAGTGGGAGGAGTTAGCGATTGGTACTGTTGAACTCACAATCAAAATTCCTGTCTACTAAGACCAATAATTCAAAAATCCCAGAATTAATTTTCGTATCCTGTTAGCGAAAGCTTATCCCTCAGTTTTACTATTGCTTCGTCGAGCCGGATACTAAAGTCTAACAAACTGACAAATTCTGTGCAGTAAACCTTTTGCTTCAGGAAACTCCAAACAAAGAAGCCCATTGGAGTCAGATCTGGCGATGTAGATGGCCAAGCGGGATGCACGCGTAGGAAAGTTGGAAGACATCTGCAAATGTTCGTCGAATGCCTTTCCGACGAACACCGATTTCAGTGATGTACTGTAGACAAAAGGCTAAATTTCTCCTGAAGTAGAATACCAATATGATTTATTGTAGGTTCATTAGAAAGCTGGTAGAATGGACAACTTTTCGGTAAATTTGGCCGACTGTAGCCATAAGGTTATTTGCGGAATTGCCGGTTACAGATTTTGTACTTCGCCAATGTTTCAGCGCTTGTAGCTCGCCGTTAAATTCAGATATCCTGACGGAAATAACGTCGTCTTATAAGACATTTTCTGTTCTTTCAAACATATGCTTATTTTGCGTGTAGATCTTTCAGTAACCTCACAAAAAAAAATTTTTTTTTCAGACTTTCCGCATTTTTTCTTCTTTCCATCATAATTCGGAAATGGATAGAGATAGGACAAGGTTGCAACGGTTTTTTATGCTCCACATGGGCTCTTCTATCGGTAATGGGACATAATCTCGCGGCCTAAATAGCGCATGGACAAAATCTCGCGTGTGCAAAATCTCGCATGGACAAAATGTCGCGTTGACAAAATATCGAACGGAAAAAATGATCGATTATTTTTTTTTTCATTTATTTGGCAATAATTTTTAATTTACGATAATTGTCATTACGTGGCATTGTTTAAATTAAAGAATATTACATTTGAATTACACAAAGGAAAAAAAAAACATTTTAAACTTGAAACTGTAATTTATAGGCAATACCACAAAGATACTCTTATACTGATCAAATAGCATTGTCTTCAATAACAGCAAAGGCGGATTAAGATAGTTTTTTTTTTGGGGGGATGTAAAATACAATAGGACCTCTTTATAACGAACCCGCATTTAGAGAGTTTTCGGATATAGCGATGAAAATATATGGATTTTTTTCTTTTTTTTTTGTATAATGATTAAGCGCAATACAATTTAACTGCTTTTAGCGAACAAATTTTTCGGACCCTGGATTTAACCAGCAATTAAAAAAAATAAATTTATTTTCTTGTTATATCCTACTGTACAATTTTACATCCCCTCCCTCAAACTCCTCTGGATCCGCCTCTCTTAAATTGGGTATCTTTAAATCGAAGTTATATTGTATTTTGCCCGTTCGATATTTTGTCCATGCGACATTCTGTCAACGCGACATTTTGTCCATGCGAGATTTCGGTCGCGAGAGTTTTGACCCCAAACCAGGAGCTAACGAGTAACTGCTGGGTTGTTTATTTTTCCGAGGTAAGATTTTCATTGGTTCTATACTATCAGCAAAGGATAAGCCCAATTTGGCGACTTTGCAAGCTATCTTCAGGGTGTTACGAACAACAAAAGTAAAATTTGCAGTATTCTTACGCGCGAGGATGAACAGTTTATTAGAATTGACAGCCCATAGCTATTTCTTAAATCTCTCCATAATTAATTATAAAAAAACCTCAGTTTTAAATATTATGTACTAGAGAACGTTTAGACACCGTCCCATTTGCCTATCCTAACGGTGAGAGGGTGGGGGGTCGCGAGGATTTGACCCCCATCGCCTAAGTGTTAGCGTGCATTTTTTTAACATGGTTAATTTTCTGGATTGTGGGTTGAAATAAACCTCACCCCCTTCCACTTTCTGGGAATGCTTATGCACCGTCCTGTAAATTTTTAATTTAGTGACCTTTTACCCTAATACAGCGTTAATAATTGTTATTATCTGATTGATGACATTACAACTAATCAGTGGTTCCGAAGCGCATCCATCCATCCAACCTTCTTTCTTTCTTTCTTTCTTTCTTTCTTTTTTTTTTTTTTTTTTGGCGAGTGGGTAGAAGCAAGCTATGCCACAATCAGCGTCTTTCATAAAATTTTTGCAATGTTGTATAAAAGTAAGTTCGTGACACTTTTTGGCCTATAAAGTATTTTTATTATTGTGTGCGTGTGTGTGTGTTTAAAGATCCTTGGTTGGTGGGGGTGGGAGGAATGGCTTCAGCTAATGTCCGGCCCAGAGCAGCGGTAGTTGCCCATAACGTTCTGGACAACCGTCAGTTTTCTGATTTCTCAGTCTGTAATGTAAATATGAGCCAATCTCCTGAAATTCTCCATTAGGCAACCCTCTCTCTCTTTCTCTCTCCAGGGAGCCAGTACCCCACGCTCCCACCACCTGCATCCTTCCAGGTCCTGTCTCTTTCTTTCTTTCTTTCTTTCTTTCTTTCTTTCTTTCTTTCTTTCTTTCTTTCTTTCTTCCTTTTTGGTTTTGCGGCTCAAAGACTACAGTGGTCATGCGCCGGGACCTACTGTTTTCCGAGGAATCCGAACCTCTTAAGGCCTAGGGAACCAAACCCCGGACTACAGTGAGCAGTGCGATCTTTATGAGATCTCTGAGTAAGCGTTCTTTTTGCACTGCTGGGAGTCGAACCCAGGTCCTGTAATGACTTGAGAAAAGCAACGGAAGTTAAGTATTATATTCAAATTTAGCCTTCTTAACAAGACCGGAGTAGAGGAGTGGGCAACGTGGGTATTGTCCGGGGCCCCACCACAAATAGTTAATACGTATTTTTGCACGATACAAAAAGGAATCTTGATTTTGTGCCTGTGGAAATCGTAACGTGTCTTATGTTCAGTGTTTTTATTAGATAAAGTGAAAGAAAATACAATGTTTCAGTAACGTACGCAAACATTTTATAAGGGGTTATGGGTGTACTAAGAAGCGGGGAGAGTTTCGACAATCAAAATTTAATTGTATACAGGAAAACAAAAGGTCAGTGGGAGTTATGACCCCACCCCTGTGTGATATTCCAAATAGTTTTTGTGCTGCAACTGCCAAATGTTCAGGGCCGGACGGAAGCCCGCGCTCCACCCAAACAAAGAGTTTTTAAATGCAAAAAGATAAAAATACTAGGTTGTAAAGAAAGTTCTTACGAACTTGCTTTGTAACTCTGCAATTTTACAAAAGACGCTGATTAGAGCATTGCTTACCTACCCTCTACCCACAAAAGAAAAATAGATGCGCTTTGGAACCATTGATTAGTTGTAATATCATCAATCAGATAATTCCAATTATTAACTCAGTATTAGAGAAAAAGGTCGCTGAATTAAAGGCTGGACGACGCGCCAGGAAGTTGGGTTGGGGGGTGGTTTATTTTAACCACAGTCCATGTTAACCATGTTAAAAAAAAGTGAGCGTTAAAATCTAGGCGATAGAGGTCGAGCCCCCCGCCACCAAGGTAGGCCAATGGGAGGGTGTCTAAAAGTTCTCTAGTGCATAATATTCAAAAGCAGGATTCCGCTACGCGCTTACTTTCAAAAGTTTTACGGTCACATATTAACCCTTATACGGGCAAGTAGTAGTTTGTTGAAATTTTGTTTTCAGGCAACGTATAGTGAACTTTAAACACGTGAATTGAAACATTTGTTAAAAATATGTTCCGTTTGTCTTTTAATGAAAATTCGATTATGGAAAGATCATCCTCGTTGCCTCTTTAGAAGCGACAGATACATGTGTGAGCAAACGCGGACACAGATTTCCATTTTGGGGGGGAGTCAAGGACAGAATTTGCCATGGTCTTGGAATAACACCCTTCATTTATCATAAAAGTTGGAATTTTTTACAGTGAAAAAATATATTTTGGGGGTCATGACCCCCTGTGGCCTCCTCTGTGTGTGTGACAAATATCTAAGTGGGAATAGATTTCTTGTTACCCGTTTAAATATTAAAACAAGGTAACTTTTAGCTCATTACTAATTGTCAAGTAGTATCAATTATTTTTGTAGCATTTTAGTATCTTGTACATTTATTAAAATATTTGACAGCCTTGAAGGACGTAACGTTTTTTCCTAGCCGCCACTCCCCACCCAGAAGTACTTAGATGGGCGCCACTGGCAGAGTTGTCAATATCTTCGTCAGTATCCGAAAGTAGTGATTACTATACGATAAGGGTTTTATCATACTGTTAACGGCCTCAGCTATTTGAGCGTTCGTTGAAATATTGCATATCACGATGTTGTCCGTTGAGGCGTATTTTTCAATTCTTATCACATGTAAACCAGGAGCGGACTAGGTCCTCTTAAAGGGCGCATACCTTGGATTTTCGGAGGGCGCGAGTCCTATCGCCCATGAGGGCGCACCAGCCCGGGGGGCGGTGGACCTGCTGCCAAGTCCGCCCCTGATATAAACACCAACAGGAAATGTTTGTTATGCAATTTTAAATAAGTCGCCACTCCTGCATGTTTCATCTAGCAACTACAGTCTGCTGAAATTATCAATGAGAAGCTCTGCGATCTTATAAAGCGCATTTTGTTCGTATTAAGCGGAGGAAATTTTCCAAGAGTCATTGATTATCAATTCGTTGTAAACGGTGTTTTGTTTTACTCGTCTTCATATTAAAAAAAAAGAAATAACATGTGGATTTCTATACAATTTGACGGGACTTCAGAAATTGGTTCGTATTAAAAGTAATTCGTCTTAAGCGTGTTCATCTTAACGAGGTTTGACTGTATAAGAAATGCTCTGTTGAGGTTATAAACTGGTCTACTAAAACTTATACGGTAACTTGAATGCGTGAACATGGGGCAGATGCGTGAACATGGTACAGGCATGTAGCCAGGATGAAGGGGCAAAGCAAGGGACATGTGGGGCACAAGGAACCCTGGGATTGCTCTATATAGTATAAATAGCTCGATGGGGCAACTGGGGCACAAGCATGGAGCAACTGGGGCACGAGCATGGAGCAACTAGGGCACGAGCATGTGGCAACTGGGGCACAAGCATGTGGCAACTAGGGCACAAACATGTGGCAACTGGGGCACAAGCATGGGGCAAATGGGGCCAGGCCCCTACTGGCTCCGGCTTGGCTACAGGTTTGATATGGCAGCCAAAGGAAGGGATTTTTTAATACTATTTACCTTTAATTTCATTATGGAATGTATCGGTATATATCTGTTTACTCTTTAAATTTATTATCGAATATATTTTTTATAATTTTCTATGATATTTTACTTTTTTATTTCCAAATAATTGTAAAAAATAATCTCCTTTCAAACACTGTTCATGGATCACAGTTTGGGAAACCAGCTCTCATTGCGTTGTCATTTTTGATTTCTAATAAAAGAATCCACAGCATGTATTTCTTTTTGTCACCGCTAGTTGGCGCTTTTATCAATGCAGTCAGAGTTTGATTTCTGTATGCCCTTTTTGGGAGAGCATTGTAAAAAAAAAATATATATATATATATATTTTTGTTAATTTTATATTTTTTTTTCATCTCATCGCTCAAAGGTAGAAGAAAAATTAGGGCTGGTAAAAATTCAAAATGTCCGTGATGCTTCAAAAGTCTCAATTCGTGCGCGTTTTTATCTTCCAACTAGTCTACTTCAAGAAGTTTGAAAGTGCGATAAGAGGAACACGCATTTCTTTGCCGTACGCAGGACCACCGCATACAGGTGCGCAAATTGTGCCCCGCACAAAGGCGCCTGATCAGAAGGGGCGCCCTTTCAAGACGACAGATAGTGATTTTTTATGCAATGTATTGAAATAAATTAATAAATTCATAATTATATCCATTAATAGTCCTTTATTATATCCATAGTTGAGAAAAAAAAATTTAGATGCTATATTTTTATGCACACATGTATATATATAGTCTTTGTATGCTAAATAAGAATTTGTTTTTAAATTAATTTCATTTTAACTTGTAAATTCCATTTTATCGGGGCGCTGAAATTCAACTTTACACAAAGGCACTACCCGCTATGCCGCTCTTCCTGTACGAGTGGCGTAGCACAAATGTTTTGGGGCTTTTAGGCAAGAAAACATTTTAGGGTCTCTGTTTTTATTAAAATAAGGGGGCCTAAAGATAAATTTAGGGTCCCTTGGCCTTAGTTACTTTTGCTCTACGATGGCTATACCCCTGTACCGTCGAGGTGCACCACTCCAGTCAGTAGACTCAATAACGATTGTGTGTGATAATACAAATTGTACTCTGTTATCTTAGTTAGGATATTCCCTAAAATCAGCCACGCTTGGTCTTGAAGCGTTTTGACTGCTAAACACAAGAGAGAAAAAAAACCGCATATTCATAAAAAAAAATTGTATATTACAATGTCAAATACATAATTCCATTTTTAAAGATAAGTAAATAAAAACGATAACGATTGATTCATTATCAATAGTTTTCCAGCAAACAGTTCTGAAAAACGGTCTAGTTGTATACATTGAGTAAAATTGAAATTGCAACATTGAAAACTATCATATAGAACCGTTTATTTGATTTGTCTGAAAAGAAAGCATATAATGCCAGAAATTCACACATTTTGTGCTAACTAATCGTTAACTATTCGTCGATCCATTTAACTACTGCTAAATAGAGCGTATTTTATAACAACTCCAGCAATAATATAAACATAATCGCAACAACGGAAAAAAATAAAATGGTTTGGATTCTTACCTCTTTTGACGAAGAAAGACGACATTGTACTTCCAGATGGTGGTTGGGGTGATGTTGGGCTTATGCTGTGAGAGGTGTCCATGGGATCTGTAATTTCTGCCATGTCTCTGTTTCTACCAATGACGTCATCATAAACCGAGGTCCATAATTCGTTGTCTGTAGACGATGCCGGAGACGGGTCTTTGCTGCTTCCACAACATCTACTTTGTCTCCAAGCTCCTCGGGGGTAAGCTTTCGGTTCGGAATCATAGTCCACTAAAGTAGGGTGGTCCTCTTCCTTATCTATAGTTGGTCCTATTTCGTGTCCTGAAGGATAACGAAGTCAGTGTTTTTCATTTAGTCGACATTGTAGTTAACTTCGATAGACGCATGCTTAACCATAAGCTTCACATACAGAATTATATAACTGATTGAAATAATTTTTCAGTAAAAGAATTTGGAATGAAGTTTTGTCATTCTTCTGTGCAGATGTGTGATTACAAGGGTGTTCAGTTTTTAGTGGCTTGATGAAAAGGGCTGTTTCTTATATATGTGGGACACTGTTCATTCATTTCTAACTGCTCTGGATGAAGGAGGACAATGTCATATACAGGATGCCTTCTATTTTCGAAAAAAAAAAAAGCCACATAGGGGCATTCCTTGAAGAATTCGAACATAACAAAGGAATATTGGAAATTGTGAGGGGAAAATCAATACGTTTTTTGCTAATTGCAGTTAAAGTCTAACCAAGTATCATGCAATTTGTGTTTTTTAACACCTTTTATGATCGGTTTAAATAAATTACCGGACACTTGCTTCTGTAAAGGTGTGGTATAAAAATCTAGGAAACTTACACGGGGAAATTTAATTAAGAAAGCCAGCGCGCGTGGCAATTTTTTTTTTCAAAACAGAGGCGCAGACTGACACTTGCTGTCCTTGCGCGATAAAAATACAGCCAACCAATCAAACAATTGAAAATTGTGCGATGTTGCTACCAATAATTTGAGAATTGTAACTCATAGAAAACTTAATAATCGGCAAATACCAGTAATTGGTGTCAAAAGGTAGATCATGAAATATTTAGTAAAATTTTATTAATTTTTTCTTATAACATTTTGTCTGACATTGCTTCATTTCAAAGTTTAAATTAGCATTTCTGATATTTGCAAAACGTACGAAGGTATACGTGGAAGACACCTCTATAAAACATCTCTCTCTGAAGACGACGAAATACGTTCCAGAAATATCATGTTCTAATTATACTGTGTTAATAAATGTAATTAGTTTTAAGATACTTAGTTAAAAGAATTATAGTTTATCTCTAGTTAAAAGAATTATAGTTTATCTCTAGTTAAAAGAATTATAGTTTATCTCCAGTCAAAAAGCATTTTTCAAACTACACAATAAGATAAGGCTGGTGCAAGGATAAGAAAGATACGAAAGATAATTAATGGAATGTTTGTGGCGCAAGGTCATGAAAGTTAATGCTACACAAGGCTAGAAAAGGACCCATGCGCAAAAAATAAAATTGTTTTAAGGCGCTTTATCGCATGAGAATTACTCTTTGTGCACTCTTCATTCCATGGAGGAGAACCTTTATGTGGGGGGAGGGAGGTCCTTTAAGTAAATTCAGAAGATTGTGAAGGAGTGAAAAATTAGGAATAAGTGCAACACTTCAAGGTTAGGATTCGTTAATTCAATTTTAACCCGCGAGCAGGCGAGCCGATTACAGGAACGCGCGCGGGGTGCTTTGCACCCCATCTAATTATATAGCATTATTTCATAAAAATTGTCCAATTTTACGGGGAACAATAAGTGGAATTTTCACTTTGTCACCCTACCCCAAAAGATTGTGACTTGGAAGACAACAGGAAAGAGTTTGGTTAGTTTCAGAAGCAAGGGTGGGCGGTTCTTTTCACAAATTGTAAGTTGTGGGGTGCGAAACACCCCGCGCTCCTGCTCGCAGGTTAATGGCGGAGGGACAGCAAGAATAATGTTGCGTCAAACGAGGCGATTTGGGTTCAAACTAGAACCAATGTTTCGACTCCCAAGGATAGGTTGGGGGGGGGGACGCTTACCGATTAACTATTCACTATAATCCGGAGGTTGGTTCCCTAATCCTTAAGAGATTCGGATTCCTCTGAAAAGAGTAGGGCTACTGTCCCAATGTAGAGTAGTTGTAACGCATTCGTTAATCGGGCCCTTAACCCTTATTCGACCTCCAATGTTATCGCAGGACGCGTGTTGTGCCCATTATAGTCCGGGGTTTGATTCCCTAGGCAACAGAGGTTCGGATTTCTCAAAAAATTGTAGGATCCGGCCTAGTATGACCTAGGTTATACTTGCCTCTTAAAAACACAAACATGAAACTATTCTTGACCGGTAAGCCAATGTGTACAGCCGTGGATGATCTTTTTCTCTTACGTATACCAACGAGGGGCTAACTCCTTAACTAAATAAGGTAACCATCCCTTCCTTCAGTGGTCGCGGTAATATACTTACCTATTACGCACGAGAATTAAACAATGCAGAAAATCAAATTTATGTAATAAGGAAATTAGAGATTTTTACTCTTTGAATATTTCTTGTAAATAACTGATTAAAAATACTTTCTTTTAAATTTCGTTTGTTTTAAGTAATTTGCAATTTTATGACTGATCTTATAGATTAACCTTTCAGTGCGGTTTGCTAAATTTTTGAAAAAAGTATTTGCAAGCGCACGTAACGTGAATACTGAAGTGAATTATAGATAACAATAATCCCTGCAACCTGTTTTGAATGCGTGTGTATGTGTGTATATACAACAATCTGTTTTTTCGACGGAAGAACAGCAATGGGGGCCGTTTAAGTATTATGTAATCATCTTTGTGGGAGGGGGTTGAGGTTTGCTTAACTTTTTCTGACAACGGGGAGGGGAGATAGTCTAAACCAGCGATTCTTTAACTGTGGTCCGCGGACCCCTAGGCGTCCACAAGACTCTATCAAGGGGTCCGTGAGACCCTTCCAGTGTTCCAAAAAGATTCGGAAAAAACACTAAAACAATATCATTTACTCTTTAATGCTAGGAATAAATTATGAGGGAACGAAAAATTCCTCTTCCTTAAATGGTGAAAATCAGTGATGAAACACTAGAAATAAATATGTATGATGCAAATTCTGGGCTTTAAACTTTGAGTTAATTCTTGGGGGGTCCGCAAGGGCGAGTGATCTCTGAAGTGTGTGTGTGTGTGTGGGGGGTCCGCAGTCCAGGAAAGTTAAAGAAACGCTGGTCTAAACCATGCTTACGTAAGACACAGCTCCAAACTGACAACTGCATTAACAGAAATGCAATACTTGGATATATGACATACTGCGAGTGAAAGATATAAAATATAAAATACACGTAATCACATATAAATATTTAATTATTTAAACCAGTGTCTTTCAACATTTTTTTTCGCTCGGGGGTCTCTTCTAGTCTCCCCATGGCTCCCCCCTGACATTTTTAAATTATAATGAATGTATTTTATTAAATCTACTTCTTATTTATTACCCACTATTAGCTTACAACATAAGAAATATTAATAATAAAAATGTAACTATTTAAATATAGTGTTACCGAAACAGCTATTAACAGCGAATTACACTGGAATATATTTCATACAATTTATTAAATCCAACTGTCATCTGTGTAGATTCGCTCAGTGTGCTGCAGAATCTGGCTTCATTCAAAATCTCACACCACTCTGGAATCCACAAAATTTACTAGTGCATATAACTAGTGGATAAAACTAGTGGATATAAAAAACCCACACTATATTTTGAAATTCTGTTGGGTTCAGGGTTTAAGCTGGCTCAAAACATGCCGTCGCAAAAATGCTAAAATGGGAAAAAAAAGTTGTAGCAAAATGCTAAAAAATATTAGTTGCTTTCATTGCTCGAAAAATCGTATCAATGAAATTATTTATATCAACAATGCTGTTAAGAATTTTGAAGAGGAAACAAAAAGGAACAAGAAAAGATCGCTGAAGTGCAAAATGGATATTCTGGAATCGGAGAATCCTGTTTTCAGAGAATAAACTGTGGTTAAAAATGCCTGTGGCATTTTCGCGATGGACAATAATTTTTTCTTCGCATTTTCGAGCAACTGGTCGCATTTTGCGAAAAATGCGACTGCAGCTTAAACTCTGGTTGGATTCCAGGCATAGGCGTACGAAAAAAGTTCATAAAGGTGGGATTATAGGCTCAATGGAGTGGGGTTTACAGAGCTACAACTCACACTACTACGTTAAATATACAAAATTTCATTGCAGTGGGGGGCTTACAACCCCCCCATCAACATCCCCCACGTACGCCAATGGTTCCAGGCTATGTCGAAATTTCCGGCAATAAACAGGCTAACACTGCTGTGAAAACAGCAACTGCAGAACCTGAGTGTATAAATATTCCATACAGGGCCGTAGCAAGGGGGTGTCGTGGAAGGCCAGGCCAAGGGTGGAAGGACGTAAAATCAGCTGAAATAATTCACAGGAGACAATCTATACTTGGTTAGGAGGCGTAATCTGAACGATTCGGCCACTGGCGCAAAATCATCTGGCTACGGTTCTGGTTCCATGTCAAGATTTTAACACTTATGTCTCAACCCATCTGTACAAAAAATGGCAGTTGGAGTGGAACGAGCAAATTTTTAATAAGCGACATCTCATTAAACCGCAAATTGAAATGTGGCAGTCTAGCTATAGTAGTGACTGTCATAAAGAGGTCACTCTGGCTAGACTTTGCATTGGCCACACACACTTCTTCCATCAACCTCTGTTAAAGGAAAAAGACGGCCCGATGTGTGCCACATGTGGTGAACCATTAAATGTTTTACACATTTTAACCACTTGTATAAATTTTAATCAGCAATGCTCATCGGCTTTTAATCAAAGTAATTTTACTCTTCGTGACATTTTATGTGACTCTTTTAATCATGAACTAATTTTTAACTTTTCATCTCATATGGGCTTTTCCCATCTCATCTAATTTCATTACATCGTTTTGTTTGTGCTTTTAATGCCTTTTCAATTATAGTTTTAATTTATATTCATTTAAAACCTTATGTACGGTCTGTTTTGTGCAGAATGACCCTTGTGCCATAAAAATACAACCAATCAAGAACGTATTAAAAACTTTTTAAATGCGATAATCTATTATACTTACTTTATTTATAAATAAGCGTTTACTATTATAACAAACTTACAAATAAGTGCTCAATAGTACAATAAAAAAGTAAATAAGTATTAGAATTTGCATCACACATTGTACTCTTATTTTAAAAACTTAAACCAAAAAATTAGAGAACCGAAATCTTACGTGAGCATGAAGGGGTCATGCATTTGCTTATTTTTTCTTATGAGGGGAGAAGTATAAAATGGCCAGAAATGTGCTTAGGTAATATTGGACCCCACTTCCTTCCTCCAAAGATCATGCTACTCATGTACCTACGGATTTCCAAGGAATCCAATCCCCCGTTGTCACGGAAATCCCACCAGGATTTAATGGCAGGATGCACAAAGACGTTACCTCTACGCCCATAGGCATACGCAGAAAGTTCATAAGGGGGTTATAGGCTCAATGGGGGGTTACAGAGCTACAACTCATATATTCCTATGTTAAATATACAAAATTTCATTGCAATGGGGGTTACAACCCCCATCAACACCCCCCCTGCGTACGCCAATGCCTACGTCACCGTAGGGAAATAGAACTACATTATTTTCTCCCCAGGAATCCGAACCCCTTTGGCCAAGGAAATTACACCCGGGTTTAATGGCAGGATGGACAAAGGTGTTACCCCTAGGCCACCGTAGGGGAATAGACCTACATTATTTTCTTCGAGGAATCCGAATCTCTTAAGGGCTAGGGAACCAACCCCTGGACTACAGTGAGCAGTTTTTTTTTTCGCAATTGGAAATGGAACTCTGGTTCACGGCAAGTTAGGTGAATGTGTAACTATTTCGCCAACTCTCTCTCTCTCTCTCAAGCCTATATGCAACAAACTTCAAGTAACGTGCACTAATTATTGCAATTAAATGTTAGATTATGTAATTAAAATTATACTGATTATATGATATAATTAAAATATTAGAAAATTATGAAGCGCATTAATTTTTAACACCTCAAAAGAAGGGAATGATCTTTAACGTGTATAAAAAAAAGAGCGTTTTATCTGTTTTTTCGTAAGATCTTCAAATGAAAATAGATGACTCTGATAGAGAGACAAGTAATCGCTTCCTCTTTACCTCGAATAAAAACGGATTACTTCTTGAGATGCATGAAATAAATGTATCAATTTGTAGTCATTACGATAATCTGCAGTTCTGCTCCGTAGGGAATTAAATCTTTTCTTTTTTTTTCCTCTTTCGGGCGAAAGGGATTTTGACGGACAGAAAAAAAAGGTGTCTTTTTCAACTACAGATGTCAATTTCTTTTGACTAATGTTTATTAGTGTGGTAAACTGACGCTTACAGTTTTTTTACATGCCTTCTGGGTAACTAATTGACTATGAGATTATGTAAAGATAAGTACGTTTGAGATTAACGTAACAATATATTATCTTTAAAGATGATCTATAGGAGTCCTATAAATATCCTCGATTACCAAATAAACAAAAATGAAAAAGTTGAACCTGAATAAAAAAAACAAAAAAGTGACGTTTAAATGAAAACAAATACAGATCCATTATTTCATGGAGAGGGGAAAATGCTGAAATTCAAATGCAGTGTTTCCCAACGTGCGTCTGAAGGATCTTCTTGGAATTTCAGGAAAAAACATTGAAATAACGTATATAACATCACGGCAAAAGTGAGAAATCCTTTGCAGGCGATAAAATTTTTAAGAAAGTCATTATTGTGGACATCTAAGTTAAGGATTTTATAATATATAGGGATGTAAAAGCTCCATACCGGATTCTTTAATTTTTCAAAAATGATGCATACAAAGAGAAAAATTATTTAGTTTGCAACTAAGGAAGTGTTGTCAGATGAATGTTTGGGCCTAATATTATTAATTAGGGTTCGTAACCATAATTTTAGATAATATATTTTGCAATTTTCTCCTGAGAAAGTTCAGCGCCCCCTCCCCACCACTTCCGCGATAAATAAAGGAACATTTAAAGTGGCGTGTGTGGGTATCAGCAGTTTGAGAAAGGCTGTCCTAATATTTTCATTTAATCGAGGGCCGGCGCCAAGGGGTGGGTGAATCGGGCATTGCCCCTAAGCGGAAAATTTTTAGGGACAGCAAAATGGGATTATTATAAAAAATGATGTCATTTGTGGTGGAAAAAACGTATTCGCCCCTGGCGACATAATACCTAGTCCCGGCCCTGATCTAATTATCATCATTATGACTGTCATTAACTATTTTGTGTGTGTTTTCTTCTGTGATTTAAAATCTAAATTGAGATAGAGTGTAACTTGTGAAAGGATCCACTAATTGCCTCGACATATGCAACAGAAGATGGCACCACAACTGTTGCAAAATTGTCGTTGAGAAATGCATCCATTTGTCACAAATTCGTTGCAGGATCAATAGAGTACCAACAACCACTTTACCGCTAATGTGGACCTAATATTACGACATGGCTTCAAGTTATCTTACCAAGATGTGCAAGCAGTTGAAGATTCTATTCTGTATAATCAGTGTTCCCATAGCAACGCCAAGCATCTTCATCGGATGACAGTAGTTGTGCTTTAGCGAATGATTTATGAAGGTCAGGTCTTAAGATATTTAGTAAGCTATGTTTAGTTCTATGAGATGTGTTAAATCACATACCTTTAAAAGGACGGGGAAATAGTCGTAAAGGTCGTAGAAATAATTGTATCGTATCTCCAGCATTCCACATAAATAATAATTCAAAAATAAATGCTATGCTTTGATATATAATCTCATTCGTTAATGTGGAACTCCGGGTATTTAATGAAAACGAAATCCCGGGAATTTCGCAATTTATTCGGTGAATATAATCTCGGAATTTTTCACTTTAGCCTTGTTATGTCTATTTATTACTGCATTAAATATAATTCTCTCGTTGTAGCGAAGTTGTATTCGCTTATATTATGTGTTACGAGGCATATACAGGGGGTTCGGTACATTTTGGTGAACCGTAGTTGCCGGGCAAGAGCGGTACCTAATAGGAAAAGATTTCTTACTGGCCAACTGCAAAAATTTAGTCACCAATAACGACCGGGTTTGTCGAACCCTATATATACAAATGATTGTTCTGAACAAAAAACTGAAAGTAAAAAGTATGTTCGAAAACATAAAAAAAAAAGCTTGCAATTTCATGTTTTTTCGACTCAGCATAAATTGCAATGTTGTTCAATACAAAATTAAAATTTTATAAGATGAACTATAGCAGTTTTCCAACACCTTTGGTCTGAATGAAACAGCTTGTACATAACAGTGTGCTGCACAAACAAAATACTTGTTTGAACGTCGAGTGATGACTGCATTCGAATTAACAATTGATGTAGATATCTGTAAGGTGGACGTGTCCTTTCGGGTATCCACTTATTTTGCTGGTGATAATGACGCGCTTTTCCTTAAACTAGAGTAGATTGTAAATTCTGAGTTTTTCATAAAAGACACAATGGCCTTGTACTATAAACGACACCACTGTCTTGTAAGTAAAGCCGCTACAACTCAAGACAGAGATTTAACAATTAACAGTATTTAATTCCAAGCGTGAGAGCTCTCGCTCCCACGAATTACCAGATACAACTCTGTACTTCCAAAAAGCTACATGTGTTAGATTGGCGAGGAGAGGTGGGAGAAGGATTGTACGGAATCGTGCCAACAGCAATTCTTCCACTCGTTTCGTTTAATTTCATCAGATTTTGATCTATATAAAATAATTAACAGGGAATAGTTAAGGTTTTCAGTTTGAGATAAAGATGAAAATCGAATTGCAGATTATACTTCAGAATATAGGTTATATTATATAGTATAATTTTTAAATTTTACTTGTGTTTCTTTTACACAAATCATACTCAATACTATTCTCCAGAGTAAAATCTCCCAAAAGTTCTACATAAAACAGGTATAATTGCGTATCTCATGCTATGCCAGTCCATAAATAGTTAATTTATGTATATATATGCAAGCTAAAATATGCATAGAAACATCAAGCTAGATTGGATTTCAATGTTAAGAGCAAAAACGAGTCACACAAAACCACATTAATAGGCGCATTGCTGCGATAAAAGCGTCAAGCTGTCTCTAATCTCCTATATCTATTCAAAGGAAATACTTAACTTCCAACGTATCTGTCGTAATTTAATTAATAAAGATACATGGATATGTATATCTCCAAACTACATGTAAGCATGCCAAATTTCTTGCTTCAAAATGTCTTATTATAGAGAGTGGGACAGCTTCAAATTCGACAATATGTAGTTCAATTAAACAACAATATAAATCAACGTTTATTGGCGTAGTGATACCAGCGCCGATGTTATGGCGTCGTCTGTAGTGCCCAAAATTCACATGTCGTTAACATAATTACGTCCTTATTCGAGTCGACTGCCTGAATCGTCTATGATTATATGATTAATCGATGAAAACGCCTCTTTCCTCTCTTCGATTTATGTATGAGGAGCCCGTAAATTGCGATCGGAATATAACGATCTAACTATTGCGAGCTCTTTAGTGTGTATGAGCGTAGGCTGTGTGCTCACACCAGTCTCTTCTTTTAAACGAAGTCTTTAAGCCACGTGTAAGATCATTTCTCCCATCTTAAAATATTAGGCGCGTTTAGTTTTCTGTTTATTTGAATGTTTATATATTCAATCTTGGTCATACGAGCAGTGCCAGAGTAAGGTTTTTATATGCCCCAGGCTGGGAAGTTTATGAATCACTCTTGAATATATAGCGATATTTAGTCAATGAATCATGAATTTTTTTTTTTGAAGTTCATTATCTTCAAAATCCAGGTTTATCCATTATGAACATGCATCGGGCACTTGTAAATAAACAAGAATAAAATAATGCTTACACCTAAATAACACCAGGCCACTTCAACGCTTTCCGTAGCTTTTGGTCTAAATCCCATGCTTCCTACGAATTAACCTAGAGGATTCCAAATTATTCGTTAACAATACGAGCACATAACATTTGATCCTCTTATTCTAGGTCTTAAGATTCCTTCGTTACACTTCGTAGATGCCATAAATGATTATTTAACAAAGGCAGCTCACGCTCCAATGCCTAATATTGAAATGTATGTTAAATTTTGTTGATTGAAATTGGTGTTCTGAGATTAGAAGGCGGAAAATTTGACCTCTAAAACACTTCTCGGGAGTTCGTAGGTCAAAGAAGTACCTATTCTTTTAATTATATTGGATTAGTAATAATTAGTAAATCAATTAGGGGAGAGAAAGGTTCAAATACTCGTATCTATTTGCTTCCGAGCACGATATACGAATCTGAGATATATACGAATATGATATATGACAGTGATACCTATATATACGAACCTGCTACGATTGTCTGCGGAAGAAAAGGCGGGTATTAAAGATAAAAATTCAGCAAATCTATTTACAAATAAGCTGGCTCATAAAAACCAAGTAAACAACTTAATAAATACTATGAAAATATAAAGAGGACGATGTTATCTATAAAACGGGTCAAATGATAATTTACAAAAAGGAATTGTGAGATGATAATGTTGAAATATAAGCATTAACGAATGGATGGAGTAAAAAAATGGAGGGGGACATCGAAAATGCTTGCCCCAACTACAAAGTGCTAGAGAAAATGCAACCGAATTTAATTAGTACTTAGTCGTTACGCTAGGAGCAGAAACGTAATGCAATGTGAAATAAAAATTACACTAGCAAAAGTAAGGCAGTTCACAAGGAAGGGGTTTCGGCGATTAAATCTTCCCATTTGAATGATGTTATTAACCCTCTAACTGCTCGATTTTTTTTATCAAAATTGCTTTAAAAATTTCATATTTCTTTTTATTCAATATTTTAAATCTACATGTAATTGAGAGTTAAAATATGTAGCATATTTTTGTAACCAAAGATGATGACAGATGAAAGATGGAAAAATTTCATACCCGCGAAAACCGTTCGAAAGGAAAATTTGGTTACTTTCATATTGCCCGTGGAAATCGCGGGATAAGCAGTCAGAGGGTTGACAGTTAAATAAAATTCCTCATGAGGAAAAATTTTGATTCTATGAAAATCCTTCTTTCATATAAAAACACTTCCCCCGTCACACCACACTTTTTGAAATCCTAAGACGGGCTTGGTGGTGAGAGTATATAATATGACACACTCTCAGAGATTTCTATAAAAAAATCGTCAACAAGCCTCCAATCTATCATTTAACTATTCAACAATCTTATTCAAAACTTCAAATTAAAATCCGTTAATGCATGATTATGCAGTTTTCAATGACTAAATATATTATTATTATTATTATTGGTTTCTGTTCAAAATGCAAAACTTGCCCAAAAATTAAATATTAGAATCTATTGGTTGTACAGAGAGCATCGCCTTTGCAATGGCTTTTCAACAAGTTATCTATCGCCCGTTTAAGTCGAAGACGATAAAATCTAGCCCTTCACATCTAGAGACATGGGACCATGAAGGGAGTGTTAGCACGGAGGGGTGAGGGTGAAAAAATTCAATCAGAAGAAGAGTGGAATCCAGCGTCAAAAGATAAATGCTATATATTTTTGATCCAACCGTCTCTTTATCGATTAGCTTCGGCCTGCTCCTCTTATGTTCGACTTGGCTTCACTCGCTAGGAGAATTCGTCTAATCTTCTAGGCCAAGAAAATTTTTGCCCCTGCCTCCCCAACACCACGTGACTTTCCAGGATTTCCGGCGCCTCTTCCAGGGACGCTCCCCTATCCTCGAGTTACGAATTTATGGTGCTCCACATAGTAGAGGGGGCGGTAGGCGTCTGAAAACATCGATTGTGAAAACAGCTAGAATGAAGGTCAGCGTGGGAGACGACTAGGTCAAAGAAATCTGGATAATAACTGCCACACGAACTTAGAAGAAAGAATTTCGGTCCCAAAATATATCAATCTATAATTAAAACAAGCAATATACCAAAGGAAATGAAAATAGCTAAGGTTATACCTATGTATAAGAAGGGGAAAAAACAGAAATAACTACAGACCAATATCGATCTTACCAATCTTTTCAAAAGTATTTGAAAAACTATTATATAATAAACTAATAAACTTTATAGAAAAGAATAAAATTTTAAATAAAAATCAATATGGATTTAGAAAACGCAAAACTACAGAAGATATAATGATAAAAACTATAAATAAAATACAGGAAAAAAATTGAAAATAAAGAATTTGTAATGGGATTATATTTTGATCTGAGTAAGGCCTTTGATGTCTTAGATAGAGGGATACTCCTCCTCAATAAACTAGAAGAATATGGTATTCGTGGAAATATATACAAATTAATAGAAAGTTATTTGAAGGATAAAAACAAATTGTACGAATTTGAAATAGCTATTCACAAGAACTACAAAATAATTATGGGGTCCCTCAGGGTCAATACTTGGCCAACTATTATTCATTCTATACATAAACGATATAGTAGAATTAGATAGCAACATAAATCTATTTGCTGATGATATTGATTTTTGGAGAAAAAACACACAACAGTATTTATATGAAACGGCAAGAAACAAATTACTAAATTTGGGAAAATGGTTTAAGGAAAATGGTCTAATTTTAAATACTGACAAAAATAAATATACTTCATAATATAAACAAAAAAAATCGATATTGAGGAAACATTGAAATTAGACAATAAAATTATAGATAGAACAAATGAAATAAAGTTTCTAGGAATTGAAATAAACGAGCACTTAACTTGGAACAAACACATAAAGTAAATCTAAAAAAATTACACTCAATAATTGATAGATTGTTAAAAAGAATATGATACAAAACTAACAGAAATTATAAAACAAATAAAAATAGAAAATAATATAATGAATATAGAAGAAATATACGCATATAAAATAATGATATATTTAAGAATTAAAACAGGTAAATATGACAAAACTATAAATATAGACAAAAATCCAAATACTATAAATTATAAATATAGAAAAAATAAGAACAAACATAGGAAAAAATAATATAAATTTTTATGGAATTAATAAATGGAATAAATTACCAGATCATATAAAAAAGTGTGAAAGAGAAAGCGAATTTAAAAGGAAATTAAGAATTCACTTAATAAAAAATAAAAAATAAAATCGTCGTACTGACCATGACGGGAGCTAGAATAATAACACTTGTTTTGCTATGCTTCCTCCGTGACTGAAATGTAATTTTAGCATGGAAATAAAATTGTATTGTTGTTATGCTCGTTGGACCAGCCCAATTTACGAGTGCTAACAATTCCTATAGCTCCTTTGCTAAACACAGACGAAATGCTTTTATACTAATAGAACAGTAGTTGTGCTAATATCATAATAATAATCGTTGAATTCAGATATGCTGTATCAACAGTTTCTACATCGCGTTGGACAAAAATGACTTAAAGTAGCTTTTTTTTTACAGCCATTTTTAGGATATTTTAAACTCGGCTGGTTCGTTATTTGCCCAGAAGCGTGAACTTTAAATTAAGCAAGAATTTTTAATCTAGGCAGATATTTTCCCGTTCAATTATTTAATTGTTCATCTTTTGATGTTACTCGTGAGGAAGAAATTATCTTATTTTTGAATTTTGCATGTTTCAAAGGACTGCTAAAACTATACGAAAATTAATTAATCGTTTTCTATCTGCATGCGCATTGATTTAAACTAATTAAAAAAGAGAGAGAAGAGAGAGGAAAAAATGCCAAAGCGGTTTGTATCTGTGATCTACGGGTTTCCCCTTCCGTATTCCTTTGGCGAAAGACAGAGTTAAAACCCGAGCTTCAATTATCGGAACACTCATTATTCCCTTTTTCCCCTCCCAAACTTAAAACTATAAAAAAAAATAATAATAAACTATGAATAAAGAAATGCATAAATAAATAGTAAACTAATATAGAGTAGAGAAATTGATATAGCAATATAAGATTTTGAAGGCTATACTATTTAATTTCTACTAAACTACTGAACTAATTTCTTTTATACGCTATTCGGAGGTGGGGAGGACCTTAGCTAAACGATATGTAAGTGAAAAATGCGTAAACGGTGCTCTGACGTATTTATGTATAAATTCGAAACATTTAATTTTTTTTTATTTTTTTTTTTTAAGGATGAGGTGATATTTATTATTCTTTTTATTAACATTAAAAGGTTTCAATTTCAAAGCATGTAGAATCCATTAAATAAAGTTACATTATCTACAATACCTAATCTTTTCGCCGTTTTCAAAAGGACATTAAGCGGCACCAGGAATGAGATAGGATTTCCATTAATAGGAACATTTATTCGCTCAGAGACCCAATGGGCCCATTAAAACACTATACTTGCTCTGAAAAATCAATGTTTATTTTCATTTATTAAGTTTTCAGGGCGCTTTTTCTACTTAAAGGAAACCTTTTACAGCTTACCAATCTTTGGTGAAACTAACTTTACTGCATTTTTAGCCCTTGCGTTATAATCTATGTCTTTTTTCTTTCTAAAGATTAGAATATCAGAGGGAGAGAGAGAGAGAAAGAGGAATGAGAGTGCTGAGCTGATAATGGAAAGTAATGTTTTATGTGTAGAGGAAACTTAGGTAGATAGAGACTAGAGAAGTGATAACCCCGAGGTTACCAGTCCAAGTCCGGTTCACAGCACTTATCCTGAACTATAGTAAAAAATGCATTGTCAACTCCCGTCTTGTAACAAAATTAAACTTTTTTTTTTTTGAAAAGCGAAGAAATTGTTCTGATCTCTGTGAATTAATATACTTGACATACATTGTGTGGATACCACATTTTTGCCACAGCACTTGACTATGAACAAGCAATTGTAACTCAGTTGAATTAACAAAACTAAAGTTACAGCTCTTAGTTGGGTAAAAATGATATGTGTACAATGAAATGAAACTAAACGTACAGTTACAAAAATGTAAGTTTTATTAGCTTTTAGTTCTAAAGTATGGTATTCTCTTCCTCAAAGAAATTAAAAACATGGAACTTCTAAACTGTTTGAAATTCTGAAATCTTTTATTTAATTATACACACAAGAATATTTTGCGATGATTAACCTGTTGAAATAGTTGAAAACATCTTTGTGTTTAGACGTTTTTCTTTTTTTGTGTTTTAAATATTAACAACATAAAACAAAGAAAATGTTGTACTTTTCTAAAGTTTTCTTCAGTTTAGTAGTAAAGTTTTCTAAAGTAAAGAGTGACTTTGCGTTTCACATTCATCTTCAGGGAAGGGAACAGGGAGACAAAAGGAATAAATGCCCAGGGGCCGTCGTAAAATTTTAATAATATAACAACCGTAATTTTCCATTAATATGACTGTGGGAAGAGCTTGGCTAAACTGCCAAGGGGCCCGTTAATCCTTTCTCCGGCACTACTCATCTTGCATTTAGCAGGGATTCGATTTAGAGACTTAAATTTCAACTTTCATATTTCGCGTAATTGTACGTAGAGATTCAATCCTTATTGAGACTGGAGATTTTGAACTGGTATATTTTACCAATTGTTGTCCACGGCAGTCATAAACAAGGAAAAGCAATATAGAAAGTTGTACAGAGACTGAAAGCAACTCAGAGAAATATAAAAAGGAGAGTGCTTGAAATAATTTCGGAAATTGAGAAAGAAAAAATGCAGCAAGTAGCAGATAAGAGCTGAAGAAACTGCTATTAAAATATAACTTTTACTTTTGACCTAAAATATAAAAAAGGGTTTTAATAAAAGATAATATTGAGTAGCCGAAATTGTTAATCGTATACTATACGGTAAAGAAAGTTCAAGGAAATATCCTCGACGAGATGGCTATCCTGCTTTGAGAATGTTATAAAATAGGTGGGAGATGTAAAAGGACAGCATAAAATAGATATGCATAGAATACTTGAGAACAGTCAAATTGTCCAGCCGACTGACAACTGTTAAAGATAATATTGTAATATCTGAATGTAAAAATATACTCCCGCAACGCATTCAGTTTTTGTTTTTGTTTTTTGAATGCATTGTATTCAAAATCTGAATTAAGATGAATATGTATGTATGTCTCGCAATTGTGATGCGAATGGATTTGGAAGAAAATTTCATCACCATCAACCAAGACATTTCTATCTTTACCGTGATAATGAAGGAGCTCTTCCAACCATAGAAATCAAAATATTCCTTCGCCTTAGATAAAGTGATGTTTTCATTAGAAACATCAACGAAGGGAGGAAGAAAACTTGAATATCGCCAGGAGAGAAATGTCAAAAAGCTGGCTCTTGTCCAGTATGTCTGATGTGATGGAATATTCAGTTTTTCTATTACAGAAAGTTCTATCCAGGAATATATGAATCATTTGAGCCAAAGAATAATCTGCCAAGAAACCTGCTTACAAATTTGTAATGATATGCCATATATCCCTGGACGTTTTCACAATCTTGTAACCCATTTCTTCGCAGTCTGAGCCATAGTAACTGTGTATTAATCTACCCAAATACCAAAAGCAAAACTTTTTTTTTTTGCTCTGCCGTTATATTTAAATGACTTTGAAATTATACAGCATAGATTTTTTTTTATGGAACTGATGTAAAGGAAAAACTTTTTAAAATTAAAAAATATTGAAAACACAACAAACAATAATATATTGAATAGAATATTTTTAAATGAAAGTTCATATAATTATGGTTAATATATAACGGTTCAAGGGCCTACAATTTATTTAAACACTTAAATTTCAATATCTACAAAATATACGTTTTCATTAAATTGTCTTTCATTACTGGTGTTTTCGATTCTTGTAGCAAAGTTAAACAATTACAACTTTTATTTGATAGCATTTACTCTATATTTAGTTTTATAACTAAAAATTTTGCATGTGTATTTTCAAATGTCGATTACATTTACATTTCATAGTGAAATCAAAAATAATATTTATTCAATATGCAGTATACCATCGCACATTTTCTTTTCATTTTCACATAATACAAAATTTAGTGATTGGTTGAATTTCAGTTCAATGATAATAGGAGTCACTCTGTGCCGACATGAAACTGTAAACACATCGTGCTATAATAAAATTTATGCCAGTCGAAAATAGTGTTGAGGGAAGATTTATGCAATGTGTGTTTAGCACACATATAATTCCTATTTTTCAGTATTCCTATGTGCAATTACAGAACAGTGTAATTAACTTTTATCCAAAGGTGGCATGTGGGGTTGCCCATGTAAAATGTCTGAATGCTTTAACCATCTATGTCCTTAAAATTTCTTTTTATAATTTCGACAAGATAAAGTTCCTTGAAAATCAAAAAATAATTGTGTGAGGTGTTATTCGTTTGTGTTTTATAGCGCAAGGACAGCTCAAATCATGGTGCGCTAGGACCTACCCTTTTACAAGAAACTTTTCAATTTGCTTGCTGTCACTTTCTTGTGTTGCATGTCATTTCCTGTTAGAAAGTGAAAAGTAATTCTCGTCAGTTCGGTAATCCATTTTGATTTTTACTCGGAGCTTTTAATATGGGCATCAATTTAATAGATTGCAACAGAGTTTAAGCGTAAATCCAGGGGTGTCCCACACCCGCGTTAATTTTATAAGTGTATAAGATTGTCATTCGGAAAGACGCTGCAATTAATACATGGATGTAAGTTACAATACATTTCTGCTGCTAAATTTAATCCTTCAAAATCTACATTCGTACTAATCGAACAAGCTAAGAACACTGCTTCTTTTTTTGTTTTGTTTTTTTGCCCTTTTCACAAGTATCTCAAAGTAATACATTTTTATATATGCTGTGTAAAGGAGGAGAATTTTTAAAGATATTGGGTATAATCTTTATTTTAAATATTTGTCTCGTCTTTTTCATTCAAAAATTACGTTTAAGCACTTCATTAAAGATAAAAAGGACTCTCCTTACATATACAAATATGCATATGCACACACACACACGTACAAATATAAAGAGTAATTTTGTATTTCGATTAGACAACGAAAATTTGGTAGTTGTTTTTAAGAGGTTTAGTTTGCAAACTTAAGCAAGATTAGATTTTCTTTTCTTTAAAAATATATTGTGAATGTCCACCACATTCTTCGTAGGCGCCATGTTATTAGGAAATGTATGGCATAGGTTCTCCTATTCGTGCTTTTACTTTGGCGTGCTAGAAAGGGGATTTAGGATCTGCTAAAGTGGTTTATTGCAGGGCTGCGCGAGTCCATTAAGGGATAAAGGGGCAGGACACAAAGAGCCAATAAGCGTTGTCGAGGGGAAACCATCTTTGTACGTAAGAAGAGGAGGATAAAAGTGGAAGAGCGTAATAGGTTTCTCCATTTATTCCTTACTCTGTCTACGACATTTGCTCTGCTTAGAATGACATTGACTTCTTAAAGGTCACAGTTGTTTAAATATATTTAGAGTCACACATGCACAAGTATTTTACTGGATGTATATCAAACATTGAAAACGGAAAACATTTAACAAAATTTAAAACGGAAAAAAATTGGGAAAAGAGAATAACAGTTATAATAATCTATGAAATGAAGAACATTTATGTAATGATTTAACACGTTGTGATCACTTACCATTGTGCAGTCATAGGGTGACATCATCGCTGTAAACACAGAGACATCACAGAAAATGTATACTTGTGGTAATTCATGCAGGAGACTAATATAGCGTTTAATGGGATCAAGAAAGCGATTAGAAGAAAAGAGAAAGTGACAGTTGTGAGATTTAAAAAAGAGAGAGAGAGAGAGAAAAAAAAAGAGATAGAAAGAAAAAGAAAGGTGTTACATATAAAAAAGGAAGAGAGAGAGATTGTGCTGACCATTTACGCTATTCTCTGGTCTGTAGGTAAAGGCAGAAACAGTTGGCATAGGTCTTTCTTGTAGGTTTCTCAGGAAACTGTGAAGATGTTCTATCAATTCTTTGGTGTCTGCGTAAAGGGAAGAAGGTGCAACAGACGCAAAACACATTACAATAACAACATGCCAAACAGAAATTCAATACAATGATTGCTTTGTCAATTTCTAACATTCCGTGTTCTGAGCATGCGCAATGCAGAAAATTGTTCAGCTTATGTGAAGACCATAAAAACTCATATTTCAGACTGCAGTAATGCACATATAATTAATTATTACTACATTATTAGTAATTATAATAAAACATTAGCAATAAATAATAATAATAATAAGCATTAATTACACCATGACAGTAATAGAACACACTTTTGAGAAGTATTTTCCTAAAACCCAATGCATTGTTCAGGGCCCGATCAAGACAAAGAGGGGCCTAGTATTCATTCGCGTCACTCCTCACGCACCCACGACAAAATTATTCAATAAGTAAATAACAGATACAAACTCTTGTTATTTATTTTAGCTGCAAAACCAATAGTTTAAAGCAATCTTCAATGACGCCTGTTATAATTAGGAAAAAATGTAATATTAAAAAATTACTGTTACAATTAAAAACAAACAAACTAGGTTTCAAACTTACATTTGAAACTTACAAGTCAATTGTCAAAAAATAAAAAATTTGGGTCCCAGGACCACGGCCCCGGAGGCCTGTACGTTAATCAAGCCCCGGCATTGTTATAGTTAAATTTATTATTTTTTTGTTAAATATATGGATGCTAATGAGAAATTTTAGCATTTAAAATTATTATTATTCCAATTAATGTTAGCATGGTGATTATAGTATATGTGTATATGACAGCCGATTTCGATATAAGCAGTAGGACTTGAAATTTAAATTGAATATCAAGTTTTTCGCAAAGCATATATTTTTTCACATATTGGCGCTTACGCAAAGAGAAAGATGGTAATTCTGAACGATGATTATCACTATTATATAACTATTCTAAACAAATGATGCCAAAGGGTATTGAAAAATAGTTAAAGTTCATGGCTTATTAAATTATCAGAACCGACAATTCGTTTTATCGATCTAAAGATTGCGAAATAACAGAATTAATAAAGTTCAAGCCGGACCAGTCCATTAGGCGAACTTATATAGTTACCTAAACCGCTAAAAGCGTAAGAGCATGTTTAAACTAAGCATGATTTTTTTTTTAATAATCAAACGGAGTGCGAACTCTATTTTTGAGGCACAGATTTTAAGACTCGCCCGAGGCGCACGAATCTCGCCTATAAAAACGCCTGCTTCGTCCTTGATAACGTTAAAATAATTTTGACGGAAATTGTACTTCGAAATTGAATACATATATGGTGTTTAGGTATAATGATTCAACCCTCAATTTTAGTGACTTTTAGATTTTTGAAAAGCCCCCATTTCCCTCTGAAGCTCTTCAAAAAGAGAATTTTATGATACAGTGCAGACGTTTTTTTTTTTTACCACTTATAAACTGGCTATAGCTCTCACGTATATGAAAACGTTCAAAACACGCTATAAATATTTGCATCTAACATGTCAGGAGCGTAGTCATTCAAAGAGCATAGGGCGCATGCCCGTATCCAGGGGGGGGATCTTAGGGACCGGCCCCCGAAACTAAATTTTTAATGGGACTTGGCTACGGCCTTGCATGCTGTGATTGTATCGATACATGCGGTAAAAATTTTTGAACCCCCCCTTGAAATTAAATCCTGGTTATGGCCTTGATGCGGCGGCTCAAGTAGCCTTAGAAAAGATCACACGGTTCGGCATAAAGGAGGACAATATACTTTATTATCGATTGGGGGCGAGCTCCCCCTGAGCACCTCTTTTTTCAACTCCACTACAACATGTTATAAAACCTTAATCAACTCCTACCATGCATTTAACCGAAACTCGCCATATATAGTTTAAAAAGCCTTGATATATATAGGCTTACGAGTTTGATATTTCGGGATTGCAAATGGTTTTTTTTTTTTCTTTTTTTTTTAAAGCAAGGTAAGTTTGCTCTGCCAAATGAAGCCATTCCCTATAGAAATGGAAGCAGACTGTCCATTAACTGAGAAAACTGAAATAAGAGAAGGATACTTTTAGTATCTGGTAGTTCAATGGTCATTAACGATGGAAGTAACTTTCGTGACTATACAAGGTCATGAGTTTGATCCTAGAAATGTGATCGTCGTCCTTTTTTTTTATGTCGTTTAATGTTGCCAAAAAATGAAACTGTTCCCCAAATATAAATTTTTTATTTGAGGAATAGGCGTTAACTTATATATATATATATATATATATATATAACACCTTTGTGAAATTGCGCATGATGCTGCATGACTCCAACAAAGACGTGAATATTAAAAACACTTTAAGTTGAAACATGGAGAACAATGAAAAACATTGAAAAATACACAAAATAATTTTACTTACATTTATATATATATCATCATATTCAACCATTATCTATCCACTGCTGGATGAAGGTCTCTCCAAATGCTTTCCACACAAGTCTATCCTGGGCCATTCGTTTCCACGTCACCCCAACCTGTTTTCTTATTTCATCCACCCATCTAGTTTGAGGACGTTTTCTAGGTCTTCGGTGGTCTCTTGGAATCCAGTTCAGAATTTCTGTTGTCCATCGTTGATCAGTTCTTCTTGCAATATGCCCAGCCCATCGCCATTTCAGCCCTTTTACTTTAACAATGATGTCCTCTACTCTAGTTTGCTCTCTCACCCAAGTGTTTCTTTTTCGATCTCTCCTAGTTATTCCAAGCATGCACCTCTCCATGCTCCTTTGCGTTGTCTGTAACTTTCGTATTGCTCCAACTGTTAGACTCCATGTCTCTGATCCATAAGAGAGGACTGGCAATACACACTGGTTGAAGACCTTTCTTTTTAGACACAAAGGCAATTTCCCCTTCAGGATAAAACTGTTTCTTCCAAATGCACTCCAGCCAAGTTTAATACGTCTGTTGAGTTCTTTCATAATGTTGCCATCCATTGAAATCAGCTGGCCAAGGTAAATATATGAATCAGCAATTTCTAGCTCAATGTTGTCAACTTGTATTTTTGTTTCCTCTACGAAATTATTGAACATGATCTTAGTTTTTTGTAGGTTCATCTTGAGTCCAACTTCTTTACTTCTAGTTGAGAGCTCCTGTACCATGTCTTGGAGTTCTGATGGGTTCGTTGAAAAAATAACAATGTCATCAGCAAACCGCAGATGATTTAAATATTCACCATTTATTTTTATTCCCTTGTTATTCCAATTTATCAGCTGAAAAATCATCTGTAAAGCTGAAGTAAAAAGTTTTGGAGAAATGGTATCTCCCTGCCTCACACCTTTACCAATTTTGATAGTTTTGGTATCTTTATGTAACCGAAATTTTGCACTTGCATTTTTATACACACGTTTCACCATGTCAATGTACACATCCTCAATGTCTGTTGATCTTAAAGAGTTGATGACTGCTGATGTTTTAATAGAGTCAAAGGCCTTCTCATAGTCAATAAATGCAACACACAATGGAAGTTCATATTCATGTGTTCTTTCAATTAATTCTCTTAATACTTGAATATGGTCCACTGTACTGAATCCACTTCGAAATCCAGCTTGTTCTCTTGGTTGAGCTGCATCTAATCGGTTGAGCTGCATCTAATGCCATCATCACCAGGGGCTCTTCCTTTCTTCATACTTTTTATTGCAAATGAAACTTCTTCTTTTAAGATTTTAGGAGCTGTTCCTTCGACTATTTCAATGTCTTCGTTTAATCCACTGTTACTTTCGTATAGATTTTTGTAGAATTCTTCAACTCTTCTAAGTATTTCTTCCCTATTTCTTGTTACGGTGCCATCCTCTCCTTTTAATGCAATGATGTGTTTCTTCCCAACAGATAAACTTCCTTTAACAACCCTAAGGCTCTTGTTATTTTCAATGGCTTTCCTTACTAGCTCACAGTTGAATTTTCTTATGTCTTCTTTCATGCTTTTGCGCAGAGTTTTACAAAGTTCTATGTACTCAATCCTGGAACTGGTATTTCGATTGTCCACCTTCATATCTCTTCGCCTTTTCATGAGCTGTTTCGTCTTCTCAGATAATTTGCTATTGTGCTTTTTACAGGTTACACCACCAATTTCCCCAGCAGTTTCAACTATTGTCTTAACAATGTTTTCATTTGCTTCTGAGATATCAATTTCTTCAATAAGTCCTTCCAGTGCAGAAAAGCGATTTTTTAATTCCAACTTGAATGCCTCGGTATTTTCTTTTAATTTCTTTAAATCCACCCTCTTACTTACTTGTTTCCTAATGAGCTTCTGTCGTTCTAATTTAGTATTTAAGTGCACTTTACATCTCACCATTCGATGATCACTTCCAGTATTAAATCTGTTCAGTACGCTGCAATCTTCAATAATTGATTTCTTGTTTGCCAGGATATAGTCAATTTCACTAGTTCCCCCATTTGGGTGTTTCCATGTCCATTTTCTTTGCGGTTTCTTCTTAAAAAATGAATTCATGATGCTAAGGTTTTCAGCTTCTGCAAATTCGATGAGTTGATCGCCACGTTCATTCCTTTCCCCATATCCGTATTTACCAACCGATGTCTCTCCTTGTTCCTGTTGTCCAATTCTTGCATTGAAATCCCCCATGATGAGCTTGATATGTTGTTTCCCTTTGGTGTGTAACTCTTTGATTTCTTCATAAAATTCTTCAACCTCCTCGTCGGTATGGCTTGATGTTGGTGCATATACCTGTACTATCTGAAGTTGGTATCGCTGGGTTAGTTGAACAACGAGCCTCGCTGCTCGATCTGATGTACTTTCAACTTCCAGAAGACAGTCTTTAATTCTTTTGTTGATTAAGAAGCCAACACCACTTGTTCTTCCAGTTTCCGTTCCTCTATAATAAAACAAATGTCCACTTTTAAGTTCCACCAACTCTTCACCTTTTCTTCTAACTTCACTGAGTCCTACAATGTCCCATTTGATCTTGTCAAGTTCTTCTTCCAATTCCTGAAGTTTTGCTTCAGAAGCAAGGGATCGTCCATTAAACGTAGCCAAGGTCAATAACAAACGGCAGCCTGGGCCATTCCAGTGATTCTTAGCACCCCCTGCTTTCATGCCACACTGACCGCTGCCTTGATCAGGAGCACTCCAGCACCTGGAGACTAGGGGCCATGGTTTCTGGTGTGTCAACATAATGGAGGAATTAGCCATAATTTCACCACGCTGGCTAGACGGGTTGGTGAATTAGCCCTCCCCTTCCGCCTTTCTATCCGTGTAGCAAATATTAATTTGCCACATAAATAGAAAGCTCAGCCTGCACCACTTGAAGGCGGGGTAGGACACTAGGTTACTGGCCTGGCCGGTTCCACACATCGTCACATACGTTCAGCGTGTGGGTCTCCTTCCAGTTAGATACCAGCAACCCTTTTGCAGGCCATATATATATATATATATAGCAAAATTGTAGTATGATTGTGACATTGGAGACCATTATTGTTTGTTTTGACTATTAAGTACCTCTTTTCTCTTAATTCCTTTCTGTAAGTAATAGCTCGCTAACTATTCATTTTAATCTCCTCTCTCTCTCTCTCTCTCTCTCTCTCTCTCTCTCTCTATATATATATATATATATATATATATATAATATCATCAATGACAACCACTTTCAATCAACTGAAGGACGGTTTGTTTTGATTTTAATGGCGCAAGAGCATCTGGGCTAGTCGAATCACTATTCGTGAGTTATCTGAAGAATACAGCATTAGCTACAGTTCAGTTCAATCTATTCTGACTCAAGATTTGAATATGAGGCGTGTATCTGCCAAGTTTGTGCCAAAACTACTCTCTGCAGACCAAACAGGAGACTGGCTTTGAGCTGAACTTGATCTACTAGAATGGACAAGCATTAAATTCCCCAGGTCCCGCATCCACCGTATTCTCCAGATATGGCACCCTGTGACTTTTTGCTCTTTCCAAAAATTAAATCCCACTTGAAAGGAAGATGATATCAGGGTGTCGAGGAAATCTAACAGAATGCGACGAGGGAGCTGCTCGTTATCCCAGAAAGTGAGTTCCAGTCTCGCGTCCGACAATGGAAAAACGCGGGCTGAAGTGTGAGACTTCAGAAGGGACTACTTTGAAGGAGATTAAATGCCAAATCTGCAAGTACTGTAGTCTTTTTTTAGCACCAGTCCCGATACTTTTTGATCACACCTCGTGTGAATATTCTCCAAAAATATTAATGTGTAAGCACGCTTAACATTAATTTGCCCTTTCATTTTTTAATATATTTCGTAAAGTAGTGTATAGGCTTTTTAATATAAATGGAATACCTCTTCAACAGTGTATGAAGCCATTCACGTGGCTGTATTTTACATTTGATGCAGCAAAACACCCCGTTGAAGTCAATATGCTTTTGTTCTATCTTCTGGAGGTTTGAATAGGTAAAAAGGTCTTTGGATGTACCATTAATTTGAATTTCAAGAGTGGGTAAATCACCTTAATTTCCCCTCTTCCCCTCTCTGAAAACGCACCTAACTGCGAGTAGGTTTTGTTGCGTTTATTTGAATTGTAAAAGAAGAATTCATTGGATGATCTGAGATGGGACGAACGACTTAACATAGACTGCAGACAACGATGTATATTTAAGCATACAAGCTGAGTGGAATCCGAACCCATCTCCAAATAAACGTATAAGAAGCATGCATACACCCACACTATGCGTAAAGGGATCAAGCTGTTCATAACATAATTTTATTTTCAGAGAATTTTAGGCAAATAAATGGACAAATAACAACTTAAAACACAGGTTAAGAGAGCATCAAAATTAAAAAAAAAAATGCTGGATTTTATAAGTCCTCCATAGCAGTCCACTGCTGGGAAAATAACCGTAGGTTTAATTTCCATAAACCAACCATCCTCTGTCAGCCGAGAGCTAATCTTGAACTGGACTTTCTAGAGGTCTTCCATATTAAACTGAACTTGATAAATATTGTGAACGATTGAAAATCCACGCCGTACTTCAGCCATTCGTGGACCACTCTGATATTAGAGACCACTCCCGATATCACCGCTCATAGTTGATCTTCGATTTCAGACAATTTCACCGTGGCACAACGCTTCCGAAGAATGGGAGCACACGATCCTTTGTTTACAATGTATTTCTCCTGAGCAAGGCTAGCAAGTTGCCTGGTTTGAAATGCATCGAGATTTTTAGCTATTTTTAACTATTAAATATCTTTATACGTTTTAAAAACGTTGTGTCTTTACTTTATTACATAAATGGATATATTTATTGTATGTTGCTTAGTGCCATATTTATAAATGGGCACGTTGGGCACTTGCCCAGGCCGCAAACTTTCTAAGGGCGCAAGAGACTTTGAATTGTTTTTTTAATTGCAAATTATTTACCGTAGAATTCTGTCGATCAGCTCTCCCCGAGAAGGCGCCCTCCACCATTTTTTCTTAAACCTAAAGTTCTGAAAAATTGAGAGAAATACCCCCTGCCTCCCCACCAAGGCCGGATTCAGGAAGGGGCATGCGCCCCCCTGAGAATAATAAGCTTACAGTAAAAATGATTATTTTCAAGTAAAAAATACTTAAAATCAAATTTACAAGTGAAATTTTCAAGCTTTGCGCCTCCCTGAAATTTTGTTGTGCATCACACTTTCCCCCCCCCCAATATAAAAAAAATCGTCGTTAAATAAACTAAATTTATTTATAAAAATATCATTATTATATCTTATAATAATGCATATAAGGTAGGCTAACCATAAATGTCGCTCCTTCCCTATCGTCTGCGATTTTTCGTCGAATTTGAGGGGGCGGAAGGACAGAGTTTTATTTATTTCTGCTAGTATGGCGGGGCAGGGAGCATGGGCGTAATTAGCTACGAAGCTTAACTTTTTTCTAGGGGGGACTAAACCGTATACCTCGAAGCTTAGAAGAAATTTTCTAGAAATTTTCTTTTCTTTCTTTTACGGCAATGGAGGGGGCGCCAAAGGTCGTTGTACCCAGGGCGTCTCGTATCCTAAATCCGGCCCTGATGATGACCATGAATATATGGCAAAAAAATCCGAGAACTAGAACTTACATATTTTTATATAGAATTAAACTTTAAATCGATATCTAGTGATATACAAATATCCTAAAAGTTATATCCATAAAGTAACCACAGCTTGCGCAAACTTACTTTGGCAGCTTTCACGTTTTATACCTCCGTTTTTCCGGTTAAAAATTAGGTGACAGGCTCAAGAGGACGCGAGCTCCCACGCCAAGTGTTTGTCGAAGAATAAGAATTTTTTTCGCCGTTGCAAATCGCTCAGTCAAAGGACATTTTCGCCGTCGTTGAAGGTTTTACCTTTTCAATTAAAGACTTACTTTCCCAAATCTCGTCTTCTCAATCACTCTTACTTTTAATGCTGGAAATCCAATTTGATGCACTTCAAAGACGTTGATTTTTTTTTTCCCTTATCGGCGGCGGCGATGAGAAAAGGAGAAGGGGGAAAAAGGGAAGAAAAATATGTTATGAAATTTTGTTACTTGAAAAGAAATGATTGAAGATTTGGGAAAAGGGATGCCGGGAGGGAAAAACGAAACTGTGTTTTTTTTATGCATATTTTAAGTCTTTTCTATTTCTATCAAATGCACGTTTTAATGCTGTTTGACTTTTGGGTTACACAAAAAATAGACACTCAATTGTTAACTGTATTTCCCTGTTATACGACAGTGAGACGTCTCTGAACAACTACCTGCTTAAAGCGACCACCTTTCTTAAATACTATACTTTCTTAAAATGGATTTTTACCCCATAGACTTGATGCTAAGTTTGTGCGACCAATGTCGTGCGATGTCAATGTGGCGGAAACTAAGAACAAGGAATGTTTCACTTCATGTTTAACTTCTGACCTGAAGCGGGTAATCAGTTTAGCGGCGACTGCCTCCTTCGAGATCTTAGCATTAAACAAAATAATTTAAAATCGAATTTAAGTTTTAGAACCCTCCATTTTTGGCCCTTCAGGTTCTCAGCTTAAAAAAATTGCAAACGGTTAAATTTCCTCACTGGTTTAACGTATAGGAGAATATTTCGCAACATTTCGAGGACTACTGTTGATTTTATCAAGCAATTGTATCATATTTATATTCGCTTGATGAAGGGAAAAGTAATTCTCGAAACGTCGCCGAATAATTTCTTATACGTTGGACCAATGGCGAAAGTTTATTTGTTATGGTAAGCCCTGGTCAGTCGTTGTGTTTTTTTCATAGAAAAAGTTTTAACTTCAAAACAAACTACTATTTATTCCTTTCTTTTAATTTTAATTATAACTTTCGTAGCTTGCTGTTGGAATTTAAAATCATCAAATCGCAATTTTTATATTTTGTATGCTAATGCGGCACAAATTTTTTCATTTATGTGTGTAATTCCAATCGTTTTCTGTATATTTTCATGTGTACTTCCATTAAGGGATTACCTCTCTGAACGACCACTTTTTACGGAACCTAAAGTGGTCGCCATGGACAGATTTCATTGAATTTAATTTGTATAGTTGGTTAAAATCATAAATAGTAGAATTAATCGTTAGAATAGTTAATATTAATCGTAGAATAGATCTTTTAAAATAATCTCTCTCCACACAATTTCTTCTATCGTAAACAGGGAGTAAATATCCAAGCCTTATATATATATATATATATATATATATATTTATTTATTTATTTATTTATTTATTTATTTATTTATTTTAGGTAAATTATGAACGCATCTTTATTTATTTCGTTCTTACACTAAAAAGTATACCTTGTTTTGAAAAATTTATAAAAGTAGTTTCATGAAGTTTCTGAAAAACATTTGTACATTTATTTTAAAGTTTCAGCAATAGCTAACCACATCGCTATTCCTATGAAAAATAAATATTCGAGATATAAGAATGAATTATAAAAATCTGAAAAATTGAAAGGTTTTTAGCATTATTTTTTGTGAAACAGCAGAGTGCGTGTGATGTTTAATTTTGTTACAAACTTTTAAAATGTTGAAAATCGTTGCAACTTATTTCCGTGTTATAAAAAAACTTTATTTTTGTCGAGTAAGAATGGATTTAAAAATTTGTACATATTTAGCCAAGTTCATACGGCTTTGGTCATAAAATTTATTGGTGCGCATTTTTTAAAATTAATTTTCTCTCAGCCTTTTTTTAATATTAAGTTTAATTGTTAAATTCTAAGTCTTTACGTTTAGCTTTTTTAGAACTTATTAGCGGTTAAAAAAAAAATCTATTTTCTATATTATGAATATATGATTTATGCATCGAGTGTCTTAAAATGGCAACAGCACATTAATCTTTTGGAAAATAGGTCTGTTATGGAGAGTTGCTATGTCGCTTGATAAAGGTTTAAAACTTCTGTGGAATAGTATTGTGCATTATATTGTGTTGTGTCTAATTATATAAAATTATTCACATGTTTAGACACAACAAGTAACAGGATGGTCTAAGTTAGGAACAACAGCGTTACAAACGGAGAATTATAATGTAAAACTATTGAGGTTGTAAATCAAACTGATGAAATATACCCACGTTTGTAAAAATTGCAACACCATGAAGTAGCATGTGATTAAGCTGAAAATTTCAGGAAATGCAAATTCGGGTATGCTATTCAAATGATTAGAATTTCAGAGTCATCGCGCATGCGTGGGCTGAGCAGCGCCCTCTGAACTGCTGATGGATCCGTATAAATAGAGGGCTGTAGTGGGGCATGTATGGTTATCTGCTAGTGGTAAACGTTACATGATACGTCACTATGCCTCTACGACGAAAGAGGGCGACATTTCAGCAAGTTACGGAGTTTGAACAGGGACGAATGATCGGTTTTCGTGAGGGCGGATTTCCTTATCATGCAATAGCAGCTCGTATGGGGCGTAACAGCAGTAAAGTGATGCGAGTGTGGAAGCAGTGGGTTCAAGAGAACCAGACAACTCAGAAATCAGGGAGTGGACGCCGAAAGGTGACGTCAGCACGGGATGATAGACACCTGGTCCGCATGGTGGTGACGGACCGTTTTGCTTCATCTGGATAGTTGGCAGAACGTTAGTTCACTGCTACAGGTGTATCATTGTGTGCTTCATCAATTCGTCGGCGTCTACTGCACCGTGGACTGCGTGCAAGAGTTCCTTTATACAGGATCCTCCTGACGCAAAACCATCGGTGCCTACGGCTACAGTGAGCTCATGGACATAGAGACTGGCGTGCTGATTGGCAACAAGTGGTGTTTTCTGATGAATCCCGCTTTAATTTGGGGTACAGTGATGGCCGCATCTGTGTTAGACGCTATACCGGTGAACGCCACCTTCCGGAGTGCATTATCCAACGTCATAGTGGACGAACCCCCAGCGTTATGGTCTGGGGTGCAATTGCGTATCATGGACGATCTCAGCTGCTACGAATTGTGGGTAATCTTAACAGCAACCGGTACATCAATGAAGTTCTGGAGCCCGAAGTTGTTCCCTTCCTTCAAGGCATTCCCGGAGCTGTACTTCAACAGGACAATGCCCGCCCACATATTGCCAGGAATGTTCAAGACTTCTTTTCATCACAACAGATACAGCTTCTTCCTTGGCCTGCCTATTCGCCGGATATGTCGCCGATTGAACATGTGTGGGATTTCGTTGGTCGGCGTCTCGCTCGTGATCCTCGTCCCATAGCTACTACAGATGAACTTTGGGGTCGCACACAAGCAACCTGGAATGCTCTTCCTCAGGCACACATTCAACATATGTTTGATTCCATGCCACGTCGTATAGCATCACTTATTGCAACGCGTGGTGGCTTCACCGAATACTGATTTTCGACATGTAATATTGGTTTTTTTTTTTGCTTTGTAATTTTAATCGTTTATTTGTATTAACACAAGTCGTTTGTACATTAAATTTCATTCAATTCGGACGAGTCCTTCATGATGTTGCAATTTTTACAAACATGAGTTTATATTTTGGGCTTCTATTTAAGTGCTCTTCATTTATCAGCAATGTCTAATAATATAAAGTTATTCACATGTTTAGACACAACAAGTAACAGGATGGTCTAAGTTAGGAACAAAAGCATTACAAATGGAGAATTACAATGCGAAACCATTGAGGTTGTAAATCGAACGGATGAACTATATTTTGCGCCTCTATTTAAGTGCTCTTGATTTATCACCACTTTTGTATCACATTCAGGTATCAGCATTTTCGTACTTATAACTTTACATTTTTAAAAGTTTATTTCGACTATGTTTCTTTTTTGTGATATTTGTTCCATTTGTCTTCTTCGTATATGGCAGGTAATGTAAATATGTTCTTTTTCAATAATCGGCTGTTTCTTGATTTTTTCAAGCGCTTTCTACATAACTATTATTATATTACGGGACGCATACGTATATAGAAGCTAAATTCGCCGCTCTTTTTTTATTAAATTAAGAGTGGGATGCATCTAAATACGAATGTGGAAACCGAATTCATCAACTCCTTCTCATTTCCTGAAGGTGTTGCGGAAAATGTTTCTTTAAAAATAGTTGTTAGCAACTCTCGTTTGCTGAACATCCGAGCAATTTCACATTTTCTTTTCGAAAGAATTAAAATTGCTGTGTCCTCTTGTGTAGTACTTGGGGGAAAGCATCCTTTAAAAAGACATCAAAAGATATTAAAACTCCTGAACTTTTGAAAACTCTCAGTTTTTGGAAGCTTAATATGTCGCGCTGTGATGGATCGGCCATTTTAAAAGCCGAAACTTTTAAAGTATGTTTTTATGCTCAATTTTGGACTGGAAAATTAGCTTTTAATTTAACGGTTTGTTATCGTGTTGTGAAAGAATGGATAAAAACATTGGCTGCCATTTTGAAGTAATTATCACTTATCACTCACGTACGTTACAGCAATACCTCACTCTTTTCGAGTACCGTTGATAGACAACAAATTTCAATTGTAATCAAGGAATAAACCGATTTGCGTCATTGGCAAGCATATAGAATTATTTAAAAGTGCTGGCAATAGGCGTAATCTGAAGGGGGGGGCAAGGGGCACTTGCCCCCAGTTTTTTTAGAAAACAGGCAAAATCGTACTCTTTCTCATACAATTTTGTGCTTTTTATTTT
>QLNU02014326.1:84843-99971 GCA_006491805.2 Dysdera silvatica | reverse complement strand
TTGTTTATTTAAATCGTTACATTTAAAGACAGAACAACATCTCATCTGTCATCACCCAGATCAGCGACTGAACGTGACGTCAGTGTCATTCCCACTGAGGCCACAACAAAGGTAAACCTGTTCATACAAGTCTGGAAGGACCACCTCCTCCCCACCTCCCACGCTTGAATAACCAGCCTTCGGGTCATCGTCCTGATATACTGGCTGTCCTTGCGTCGTAGCAACCAACCAACCTGATATCCTATCAATTAGGTTATTAAAGATAGTCATGGCTCTGGTTTGGATCCAGTCCGAAACGTAGCCGTTTTCTTATTTCTTAGACTTATAAATCAAAAGAGCTTTTGTTTGAGGCGAAAAATGTGGACGGGTAAAAGCAAATCCTATCAATTTTAATTCTCCCATAGTGCCTTTCGTGATCTTTTCAAAAATACACGAAAACAGGTCAATTTAATAATAGGATTTTATTAAGGAAATTAATATTTCATTTGTCTAACATACCTTTGACTGAAAAGGGGGTAGTGCTTTTTCATTAAAGGCTTTCAATAAGATCACTTTAGTATAAAGATGAAATTCTACACAATGCAGTTGTCAGAGCAACACTGGGAGAAGGTATATAAGCTTCGCCTTGACCTAGCATTCCAGTTCAGCTCCAAGGCATTTTATGGTTCTCATTCTTGAATTATTTGAAGATAGAATGCCCTTTTTATAAAAAAAAAGGTAAGGGCTTCAGAGTACTTATAGATTGATGGTTTTTAAAAGAGGGGCACATTAATGAAATGCAACCATCCAATGCCATCGCCTTAATTTTTTAAACTATTTACGAAATAGTGAATAAATGAAAATGTTAGAATATGTGAAAATATTTTTGAAGTTTTGAACTCTGATTTAAATCGATGACGTGTGATTAAAAATCTTGCAGTCTTGTAATTTTTGAAAATTTTAAAAATTTATCTCAGAAAATTAAATTTCAAAGCTAGTTCTGTTGCATGTTTACTTTAAAAGACAATTTTAAAATTTTCAAAACAAATTGTAAACAAGAAATATTTTCTTGAAGCATGTCTCGATTTTCCTGTCATATTAATGACAAATATATTAACAATACGTGTGAATCTTAGATTTTAACAGAATATTTACACTCAGTTTTGTAATTCGTGACTCAAAATATTATTACAAGTTTTTTTTCGTCTGAAGTAAGAGAAAAATTTAATATTTTGTTGCACAAAGAAACTAATGTAGATGATCTTTGGTAAAATGACAATAAAACCAGTTTTATAAGACTAAAGAAAGGATTTTCTAATCGAGCCAAATTTGAATTCCATGCTTCGCAAATTGAATCGTTACAGCAGTATAAGAAGTCATAATACTTTCTATCATAGAGCATTGCTATGCTAAGTAGATATAACGAAGTTTTGTAAGACTGCCTTATTGTAAGAATAATAATTGAAAAGTTGTTAACTTTGTATTTTCGGCATTGATTAAAAGTGTAGTTTAAATAATGAAAAACAGCTTTACATTATTATGCTTTCTCCTTTCAATTCTCTCAGTAAAATGCATTGAAAGTCAATATAGTTTTTCTGACATTTTCCAAATTAGAATTTATAGACAAAAAATTTTCTGCATCCACATTTATATTCTCAAATTAGAGAGCTGTAGAGAAGAAAAAGAGACACCGTCTCTAGGACCAGAGCCAAACCGAGAACTCTCAATACGAACCATGGCGCCTTAACCAACTGGGCTACCTGGACATAGGAACAATGCTACTTTTCTTCGTATTTAAGGTCTTGAAAGATGTTATGGCTTTTCGAGGGGAGAAATTTATTGGAACTCATTTATATTAAATTGGTTTGACTTGACTTATAAGAGTTCAAAAGCAGAGGGTATATAACTGTTTACGAAATTTGGTGTTCATTAGTGTTATGTGGCGTGAACTGTTTCTCTAATTACAGGCACTATGTGCTACAGCTCCGCCATGAAACTGGAAATCGTGCAACTTCCAAAAAAGTCTACCACTTGTGTTTTTGCCGATTTGAGGATCAGAGAATTTATATTTGATGAAAATATTTGAGAATAATCCTATTCATCACTTAATGGCCTTCATCATTCATTTGGGTAATCATCCAAGTTATTTCTTAACTTTTATATTACTAAGCCTTTCATCCATTTTATAACACAGGTATTGATAATTATGTGACATTATTAATTAAATGCTTTTCGATAGTAGATAAGGATATATTATTATTTTAGAATTTACTAAACACTTTTCTGAATAGGCATAAACAATAGGTTCATGGTAGCATAATTCATATGGAATATTTCTGTTGTCATTGCATTTTGGCAGACACTTTTTTAAACATATATAAATATAATAAAAGCAATAAAGACAACTTTGAGCGGTTTGTTAGATTATTGGTACATGAGCCGGCTTTCGGCTGCGCTAAAGGGCAGCCTTCATCAGATGTATATGGAGCGAATGGAACATACAGCAGATAATATAATTAAGGAATGCGAATGGGAAAAAATAATGCCGATTTAAATCGATGCGAATTATGCATTATTTTTTCCCATTCGCATTCCTTGATTATATTATCTGCTGTATGTTCGTTTCGCTCCATATACATCTGATGAAGGCTGCCCTTTAGCGCAGCCGAAAGCCGGCTCATGTACTAATAATTTACAAACCGCTCAAAGTTGTCTGATTGCTTTTATTATATTTATGTCAAGCGGTGTTACCTACTCAACAACACTTTTTTTAAACCATTTTTTATTTACAAAAGATAAATTTTTACAATTAATGAAGTTTCAATAATATTTTAAAGGTTATTGGAATGGTTTAAGAAATATTGTGAATTACAAAAAGCATGAAATGTCATCAGAAATGTAAATGAATAAAATTGGAATGTAGGTTAGTATTAAATTGAAATGTACTGAGGATAGGCATGTATTTTCATATTTGTATGCCACCTACAGTTTGGAGATTATCCCTTTAATTTTATATATACAACAAACGCATATATCTAAAACTCTTCCCTCCTTAACTTCCAGAGGGGGATCAGGATTTCTTTTTCTAAAGGGCGCTATTTTTTTTAAAGTATAAAATATAATTTAACCAATACAATTAGCATTTTTTATGTGTTACGGAGGGAAGATAGCTAAGAACATGAGACTCCAAGACATTATAATTATCTGAGGAATCCGAACCATTTATGTCTAAGAAATCAAATCCCAAAATGTGGATTAGTGGCAAAAAAAGGGCAAGCATTCGGTGCCAATAGAATTTAAATACGAATTTTTAGAACAAGTTACTTCTAAGCCGCTGTACAACCTCGAATTCAGCATTAATAGTTTTCTTTCAATAAGATGTGTTTAGCTAGTTTGATTTTTATTTACAGATTTTCAATTAAGTGAAGTAGGTTTAACTGTCACGTAAAACGGTGAGATAAATCAAAACCACCTGTTTCCGCTGTCTACGAACGTTGATGTGATGTGTTGCTTTTCTTTCTGAATTTTTCATTAAAATTATATATGTGGTTAAATTAGGTAAATTACTTGTTCAAATATACCTATAGCGTCGCCACACATTCATATATCACAGTTAAATGGGAAAAAAATTTGTAACATAATAATATTCTACCCTTCATAATTTGGTAACGTATTCAGTATTAACACCATATTTTTTACAATGCTGAAGTTAATAATTTCAAGAATAATTATGTTTTAATAAACGCACGTAATGATATAAAATTATGACACACGCTCATCGATGTCCGCTGCGATTGTCGAAGTAATCTCGTTAAAAAGAAAAATTTTAATAATTTATTCCTGCTTAACTTTTGTATTGGAAATAGTTGTCACTTTTAATACCTTGTCATTGTAAGAAGATTGAATATGTATGGGCATAGACGTAGAGTTTCTAAAATTATTGGGGTGGCTTGGGGCGCCAATAAATAATAATTAATAACATAATAAGTAATAACATATTAAGTAAATTAATTAGTAATTAGTTAATAATCAAGCAATAATAACTTTTTAATAATAATTATTTTAGCAATTAATGTTTTAATAATTAATAAATAATTATTAAATCTCAGTATTAAAAGAAACCTCTATAAAATATCTTGCATAAATTGTACCTTATACAAACTCTATAAGCAGAAAAATATTTTTTATACGATCACATCTATTTCACGATTTGGGGCCCAAACAGATACTTGATTTGGGAATTTAAACTGGGGGAGGGAGGCAAAAGTATTCAGAAATTGGAAGTCGAGTATTTTCCGTCTCTGTTTTTTTAATACTTAAACAAATACCGAAAGTCGACATCTGTCTTTGGACTCTGTGTCGATTTCATAATGATTAAATAAATCTTCACATCTCTTTCTCCGTTAGGTTTCAATCCCCTTGAATCCAAATGCTTCAACATTTAGGGGAATAGCAATTCGAAAGTGATTTATAAGGTGGGGGGCAAGACCCACGTAATTTTAAAAAAGATCAGGTGATTCGGATTTAAATAGAAAAATGGTTCTATGATATCCAATGAGAGGAGCTTTAGCCCCCTTGTTTTCTATGCCACTGCCAACATTAGCCAGTGTATGTGTTACTTATCATCCACCAAAAAACGGGACTTTGGAAGAAAGTGCTCCCAAGGGCGTAGCCAGGATTTAATTTCGGGGGATGGTTTAAAAATTTTTATAAAATAACGTTGGATGAAGATCTGTTGCTTTTATCGTAAAGAAGAAATGTATTATACAAAATTAAATGAGAAAATAAAATCTTTGCTTCCAGGTATCGTTGTAAAGTTTTGCTTGTAGTTTTCCCATCAAAATTTAGTTTTTTTATGATGTAACTCTTTTAAGGAAAATAGTTTCTATATATTTTTTTCTTTAAAGTATTCTCGAACTAATTAGTGGTGTACAAAATAAGATTTTGTAGTCAGAATTTTGATAATTATTGTTATTAGGTTTGAAAGTTTTTTTTTCGCCTCTTTACAAGTTATATATATATAAAAAATTTTCCTCGCCCATTCTTGGCGGTAACAGGCTTTGGGACGGGCAGAGCGCCATGTTCCCAAGCCTCTTTTTACATCACTTCTTAATGTGCCATGTCTAGAAACTTCCTGACAATGTGACACGTGTTTAGGATTGTGGCTTTTTGTATTTCAATGTAGGTGTTTGGGTCAATGTTGAGTATTCCCAAATTCGTCGCAAGCGTTTTTGGTACTATCCCTGTTGCTGAGATGACTAACGGGATGATGAAGATCTTTTCCATACCCCATATATCACGTACTTCATGTCTGAGATCTTGGTACTTGGTGATTTTCGTTGTGTAGGTTGTCTGTATGTTATTGGTGTTGGGTACTGCTATGTCGATTAAGTACGTGGTCTTATTCGATTTATCGACGAGGGTTATGTCAGGACGGTTATGTGGGACTGTCTTGTCTGTTATGATTGCTCTATCCCAGTAAAGCTTGTGTGTTTCGTTCTCATGCACGGTCTCTGGCTCATATTTGTAGTACGGGCATTTTTCTGTCAGAAAGCCAGCATTCGCTGCCAATTTCTGGTGGACTATTTTCGCTACTTGATCGTGTCTATGTTTGTAGTCTGACTGCGCAAGGATCTTGCATCCTGCCATCACGTGTTGGATTGTCTCCGATGCCGCATGACAGTGTCTGCATTTGTCGCTTTCTATGTCTTTTCTCTGGATGAATTTCTGATTGTTCCTTGTTGCGATCACTTGGTCTTGGATGGCTAGCATGAATCCTTCTGTCTCTGGCTGGAGAGTGCCTTTGGCCAGCCAAGAATTTGATGCCTTCTTGTCAACGTGTGGTTGCTGTAGGTCATTGTAGTGCCTGCCATGTAATGGTTTTCCGGCCCAAGTTCTCAGTTTCTGTTCGTTGGCTGTTTCGAGGACACGCTCTTCGGTACTACACAGGTTTAGTGGCGTGTAATTTGCATCTGCTTGTATTATGGCTTGGATGAGTGGCGATCGGGGACTCTTCAACTGGAAGTATTGCCTCATGCTCTGGATCTGCTTGTCATGTAAGTCTTTGAGGTCCGCTTGTCCGCGTCCTCCTTCTTCCCGGGGTAGTGTTTGCCGTTCAATTGCCGTTGCAGGGTGTAGTTGTCCGGCTCTTCTCTGGATGGTTCTCATTTTCCGCTGGAGTTGTTCTAGTTCAGTGTTGGACCATTTGATGATCCCGAAGGAGTAGGTGAGCACTGGTACCGCATATGCGTTAATTGCTTGCGTGGTGTTCTTCCCGCTCAGTTTCGTCTTCACAATGCTTCTAAGTCTTTCTTGGAATGCTTGCGTGAGCTGGACTTTGACTTTCTTGTGCTCCTGCTGCCGTTTTTGCATTATCCCTAGGTATTTGTAGGTTTCGCCCTCGTCCAAGGTCTTCAGTAGTCTCCCGTCTTCGAGTTCGATGCCTGGTAAATCTTCTTTGCTATTCTTCTGTATTTTGCACTTATCGAGGCCGAATTCCATTCCTATGTCCTTGGAGAATGTCTCTGTTATACTGATGAGTTGTCGGAGTTGGGTGATTGTTGGCGCGTATAGCTTGATGTCATCTACGTACATGAGGTGGGAGACTTTATGTAGGTTTCTCTTGTCTTTCTTCAGCATGTATCCGTATTTACTTGTGTTCAGCATCCTTGACAAGGGGTTCAACGCCAAGCAGAACCACTGGGGGCTTAGTGCGTCTCCTTGAAAGATTCCGCGCCGGATGGGGATCTCGGTCGTTTCTATTTTACTGTCTGGCGTGTTTAGCTGTAACCTGGTTCTCCATTGTTTCATGCTGCTCTGTAGGAATCGGATGATTGAGGGATGCACTTTGTATATGCTGAGTATTTCAAGGAGCCACGAGTGCGGAACAGAGTCGAAAGCCTTCTTGTAGTCTATGTATGCGGTGTTGAGTTTTCGCTTTTGTTTTCTTGCTTGTTCCAGGATAACTGAGTCGATGGTAAGCTGCTCTTTACATCCCAGAGTCCCTTTCTGGCATCCCTTTTGTTCTTCCGCCATTAAGTTGTTGCTTTCGCTGTGCCGGCTTATTTTTTCAGAGATGCACCCTGTAGGTATCTTGTACAGGGTGTTCAGGCACGTAATGGGTCAGTATTTCTGTGGGTTACTGGTATCCTGGTCCTTCGGTAGGAGGTAAGTTATTCCCTTGCAGAGGAATTCAGGCATTTTGCTGGGGTCTTCAATTATCGCCGTAAGTTCCTTGGCTAATGGGCCATGGGCGCTGGTAAATTTCTTGTACCAGAAGTTGTGTATGCCGTCAATACCGGGTGCTTTCCAGTTGTGCGTACGTTGGATTACCTGCTGGAGTTCCTCTATCGTGATGCCGGTGTATTCCATCTCCTCTATTCCTCTCGTAACCTCCATTTCTTGCTGAATCCAGGGGGCGCTTTGGTGCTGTACTTCATTGGACCATAGTGTCTTCCAGAAGGTCTCTATTTCTGCTGGCTTTAGGGTTTTGTACTTGTCTTGGCTCGCTGATGTCTCTTGAAGCTTCCTGTAGAAGGCCTTCTGGTTTGTTTGGAATTGCTTGTTCTGTTGTTTTCTGTTGGTATAGTCTTTGTGTCTCCGGAATCTTCTGGCGTATACACTCAGTTTTTGTTTGAGGGTATCCAGATATTCGCTGATGTGTTTATTGGGCTCTTCGTGTCTTGTATGAATCCTATTTCTCTTAAGGGCCATCTTCACTTTCCTCACTAATTTCTTACTCCTATTTCCCTGCATGTACTGGGTTATTCGCCCTATGCTGCTGCGGAGCTCTTCTATTCTTTTTTGCAGTCTCACTTGCCATGGTGGTTGGGCTTTGTTTCCTCTGTTACTTCGGCCTTCGTTCCTTACTTCGTACCCATTGGCGCGTGATGCCGCTACTGCTGCACAGTATATGGCGGTGTGTATTTCCTGTAGGGAGTTGTGTTTCTGTAGGTGTAGTGGCAGGGTATGTTCATTGAGGATCTTGGTTGCTTTGCACAGTTTCCAAGATGCCGGTTGACGTGGTATTCTTGGCCTTGTTGCGGCATCCGAGCCTTCATATTCCGCCAGGGCACACTGGAAACCTTCTTCCATTTTCTCCACGTCCCTACTCTCTTCTTCTTCTATGTTTGGTTGGAGCGGTTCTCTTGCGCTACTAGCTGATGCTTCTGGGTTGGCCACACTGGTTGATATGTTTGTCAGTTCATTGGCGACTTCATCTCTTAACCTTTGTAGTATGGGCTCTGCTAGGAGGTTTGTGGTTATTATGTTCCTGCGTTGTGTTGTTATCCTTTCTATACTGATGTCCAGGTGTGGGTACTGTTGTGCGAATTTGGCGTGAAGTGTGGGTCTGTAATTTGTCATATCTGTTTCTAGCTTTGTAATCGTATAATAGGTGCGCATGATGTAGGTGTTCATATCTATTGTCCATGACATGCGCTGGCGTGGTCTTTTAGCCATATATATATATACGTATTTTTGCGGTCCTATTACAAATTTAGTTTGGAGGTCTAATTCCAAAGATCCCTCCTGGATATGGGCACGAATAATCTAATAATTTGTTAAAAAACGTTTTAAATCCCTTTAAAAAAAATCTCGGAATGATTTAACTTAAAAAAATTTTATATACTCTATAATATATTTTAATAAAAATTATTCAACGACTAAATTTTTCTGACGTGTGTGTGGAAGGGGGCATTTTTACGTGGAGAGTGGATTGGCGGATTTTTACAGTAAACGGATTGCACTCAGAAAAAACAAACAAAACCGTCTTATGAAATTTTACGCCCCTTAAAATGAGACACCTTAGGCCAGGAACCTTCAACCTTATTTAGTTTAAAGGCTAATATTTTCGTCGTATCGAAATACGTTAGAGATAATATTAGAATGGAATATATATTACAATATTCGTATTATCTCAGTTTTTCACCTTTATACTCACGTAGGTTGTTACTCGCAAGTTAAAAAAGGCATGTTTATATATTAATATACACAGTCTAATAAAATATTTTTCAATTTGATTTTTAATATTATTTAGTTTTAAAAGTATGTCGATTTCAGGTTTTATTTTTAATGTTGCAACTCCAAAAGTGTTGTGAAAGTAAACATCAGTTATTCTGGTCCTAACTTTTGGTTTTAGCATCTTTATTCGTGAAAATAATTTTTCCAGACATAAATGTTCCCAAATAGTGACATTATTTTTAAAGCATGTAGTGTAATGTTTCGGAAGGTGTTCTTGTTAACATATTTAGAATAGAATTTAAAGGGTTCCAAGCAGAAATTTTCTTTCAAATAGGTATTGCGCTGCAAATCAACTAGTTTCATTTGCATATTCCCAGGCATATCAGTAGACACACTGAAAGGATATTTTTGCGTAAAGTAAGTTATATTTTTCATGAGCCGGCACGCTGCAAACTACATCAATGCTGGTTGCGTGTTCAAGACCTCTTCTCCCTGAACACTTCTCCAATGCACCCATTTATAAATTTTGGCCTTACTGCTGTTTGCGTTACTGCTGTTCATTTTCTCATGTCTGTTTTCATTAATAAACTACTTTTTAAAATTGCTCCGTTAGCTACGACATCAACTTAAAATGTATTAAAAAAAACCTTACCGCATTATTCTTTTGTTACAAAAATGATTCGACGATGAATTCCAATTTTCGTTGCTTGGCATTTTACTTGGAACAAAGAAAAAGTCCAGTATGGGTTCAATGGTTAAAAATGACGGAAAGGTGCTTTATGTATTTTTTCCATTTTGGTTTCAAAACCAAAGGGGCATCTTAAAACGATTTCCTGTTAAGATTTCTCTCCCCAGTTCCCTCTCCGGCTCGTTTGTCTTCCGGACTCGTAAATACTCGTAAAATGCTGGAAGTCCAAGTCACCAATGAATTGAACGCTAAAGACCTACTCATAAAACGCTGGATTCCCTTCTATGGGCGAAACGAAAGCACACCCTCCAGAATACAACAATATCCGCCAAAAAACAGTTGATATCCCTCTCAATGGTTAATGCCTGGGAAAAGAATGAATTTGGGGCTTCTTTTAGTCTGGTGCTAAAACTCAAATCCTTAGGGGTTTTTTGCTTGCTTCTTTATATTTTTAAATATCTCTAATCTTTGCCTTTTCTTTATTATTTTATTTTTAAATAAAATGTAAGATTGATTTATCGTTATTGGACGTTTTTTCAGAAACTGTTTAATTTTAGGCAATAATTTATTTTTCTCTCAATGGAGATTTTGTCTCCCAAACTTCCCTTTTGCACAGCCTTGATTGGAGTAATAGAAATTACTCCAATCAAGGCTGTGCAAAAGAGAGTAATAGAAATTATAAATCTAAATAGGGAGGAAAAATGGAAGGGAGTAAATTGTATCTACCAAAATTTGGAATTGAAAAAGGCGGGAGTTATCGATTACAGAAGATCATAACTTTGGAACTTATTAACACAGGCAATATGGGAATAAGAAATTTTAAAATATTAAATATATATAATGAGAAAGAGATGACGGATGGAAGTCCGCGAGCTTGCTTCTATTACATTGTGATTTATGTATATAAATTTGCATTAATACGACTTTATATATTTCTTAGATTAAATGTGTTTTCTATATGAATTCTACTTTATCTCTATTAACATTTTCCTTTATTGTAATTCTATCATAATTCACATATACCTTTCGCATACCCTACTGTTTTCTATATTTACATTTTTAATTTAACATTTATGTATTAATTATTTAAATCAGTATTGGTTAAATCACAATATTTTAATTACGTATAAATAACTACCATTCTTCATTACCATTTTGCACTATGTATAATTGTTAATAATAGAAAAAAAATTCTAAGTTATGATGATGTACAAAGTGTAGAATACAATACATGAAGCAGGGCTGTCCTGAAGAAACTTATCAAGAGTAAGCGGTGCTGTCTTAAAGAGTATTGTAATTGCGGGATTTCTGGACTTTGTGACGTCACCGTGACACGTTGAGTGTCATTTGACTGGTCGTCCATCATCTATCCAAGCCCGAGGTGGCAGTTGTCACTTTCATCAGCGGTCGTACGCAGGATATTATGTTGTAGCTTGGGAGGTTCAGGGGTTTTTCCTTCCTCGTTTGTGTCCATTCGAGTTTGTAAATGACTAGGGGAAAAAAAAAAAGACTGAAGTTCGTTGAAAGTTGCCCCAAAAACCAGCAAATACGAAAACTTTCTTGAGACCTTGAGAGTATGCGCCGCGTACTCTGTATTTTTCAAAATTTCTTCAGAGTACGCGGCACACACAGCGCCTGATATGAAGTATTTTATAACGTCGCCACTAATAGCAAAAAATGTATTCCCAGTGCTGTCCCTCAAGGGTACGCACCATGTGCGTCGCGTACTTAAGAAATTTTGAAAAATACCGAGTACGCGCCCCATACTCTCAATGTAGTTTTGTATTTCCCCGGTTTTGGGGCAACTTCTTTCAACGAAGTTCAGCTTTTTATTTTTTTTTTGTTCCTAGTCATTTACAAAGTTAAATGGAAACAAATGACCCGACCCCCACACACACATATACAGCCTCGAAATAATATCCGCGTACGACTAGGGGAGGATGAAAAACTGATAAAAGTTGCAACTGCCACTTCGGGCTTGGATAAACAATAGACGACCAGTCAAATGACAGTCAGCTCGGCGCTGTGAGGTCACCAAGTCCAGAGTTACCCCGCAATTTCAATACTCTTTAATTAAGACAACACTGCATACTCTCAATAATTTTCTTCAGGACAGTCCTGTGTATTCCCCATAATTTTGCATATGGCAGAAAACTGTACGAAGTATTCATGTAGAAAATAAATAAAAACTGAGAATCTCTCTTTCTCGGTGTGCATGCATATACTTTTTTTAAGGGAAAGGTCATATTAAGTTTGCGGTTAAGATGAAACGCGAGCACAGAAAATTGAACGTTCGCGCATTTCAACTATAAAGTCGACCGGGCGGTGTTTTAGCTGTTAATAATAGAAAAGCACTGATAACTTTTCCGAAACTAAAACATGAATAACTTCCCATTCGCGAATTTGCGAAGGAAAACTTCACAGGATTACACTTTAAATATAGGTCTGAACTTAGGTTATAAATTTCAATAAAATCACCGAGATCGATATCAAATATTGTCCTTGTATTTTTTTCTTTATATCTAACGTAAATTTATTTAAATAAATGAATGGGGAAATTATATGAAATTAAAAATTTCAAAGTCGGATTTGTGCCGAAAACAGCCCCAAAACTGGGGATCACACACAAAATATAACTTTTCCCCTCTACTCTAAAAAACCTGGAAGACACTTGTCCCTCCCCCTCCCTCACATATACTCCCAGATTGCACCTATGGCTTTAAACTCTCAATAATTCTCTTTTATGTAGCTTTTAAACTGTTTTTAGAAGGAGGGGTATTGTATATCGTGAGTCGATCAGTTTCACTTGTAAATAGCTCCAAAGGTTGTCGATGTTTAATTAAATATCTATCTACAGCTACACATTTATAATTTCACAAACATTAATGTTTTATATACTTTCTTGATACATCTAAATTAACACATTATGGAAAGACATAGTCAAAATGAAATCGATAACGAATTCCGAAATAACACAAGTTTTTAACTTGCTATAACAAAATTGGAACTTTGAACCCGAGTATGGAGGTATTTTTGATATTAATTTGATTGGAGGTATTAATTTGATAGATCTGATGTAATAGACATAAACTATGCAAATTTTGATCTTTATGCATAAATTAATTATGAAATTATGGCATTTCGTCGGAATTATTTGCTTTGAAAACTGATTTTTTTTAAAAGAAAAGTTAGTATATTCTCAGTTTTTTTAATCACTGCATATAGTACATATATTCGATTGTATGCTTTTTTAGTTTACCCACTTTTAGCTTGTGACTAAAATTCTTACCAGTTGCGTGATAAAAACTCTACCAATTTTTTTTTCGCAAAGTTCAATTTTACACGAACACTTCTCAGCATCCTACGATATATTTTTGAATTTGTACCACATGTCTACTCCCGCCTTAGGCATCCTAATTTGCTACGCACCTCTTTCCCTTCCCTCCTTTTTCCAGTTAAAAACTCGGTTCTTTTGTAAGTGGCATTTCAAGCGATCACAACCACAGACAACTCTAGACCTATGTTTTCTGTTTTGGCGGTCAACACCAATCCCCTTTTTCTCAGAGCTCCCTATGGGTGTCGTGCATAATGCCACGGTGCATTTTCCTACGATACTGAAAACGTAGGGATTTGCCACGAAATCAATCCCCCTTTCCCGGGACGACCCCACCGCCTCAAGCAGATAGGGTTGCCAATACCCCACCTCTCTCTTGTGATCACAGTAAAGTGGGGAAGGTTGTCAAGATCGCAAGGTGTGTGTGTGTGTGTATGTGTGTGTGTGTGTGTGTGTGTATAACTTATAAGTCTACCGATGTAAAAAATAAAATTAATGATTTTTTTTTTTTAGAAAATGAACTGAAAAATTTAAACGTATTGTTTCATAGAAAAATTATATAAAATAAATTATGCATGATTTGATAAAACATTTTATTGGTAAACAATGTAATTTCTGAAATAAGGTGTGTAGCACATTCTTTACACAATTCCCTTTTATTAAGTTAATGAATGTCGAGATAAAATTTCCTTACAGCTCTTCAAATTTTTATATATATAAACAGGGCCGGCGCAAGCAAATATGCCGTGCTAGGCGAACAACGTGTGCGCCTCCCACCCGCCCGTAAAAAAATCAACACCCCACTACATCTTGCAACAATCGAAAAGTGAAAAAATACGGCACATATGCCCTATCACTATATTTACGGGAGGGGGGCTGATAAAAACTATTACTTTCTTGTCAAGGCTGTCAGACATTTTAGTGACTGTACAAGATACTGAAATATTACAAAATTAATTGTCAGTAAATATTAAGCAGTAATAAATACCTTATTTTAAAATGTGACTGTAAAATTTTTGAAAATAAATGCATAACAGAATCTGGCAAACCAAATTTTTAAATGGCCAGGGGGAGGCGCTCCAGCCCTCTCTTCCTACGTGTACTTTGTAAACCAATTTTATTCCAGTTATAGTTAGTAATGTTTGTATGGGGATTAACCATTTACACAAATGCAACAATATATTTGAAGTGCACATGCAATTTTCACTCTGTCACATAGATGATCACCTTGGCACATACATGATAGCATGCTCAAATTTTTTCGTCAACAGCGCTTTAATTGTATGGGTGTATAAGAAAAATATTTTCCATAATTTTAGTTCCTCTTTCAACTGAAAAAAAAATCAGCCTTCAAATCATTGTATATTTAGAGAAATAAATTTACAAAATATTGCACTTAACATGAACTTCCAAAAATTGTCGAATATGTGATAGTTACAAATTTAATTACCATACTGTTAATTATTCTATATGTCTGCAACATTTTTTATACAGATGCAAGAGTGAAATTTTTAGAATAATAAAATTAAGTTTAAGTTCGGCTAAATATTTAGTTTTATTACCTTTGAAATAATTATCTAGGGAAAATACGATTTACAAATGTCACATACCTGAACATGGAACGGCCCATTAAAAAAACACAGATTCATTAGGATCAAACATGCATGTATATTAGAAAATAGATAACTAATAATCAAAAGTTTATTAACCAAAAATCTATGTCTTCGTATTCGCTACCAAGCGTTTATAATAGGGTATCCATGCCGACAAGGATAATCTAAATGAATCTTCAATATGGGAATCGGTAAGAGGGGGATTTTGATTTGCCTTCGTTATTTTTAAATATAGAAAGTCATTCCACATAAACATGCGGATTTAAAACAAGAATAGACGTATTCACAGTAGTTTTTAATATACGAATAGCTTTCTAATTATCTTCTTCAAACCTCTAGCTTTTTAAATTTGATTAGATTGCAGAATTATATCATTTTCTAGTATAGTGGTTCACATATCAAAAACGTCAGAAAATTTTCCCGAATTACGTTTCAGATTTAAATCTTCTTTAAAAGAAAAACATGGATACTGAACAATATCTTCGATTGGCTCCGACTGTTTAATTTTCGCCTTTTAAGTTTTGACCGAATAATCGTTTTTTATTAATCATAC
>QLNU02014326.1:73172-84743 GCA_006491805.2 Dysdera silvatica | reverse complement strand
ATATTTTGGATTAAACTTTATTCTTTGAATATTTTTTGCGAAATGTATTCAGAGGAGAATTACCACTTTGCCGTCTTGCCTTATTAAATATAACCAGAAGCATACCTAAGACTTTAAAGTCCCTACTGGTTAATTAAAATTTATCCTTTTGCAAGTATTCGTAAATTTAGCACGCCGTTTAATCTTCTTTAACACGCTGTCTTTAGAAACGCTTTTTGTGCCAATGCCTAGTTACGCTTTTGAAACTGGATATAAAAGGTAAGTAAATAGAAAAAGGCTAAATCCTTATAAAAAAAATATATATAAAGAACATATATACTACATCTTAACAATAAACAGAACTTTATAATATAACAAAATATTAAAGGCTACACCTTAACAGTGTCACCTAAACGTCACATATAAAACAAAAGTAGTAACTCCAAATAATAAATATTTCGTTTTTTATTACAAAACAAATAACACATCTCTTCAAACTTTAATTAAAGAGTTACATTTCAGTACATTATTCGGTAAAGTATAGGAAGTTAGAAATATTGCCGTCTACATTTGGTTTTTTACAACAATTTGTTTTTTACAGTGTCAAATGAAATTAGTTCCAATCATGGGTGCCCATATGAGTACTTCTAATGGGGGGGCTGAGAAACATTAAGAGTATTTCTAGGGCTGAGAAATATTATTACCTCCTTCTCAAAGCTGTCAAGAATTTTAGTGAATGTACAAGATACCAAAACGCTACAAAAATAATTGATACTGCTTGACAATTAGTAATGAGCTAAAAAGTACCTTATTTTAAAACACTACTGTAAATTTTTTTAAAGTAAATGCACATCAGAATCAGGGAAATCAAATTTTTGAACGGCTAAGGGGGGACCCGAGCCCCTCCCTGCCCCCCATATGGGCACTCATGGTTCCAATATATCTGATTCAATTGACAAAATTGCAGAGTTATTCCATCTATTTTTCGACATATTGAATTCAAATAATTTTTATTCGTTTCAAATATATGAACGATTTTTCAGGAGAATAATTGATTATTGCTGTAGTCTTAAACATCATAGTTTTAAAAGTCAAAAGCTTGGCATTCGTCTCTCCTTTTCTTTGTTTTCAACTTGTTCAGCGGTTGCGATGTTTTTACAAGAGAAATGATAGGCCCATTCGCTGTCTATTTTCAGTTAAAAACGCGATGCGGTGGACGGAAAAATCGTGCTTTATTTCGATAGTTAAAAAATATTTCTGGGATATTAACAGTTCATTTGGTCAAGAATATTAGCCCTGTCTCCACGCCGGCACAAATTTTTCGCTGTCAAAAATTTGCTGCCGTAAGCTGCTTAGTTTATTTAGCCTATTGGTAAATCGCCGCCACTAAATATAGTATTCTTTTACATTTGGTGAACTAGAATATTTTAACTAAAATGTCTTTTCAACAATTACAGCTTCCAGTTTAATAAATCCTAATAGAATTTTCACTGGGCCTACAAATCCTCCTATTATAACGAACTGTGGCCAATATTCAAACTGAAAACTCAGCAAAGAAGAAGAAGAAGAGGACGAGGATCAGAATTGTGTTAATTTTCCGGTGAATGTTTTTTATTATTAAATGCTCAGGGGACTCCCTCTCTTGAGCTCGTTGAGGTGTGATAGGATAAATGTGCTTTCTTATCACGTTTAATGATACCAGCGTTCTTTTCATTTATTTTATTAAGTATTTAATTTTTTAAGTACGATTATCATTTTGTAGAAGAAACCGCGTTTTTGATTTGCCTCGGCCTTTTAAAGCTATTTGTCGTCCTACTAAATGCAACGCTGGAAGATCGAATGCTTATCGCGTGCTGGATGGTTTCTTTAAACTGCCAGTTGGTCTTTTGCAGTATGGATGGATTTTTTGGAAATAGCACAGCTTTAGTTCCTATGATTTTATTCTACTAAATTTTCATATTAACTATCAAGTTTCGAAGTCAGTGTAATTAGTTTGAGGTTTCTGAAGAACTCATTGTTTTTCGAAGAGATTAGTCATGGAAATATAGTGATTGCAAAGTAGGATTGATTTAAAGTGAAAGTATTTAGTGTTTTAATGTTTTAGATAACTATTGAAGTATAAAATAATACTGTGAATATGCAAAGTACGATTGAAATACGTTTAGAGAATATTAGAAACGTAGTGATTACAAAGTACGATTGATTAAAAGAGAGAAAAATTCAGTGTTTACGTACGAAAAGTAAATAGCTTACTTCGAGCAATACTTTGTAATACTTCAAATAATACGAGTTTCAGTTGTAGTACTGGACATGTGTCGAGTCACAAGGACTTGAAGCTAGTGATTTAGACTATTTTTTAGAGTCTTGAGAATTTATGAACTGCATTTGTATTCTGATTGATGATGGAAAAATGTAATTTAAGTTCAGTGAAGTTAGTTGAATGAAAAGATCGAAGAATTTTGATAAGAAATCGGTTTAGAACCGAAAAGTTTAGAAACATCGTGATAGAACTTTTGAGTTATATAGAAAGGGTTTCAGTATAGGTTTATTTGGAATCAAACTTTTTTCGAACTACATTTGTATTCTGACTGCTGACATTAAAACTTTAATTTAAATTTTAAGAGATTTGTTTAGTAAAATGATTGACGAATTACGAGAAGTGATAGGTTTTGAGTAATATTAGTGATATGAACTTTGGCCCTAGGCAGAAAAGCTCTACATTGTAGCATCTGCCATATAACTCGCCCCGAAGAGAATTCGGGTGCAAAGAAAGAAAAGTGCTCATTGTGCCTTTAATGTTTTTATTATCTGATGCTAAAGTTAATTTTGTATTAGTAAATGTTCATTGTATAGTTAAGTATGTTTTTAACGCTTAATGTTAAAGTTAGTTTTTAAGCTGAAATTCCTTGAACATGCGATACTAGAAAATATCTGAAATAGTCTTTTTTTTTTTTTAAAGATATTGGTTAAAGCTGTGGACTTGGGGAATTTACCCTGAGCTTCTTATTCCCAGTGATTTATTTTTTTGACTTATCAGTGCTCTTTTACAATATGGTATGGGCTTCCACTTTGGCGAGTGAAACACTCTCCACTTACCTACATTTTCCTCCTATCCTAATCTTGATTATCTCTCCTCGGCATCACTGCACAACGATCTCACCGTTTGGTCACCAGTGGCACCAACGCTGGAACTGCAGAACATGCAACCCACTTCATCTATCCTCTTGAAGTCGTAGGAAATTGCACTAGATCATGTTGTAACATCACATACTGTCACGTGACATACATCTGTATGATGCGGTGAAAACTGGTGTGAGATCTCATTTTTTTTCTTCACGCTTGTAGTGAGTGAATGTTTTCATTTTTTATGGATTATGGTTTTTATTATTGAGTGGGCCATGAAAAAGGGTTTAATTGCACGTGAGTATGAGTATCCGAAGGGGAAGAAAATGGTGATTCCGTGTTCGAGACGGGGTATGGAAGGTGATTTTCAATGGTGTTGCAGGAACTGTGGTAGGGTTTTTAGGTTTGGAGGGCGAAGGAGGATGTATAACAGAAAGGGAGGACGACGATCATGATGCACAAGGAAATGGGAGGGGAAGAGGAAGGTTATTGAAAAGTAGGGAGGGAAGAAAAATGATCCACGGGAATTATGGGAGGAGGATTCATGAAAAGTGGGGAGACAGAAGAAGCAGAATAACAAAAATCATGACTGGAGGAGAAAGGTCGACGAAAAGTATGCAATGTTTCCATTTACCAAAAACACCGTAAACAACATGGCGGCTAGTGACTTTGCCAATACCCGAAACATCCGATCTCACGAAATAAGTGGTTTTTTTAAATTGGGAGGAGGTGGAGAGAAGGACAAAAAAACGAGAATGGCGTAAACAACATGGCAGCTAACTGTGCCAATTACCAGTGTTGCCAGTGCTAATTGCCAGTTTTGGAAACAGAATTGAGTGAGTTGTATATTCTGTAGTAGCGCTGGTGCCAACTTCATTTCTGCTTGCTACAATTTCCTGTTTGTGACACAATGATAGATTAACCCTGAATTTTTGGAAATACATTGAAAAAACTAGGGAAAATCCTGACTAGATCCACCACTTGGCAACGTTTTTCAAAACGGTTGCCAACGGCTGTAGCGGTGGTTTGCCATGATGGATTGTTGAATTTGGGACTTTTTGGGTCCAATAATTTTTCCTAAGGAGGAAATTCCATGTGGGAACAGTTCTGCCATAACGCCAAGTATGGAGCTTCAAAAAATGCCTAAAAACGAACATTTCATCCAAGGAAAAAGAGTTAAAAGTAGAGAGGAAGAGAGATGGGGAAAGAAATAGAGAAAGAATTAAGGGAGGAAAAGAATACAAAGAAGGGAGTAGTAGCGAATAAAGAATTAAGGGAGGAGATGTAGAGGTGAAAGAGAGGACAAGTAGGGGTGCCGAATAATAAACCAAACTCACCTAATAATATACCAGTTAATCAGACTTCTCTCCTCGCAATTCTAAACCATACAAAAAAAGATTCAGCCAGTCAGACATGTTGAATTAAGGAGGTTGTCGGAGATAGTCGTGTAGAACTGCCAGAGACCGTGAAGAGAGAGCGAACCGAACAGGGAATTATGGGACATGGCGACAATAGCATCACCACGACACGCTTAATGGCAAAATGGAGAACTACCCTGAAGGTTACTATAACAAGCAATGGCAAGGCCGAGAAGTGGGTTACCACATTTTGGCGGTAACGCTAAAACCACGCAGTGGATTTAATCCGAACTGACACCAAAAAACTCCTATGTTTTTAGAAGTTTTCATAAAAAATTGTTTTTCGAACGTGTGAAAATAAATGGGTACTTTTCCGTTAACACGATGCCACTTATGATTTTCGTCGTCGTCACTGTACTTAATCGTAACTTTATGATATCCTTGTTATCTAAAAACCCTTCCACTAATTCACGTATATACTGATTAATTCTTAAATAAAAAAAATAATCCATTTTTGCTCTTACTTCTACATTGTTTTACGGCTTATACAATGCTATCTTGTACTTCTCTAAAAATTCTTCCACTAATTCACGTATGTACTCGAGGAGACGCTATGAGGATAAACTGCTTTATGAGGGTGTGGTCTACAGAGATGATGGCATCAGTAATAATTAGTAATTCAACTACTCCAGCATAACTTCAAGTCTTCCTCCACTTACACTTTACTAATGAAGGAAACAGAAATTTTCTAACAGGTACCCGTTTTTTAAAAAATAAATCACCACCTTCCCTCTTCTATTCAAAACACTATCTACAAGGGAAATGATGCCCATGCACACTTCATTCAACTACTCGGGCATAACTTCGTCTTCCTCCGCTTACCCTTCACTTATACAGGAAACATAAATTTTTTAATAGGTATGCTTTTTTTTTTTTAAAAAAGTAAAAAGTAACCTCTCCCACCTCCATACAAAACATGCTACCACTACAAGCAGTGTTGTAGCTAGATATTTTGTTGACCGTGGCAAGTAACTTTCATTGCCGTAATTGTTGTGCCTGTCATTTCTTTTTAAAGGTGAATTGTGGTGCCCTCCCCCTTGCCTCCCCTTAACTATGCTATTGACTACAAGGACAACTGCCTTTATGAGGGCATGGCCTATATCAATGAAGACATCTGTCATAATCAGTAATTCAACTATTCGAGCAGAAATTCCTCTTCCTCCGCTTACCCTTCACTCATGCAGGAAACAAATTTTTTCCAGGTACGCTTTTTTACACAAACACCTCCTCCCATCCCCACCCTAAACGTACTACTCATCAGGTGAATGAGGCGCATGCACACTTTTACCATCTCCCAAAAGTTCTCCCTCAATTTTAAGAGTATAGCATTAGTTTTGGCAATCTTAGTTGGTGCTTGGCATGGTGAGTAATTATTCTGCAATGTTCCCTCTCTCCTCAAACAGCGGATAAACAAAATTAAAGGTGGGCTAACTCAAAAACAAATGTTATGTTTTAATAAGTATTTGTAAGCTAGTGGTGAATTTTCTTCACTTCTTACAGTTACAAAATATGTGCAGATTAACGAAAATTGCTTTTCCAAAATGGCGGATTTGTGATGGGCATAGGCGTTCGTTATGACGTTGAGTTCAGAAAAGTCATACGAAGTTAAATTCAGAGAAAAACCTGATATTGAACCCAAATTGCAGGAAAAAAACTAAGTTAAATTTACATTAGAGAAAAACAAACTGGAACTTAAATTAGAAAAAACTCAAGTTGTATTTAAATTGAGAGGGCCAGGACCTCGTTGGTGCTTGGCTACTGTGTGGTTATTTATTTAATCAAAAACAATGAAAAAACTCATTAAAATAATTGTTTTTTAACTTATATTTAAATTAGAACCCAAAAAAAGTTGAATTTGTTTGTGGTTTTACGGCTCAAAGACTACAATGGTCATGCTGCGCCGGCAAAGTTGAATTTAAATTAGAAAAAGGGTAGTATTATAAAAAGTAGGAAAAAACTGGAACCCAAGTAAGAAAAACATACGAAGAAAACACTAACCACACCCATATCGTATTGTAAAAGAGTGCCGATTTATCATATAATGTATTTTGCATAAAGGGGGTTGGATACTGGTGAAATATAGCAGGGCACTGAAGTTTTTCTGCTGTACTTTTTGCTATTTTATCAGTGTCTAATCTTTTTATATAGAAGTCCTCCCTGATACTTTATTTCAAATAGTTAATGACTTTTTTAGCTATGTTCTTAATTTGTGCTTCTGAACTTGTAAATCATTTTAAAGGTTAGCATGGGTTTTAAATGTCCAGAAAAAAAAAAAAACTGTTGGTAAAACTGCATAGTTGGTCCACTCCTGAAAATTTTGAAATGTTGCCAGAAGCAACAGGCAGAGAGACTTGCTGCCATGTTGGATTTGTTATTGTGGAAGGTTTTTTGGGCCCTGTAAATCCTGCTAAATGGAGGGAAAGTGAAGGGAGACTCTCACACCTCCCTCCCACTTTGGGGGCAAACCCCCCTCAGGCCCATTTGGATCATACTCTAGTTATACCTGAATGTTAAAAATGTTGAACCAGTGAAGAGCGATCCAGTGAAGTGAAAAAGCCGAAAATACTTACGTAGACGTCTTGATCAGTCGTGTATAGTGGAAAAATAGTCTTATGAATGGAAGGAATACCGGGAGCAGAAAAATACCTCAACTATTTGAACATAATTTAAATCACTGCAACAAACAAAACACAGCCTACAGAATGCTAAAGTGGATGCAAATGGCATTGCAAATACAGAAGACAAGTGTAACCCTGACATCACAAGCCGATCTACTGAAATTCCTGACAAATATCTCAGGAGGAGAGAAAACTAAGGGAACGACTATGCAGTTGTTCCGAACTGTTATTTAACATTTGAATTGTTTTGGTTATAAGATGCAAAACAGTTATTAGTAAAATACGTGAATGGAAATAGGACCAAATTGTCATTATTTCTATTAAGAATATGATAAAACTATATAAAATGTTACTGACTAATAGAAATATACTAAGGAGTATATATGTCTACAGGAGGATCTGAAAAAATTGTGTATGTAACAGCTTTCTGACTTGATAATAGCCCATAATACATAACCTGTGAACCAAACTAGAATAAAAAATTGTCAATGATCTCAGTAGTTCTACAGTAATCAGTAACTTAAGCCTTGAACTTTGGTTTTCCACAAATCTCCTAGGAAGAAAAAAAAAGTACTTTTAAATCTATGCAGAAAACCCCACATATAAACACAACATTTAAATACAAAGATGAAAATCAGGGAAATTTTCTCATCATAGCCAATAATGTAATATTAGATAAATTTCTAACAAAGACGTCTATTCCCACCAGGCACCGTAAAATCCTTTCTTTTGCAAGCAATTTATCATCTAAAGATAAAAATATTCAACTAGCCAATAATGCACAGATCCTTGGAATCGCGTTTGATTCATATTTAATGTATAGGAACCATATACAAAATTTATCAAAGTCCCAGTATTGCTATTTCTAGGAATTTTTGCTCAAATTGAACGTTTTTTACCACACCACATAATAAAATTGCTATGACAAGTTATTTCTAGCTAAACTTGATGCATAAAAATGTGGAGCTCTTCACACCCTCCCATCATGAATCCCTTGCATTATTAAAAAAAATTGATCCGAATGTTAACTTTGCCGATCAGAAGAAACACTTTTGTAAAACAGTCCTGTGTAATTCCTGCAGCTTGTGGATTATAAAATTAGCACTATTAATGTATCAAATTTCCAAGTGGAACTCTGAAATGGATTTATCACTGACATATTCAATGTGTGCGTGTGAAACAAGGTTCAAATTTAACAACGTTGCCATGCTAATTGCCGACACAAATTATAAATTAAAAAGTATCTCATATGGATCAATACAAATTTGGAATAACATTCCACAAGGAAAACAACTGTTGACATTGAACTTTCAAGACAAATTTCAAAATTACATTAAATAAGTCTGTTATAAATGCAGCCAAAGAAATTAGGATTTATATATGTGTATATGTATATATGTGTATATAAACGTATATATATAAATATGTGTGTATATGTATAAAAAGATGTAGCAGCAACTAGAACGAAAATAGCAAAAATAAACTTTCATACACAATCATTCCATCGGGTTACCACTGTAATGGCTAACCACTTTGTCTTGAGCAACTTCAACAAACTCCACTTGGAAAATCTCTTGACAAATGTGGTGGAACATTCCTAGCAAAAATCACCCATCCCTAACCATTTAAGGTTCTCATAAAATGTGGGTAAGAAGGTAAAAAAACAAAAATATAAATGTTTAAAATTCTGTCTCTTTCAGGAAAACTGTAAATCAAAGAAACAAACCTTCAAGAAAAAGATAATCTGATGTCTAAAGCATTGGAAAATAATCTTCCTCTTTCTCTTCCAAGAATAATTATCATATGAAGTTCATATAAGTAAGTGAATGAAAACAATGAACTTGAACTAATTTACAGACCTCATACTTTTATGGATTAGTGTATTAGTCCCTAAAACAAGATCCCACAGAACTAATAATTTCCACTCTGATTTACAAACTAATTTTACATATTCTGTTTTACGCACTCAATTTTCTCACTTGCTTTTCACACTTTTTCTTTGGACACCAAAAATTTAGAAAAGGGAAGTATGGAATTTCCCCAAAGTTGAAATTTAGATCTCCCAAATTATAAATGGGAGTGAAAAATTTGCATTTGTGTTTATATGTTTATGAAGAACAGCACATTAAACATAAAGGAGGAGAGGGAGAATCATTTGGTTTGTATCCTTATTTGAAAAACTGCAATATAGGGCAGGATAAAGTTAAATTTGACGTATATATATTTTGTACTTATATATAGCGACACCTTCTATTTGCTTGAAATTTTCAAAATACACTATAACAAAAAAAAATCGACGCACCAAGAAGTAGTTGTCCGATTGCGATAAAAATTGGTGGATGTGAAGAACATACATAGAAAAAGAAACGATTAAAATTTCAGAACAATTGAATGATTTATTGCAGAGTTTGACCGTTACAAAGGGAGGAAGTCAATAAGGCGTTGGTCCACCTCTGGCCTGGATGCAAGCTGTCACCCGGCGTGGCATAGACTGATAAAGATCCCGGATGGTGTCCTGCGGAATTTCTTGCCAAATTGTCTCCAACTGTCGGGCTAAATCGTCAACATTCCGGGATGGTTGCAATCGCCTTCCCATAGCGTCCCAAATGTGCTCTATGGGAGAGAGATCAGGAGACCTAGCTTGCCAAGGAAGTGTTGGGCAAGCTTGAAGACAATTCATAGCAACACGTGCCGTGTGCGGCCGGACATTGTCTTGTTGAAACGTAAGTCCAGGGTGTCGCAAAAGGAACGGTAACACAACCGGTCGTAGAATGTCGTCTACGTACCACTGTGTTGTAAGTGTGCCACCAAAGGGGTCCGGCTATCAAAGGAGATGGCACCCCAGGCCATAACGCCCTGTTGTGGGCATGTGTGGCGTGCGATAGTAAAGGCAGGATCCCCACGCTGCCTTGGACGTCTCCAGATACGTCTGCGGTTGTCGTCAGGACACAGCTGGAAACGGGACTCGTCACTAAAGACTATACGTCCCCAGTCAGCGCAGTTCCAAGTTGATCGAGCCCGGCACCACTGTAATCGGACTTGACGGTGTAAAGGCGTGAGAGGTAAGCGACGTAACGGTCTGCGCGAGAGTAAATTTTGTTGTCTGCAGAGAGTCATGTTGGACACGTGTGCAGGCTACACGTTGGATAGTTGATAACGACGAATCATCTGGTGCTGTGGCAGCTGTTCTGACAATTGCTGTCTTCCCATTCTGTTGTGGCCCTAGGTCGACTGCTGCTGTCCCAACACTGACATCTGTCGTTGTTGACCCACACTTGCCAGCACCGTCCAATCGCCGCATCGCTTCGACCCACATGTCCAGCGATTCTTCGATTCATCCAACTAGCCTCTTTCAATCCGATAGCACGACCTCTTTCAAACTCTGACATATGCTCGTAATGAGCACGAATCTTTTGGCGAGGCATTGTTACAGTCAACGTAAGATATCCGCAGTCAAAATGCAACAAAAATTTTGACCACATATTGAGAATTGCTCCTTATATATACCTGCTGAATGCACAGTTCTGATGTGCTGGAGTTTCTGCTATTCATTCATTGTACACCAAGTTTTAATCATTTGCATTTTCGGTCAAAATGTCTTTGCATACAAAATTTCATTACATTCGGAAAACTCCTTCTTAGTGCATCAATTTATTTTTTTTATGGAGTGTAGGTTGACCAATATTTGAAGCACATCCCTACTGGCTTTTCATTTACAGATGTAGGCCTTGTTGTGGTGCGATAGTAACACTTCCATCTGGTGTACAGTTTTTCCATGTTCAACTGTGTAAAAAAAAAAAAGCAGTCGGTAAGCCTGTTTTTTTTTTTATCATAATTCGGGTTAGTTCTGTAGGCCTTAAGAGGTTTGGATTCCTTGGTAAACTGTAGGTCCTGATGCAGCATGACCCTTGCTTTCCTTGTGCAGTAAAACTGGAAAACAAATTTCACAGATGCTAAGTTGTTAATATTTGAAGGTGCTGCGAGACTATTATTTTTCTATCGTTAGTAGTTAAAGAAATGCTTGATGGACTATATTGTCAAGTTGTATGTATAGTTACTTTTGATAGTTGCTTCAACAGTTAATAATAGAAAAATAATAATTTTACAATTTAAAGTATTAATAACTAGTGTACAAAGTCGTTCATTTTGGTGATTTGTGTTAATCATTCCCATTCATTTAAATGGCTTATTCTTTTAACTTGTTCACTTGAAGTATGCATGTTCTTCAAATCACTTCATCCCCTCTCATTGTTTGTGGGGGGGAGATAATAAAAGGTGTGTTTGTGTGTGTAGAATTTATACTCATTGCAATTTTTAAAACAAGGGAAAATGAATATTATCATTTGTTTAAATAAGACAAGTATGCAGGCAGAATTTAAGCTAAACTGTCACTACAAAATTTTTCCAGTCATTAGCATATATATAGTATATAT
>QLNU02014326.1:59501-73072 GCA_006491805.2 Dysdera silvatica | reverse complement strand
TTGATACTCTTCAATACCTCGGTATAATGTCTAATATTTATATTACTTTAAAGGCCATATAGTCAACTCCTTTAGATTCCATGCACCCCAAAATGATCATACTGCTGTTGCCATGCACCCCAAAATCATATTGCCACTGCCATGTTGTGCAATTATAGTTTTTGGTTTCAAGGGAAGCATTTTTTTTAAGCCACATTTCTTTCCATCCAGACCAAAAACATCAAATTTACTTTTGTTGGAAAATACACCTTTTTTCCAAAACTCTGTAGGTTTATTGACATAAGCTTTGGCAAACACAAGTCTTTTCTGCTTCTTTCTTTCACTGATAAATTTTTAACTGGGTATTCTAACTCCAATATATGCATCATGATCAACATTTTGAATGGTTTGAGAATTCACTTTAGTCCCTGATGCTGAAGCAACATCAATAGTCAATTCGTGAATACTTGCAGAGGGTTTTTTAAATACTTGCTTGATGTTCCATACCTGCTTTGCATTTAACTTCTATGAACAGCCAAATGTCTATTCTCCATGTTATCATACTTTTTTCTGTTTCTATTAATTATATGCCAAACATTAAAGAAGTTCAAATATAAATTCTCACCTGTGTTGCGACTATTCAAACCACACACAACCATGAAAAAACATAATTCTCTTTCCTCATTGCCACAGAAAACTCTTGCTTTTTCTGAGCCATGACAGCAGAAACTAAATTATCATCCCAAAGATCTTATAAAGAGTCTTTTGAAAAGTTTAGAATTTCGGTTTATTGTAAATTTATGTAATATTTAACTGATTTAAAACAAGGATGTTGTGTTAAGTGTGCAAATACTTTTATTGGCATGAAAAAATACATTTTTATAAACATATTTCTCAAGATTATTACAAAAAAAATAAATTGTGCATTTGTAACAGTAATTCAAAATTATTTTGTAACATTTGTTTTTTACTCTTATCTATGCAGTATGATGCAAGTATGCAACTAAATGTTTTTGCTCACTGTATGTTATGATTCACATATAAACGTTCATATTTTAGGTTTAATCAAGCTTAACATGAATACTTTTAACTAAGGTTTTCACTTGGATCATCAAAAAATCTAAGGAACAGAACTTACTAAAGGCTCAAGCAAGAAATTATATTGCCCATCTTAATTTTCTAATCATTTGTCATATGCTATTTGTCGTTATATGCTGCATGCAACAAAGTAATTTTTTTGTTAATATTAAATTTTTGTATCAAAAACACTTTTTTATTCTGATTTCAAATTTACTTTGTTTTAAATTCCTTTACATTCTAAATATTATAATCTAAATATTTTAAATCTTAAAGGTTTGGTTTATTAATATAAGAATATTCATTTATCACATTGTAGTACTTCGTTGTGTGCAAACTAGGCCTGCTTATAGGATTTTTAAAAAAAGGGAGTGTTTATGAAGGGGGTTTTGATGGAAGCAGAATTTTTTCTTTAAAATGAAGGTTTGGAATAAAAAAAGAAAAAAGAGTCGAAATCAAATAGACACGGCAACGAAATTCTATGCATGTAAGTGGGTTTCCTGTATATAAAAGCGGTATTCTCTGAACTATAGCGTGCAAATAATTTGCTCATTAAATTTTTAATGAATTTTATTATTAAATTAGATATTCTTATTTCTAATTTTATAAATCATACACATTATTTATTTCAATATTTATAATGCACGGTTACTATTTCATTAATAAGAGTAACAAGAAATAATGTGCTACTTACATAAACGCATGTACCGTATTTGCGGAAAATAGTGGACAAATGATAACCATATTCTTTTGTTATTTATATCTTTGTCTTATTGTTTGATTTCAAAGAATTTAAAATCGCCAACTTTTGATCAATATTTAAGCAGATATATCGGTTTCTTTTTATCTGCTAAGTTCACAATGAATATAAACCGAAAAGTGCAAAAGAAGAAAGCAAAAAACTTGCAAATAGACTAAGTATTTTGTAGACCAATAAAACAAGAGATGTATAATTCACTGCGCCGATTACAAAACCAAAATTTGATAGTTATTCCGAACACAGGCATATTGTGTAAGTTGGTATGTGCAATTCATTGTACATGGCACTTGTTTATTGTAATACAAAAACATGTCTTTGGTGCAGAATGGCCATTGTTGTCATTGTGCCATAAAAATACAACCAATCAATAAACGTGTCTTTACAGATTGTGTGCATTGTATGTCTCCTGTGATAAATAAAATCTATATTATTATCATTATACAAAGTAGGGGGAAGGCATAAACAAAGCCATAAGTAAGTTGGTAAATTACACTTTGACAAGGTTTGACAGCTGTTTCCGATGGGGGAGAAGCCAATCCTTAAAAATAGAGTTGCCAACTACACATTCACTGTGGTGAAAACTTGTTCATAAAATTTGTTTGCATATATCTGGTTTAAATTCTGTAATAAAACATTCGTTTGGCTTCAAAAATACTTAAGTATATACAGTTTTTGCATGTACAAAATCGCAATTAAGCTGGTTTAGATAACATTAAAAAGATAAGAGAAAATTTGAAGCTCGATATTTTTGGTATATATGCGAGTTGCATATACGCGGTTTCGACTGTATCAATGGTTTTGCAAAGACTTTTGCAGTACATTTAAAATTATAAACAAATTCAGAGTTCAAAACTATGTAACAAAATTATTAAATAAGTTTAAATACTTGATGTGTTTTGATTCATGTTTGCGAACCTTCTTTCGAAGCATGCTCTGTCAATTATGGTAGTCAACTGGCCATCAGTCTACTACTATTTTATCACTATATCAATAACTTGTCACTATGAAAATAACGTATGTGAATTGTTTATAAATAATGAGGTGTATGTGTGGTAGAATGAACAACTATATTGCCTGAATTAAATGCTATGGAAAATACAGAGCTTGCTTGTTAAATCTGTCGATGAAAATGACAAGCAATATAACGCTATGGTCAAAATAAAGAGTGCCATATAATATCGGAATGGAACCAAACAGATTAGATACTGTTAAAAAGATTTGTAAATTCCACACTATCACATTTTCCTATTAATTTAAAATTTAGTGCATGTGCTGACACAATTTTGTCACATGTTTATAGTTTGAAACGCTATGTTTTAGTAAACTTTTTCTTTTATTTATTTAGGCACTTGAATTTATTTTACATACAAAAGGTTAAACACTGGTAAAATAGCAATGAAAAAGATCACCCAAGCTTTCGGGTGCATCAGGTCTTTCATCAGGAGTAATAACCCTGATGCGGGACTGCTGCTGGTGTGTCTGAAAGCTTGCATGATCGCTTTTCATTTAGTTTACTAGTGTTTAACCTTTTTGTATGTAAATTTCTTTTCCTGGCACTTTGCATCTTATTTCTATTAAATTTACTTCATTATATATGAATATGAGCAATAAGTATGAAAATTTTTACCACAAAGTACTTTGTGGGTTGCAAATTTCTTACACAGGGTGTTTCAAAATTAATATAACAAACTTTCTGGGGTGATAAAACACACCAAAACAAACACTTTTCATCGTAGAATGCATGGTTATTAGTGAAGCTTTCATATTAGGTGCTTTTAGGCATACATACAGGGTGATTCAGAACTAATGGAACAAACTGTAAGAGGGAGTAAAGGACGACAAATAAGCCAATATTTGGTGAAAACCTTATGACCACAAAGGACCTGATTTGGCTGTAGAGTGGAATATTTACATCCACATCGTTGCTAAATAGGCAATTACATGAACAAAAAAAATGTTTACACATAATTTGCGTGATTGACCTAATAATGCAGTAGAGACAAAAAAATCGGAAATACCCTTCCCTGGCCCTGAGTAGTATTGCCATTTAGTTATCAAAGATATGGAAAACGATTGTTTTACCATACTTGAGGCAATTAGGAATTGTCAAGCATGCATAATAGGTGAAGGACATCAAAAGAAACAACTTTTGTCCAAAGGACCAATGTCCAAAAATGATCCATTTTGGAACTACAGGGATGTTATTATATCCACATTAGTTAATCATATAGCAAAATTTGGAAAATTTGCCATTTAAGCCTAAAACCATATTGGAAATGATTCTGCCACTCACTACAGTCCAAAACAACTTTCCATGGCCAAATTTATGCAATTGGGGAATTCATGGCCCAGAAGTAAGGCTTACGTTTGGATCATAAATTTCCTAATTTCATAAATTTCACCATGGGAAGTTGTTTTGGTCTGTAGTAAGTGATGGAATCTTTACCAATATGGTACTAGGCTGGAAGACAAATTTTGTTGTATGATTAACTGATGTGAATAACATTTGTGTAGTTCCAGAACGGCTCATTTTAGGACATTGGTTCCACTGGGCCAAAGTTATTTCTTTTGATGTCCTTCAAAATTCATGCTTGACAATTTCCAGTTGCCTCCAGTATGGTAAAAGAATCATTTTCCATACCTGTGATGACTAAATGGCAAAGAATACTGAAAAGTAAGGGCCAGGGAAGGGAATTTCCACTTTTCGTTTTTTCTCTGCTGCATTATTAGGTCAAGCACTTACATGAACGAAAAATTTTTGACACATAATTTAATTGCCTACATAGCAACGATGTAGATGTAAATAATACTTTCACTCTACAGCCAAATCGGGCCCTTTACGGACATGTGGATTTAGCCAAATATGGCTTATTTGATGTTCTTTACCACCACTTTCAGTTTGTTCAGTTAGTTCTGAATCTCCCTGTATATAAACGGTGATTTTTCACATGCAAAGTCATTAGCCTGCTATTAGCTAGCCGTTGTCTTTCCTGAATTGGAGTACGTACCCGCAGCCACCTGCTGTAAAATCTGATTTCAGCATGACAAGACAGCTTATTTCAACACTCCAGTACATGCTTACCTATGCCACATTTTCAGTCCAATGGGTTGGCCAAGGAATAGTCATCATTTAGCCCCCATGCTCACCAGATCTGTCCTCTCTGGAATCCTTTTTATAGGGAAATCTGAAATCCCTACTGTACAACACTCCCTTTGCTTCCAATGAGGAACTAGCTGCTGGCAAAATACCTTGAATATTCCAGAACATACAGGAATCTTTAACAATATGATGTGTGTATCAGTAGTGGTTGCAATTTCGAACAGCTTTTGTAAATATAATTCATTGCAGTATTTACTAATCAATATTTGCACATTTATTTAATGTCTACAATTTTGATTTCACTTTGTCAAGTAGTTGTTGACATCTTGTTTTGTCTTAAATAAAGCTTTGTTTTTGATGTATCATAAGTCCTGATTTTGCATTGCATAAGATTGCTTGTGTGTGAAGAAATAGACGCCCCCTGTAGTGCATGGGTTTTCAACCTTTTTCAGTCCAAGGGCCAATTTTGCTTCTTGTTAGTCTGTGGGTCGCACTGCCAGACCAGCAATATTAGCACTAAGCAAAGACTGATCCAGGGGGCACCCCCCGATCCACCTTTGTTACTGTTTTTTCTTAGCTCTCTCTGTTTGGCATGCTCACCCGAAAATATTTTCTGAACCCTCCACTTGAACTGAATATATATATACATTATACTGAATACATGTATTACAATTTAAAATATGTATAGAAGCAAAAGAACACAGTACTTTTGGTAATGTATAAAGCGAAATCAAACCTTTTAGTGAGATTTTTAGCACTGTTTATTTTTAACAACCTTGTCAGGTCTTATTTTTGACGTTGCAACCCTAGGAGGTTCTTCAGTGGGGATGTCAATCTGGTCCTAACTTTTTGATTTTATCAATTTTATCCTTGAAAGAGCTCTTCAGATGCACTGGTGTACATATGGGGTTGTAACCCATTTCAATGAAATTTTGTATATACATATTAATATCTGGGTTATAGCTCAGTAACCCCCATTATAAACCTGTAACTCACCTTATGAACTTTCTGTGTACACACCTATTCACAGATGTAAGTGCTTAACAGTAACATTTTCTGAGCATGTCAGATGGTTGGGAAGATGTTCTTATCGATTTATTTAGAATAGAATTCAGTGATTCCGAAGTCGTTTTTTTTTTTTAAATCACTCTTGCAGTGCAAATCAATAAAACTACTCCTAATGCCCATATACGCTAGAAAACTAAAGTAAAACACGACTGAGGGAAGACCATGTATTACTTTAGTTCTTTAACGTTTTAAGATATTTATTACGAAATGTGAACAAGGTAAAGTACATAGATCGTTAAGACAGAGGAAGCAAAGGTCATTATTTTTGTGTGAAACAATTTGTATTTTTTCATGAGCCAGCGGGCCGCATAAAACATGTCAGTGGGCTGTGACCCTGTGGGTTGAAGACCCCTTTCTAGTGCATAACCTCTTGAATTGCGATCATGCATTCTATAATGGAAGGCGTTCATTTCAGTGTGTTCTATCATCCCTTAAAATTTGTTCCACTGGTTTTGAGACATCCTGTATAGTTTATTCTTGAATAACTAGGTGCTCATATCATTTTGAGATGCAGTGTAACAAAGTTTGACTATATATATAACACATTAATTTTTTTTTCTTCGCGTTAACTTTAAATTTTTTTTTTTAGATTGTGAGAATTGTAATTTTTAATTCTTTTTGTTGAATTTTTTTTTAAACGTCCATTTTTTCCAATGGCAGAAAATTTTCCCCTTAAGCTACGGAGTTAAGAGTAAAAACAATAAAAAGAAACACATTGGGTTTTTTTTAGTGTATAATTAGTGTTGTGATCTATAAGTTGCTTTAATTACAATGTAAAAGACTCATTATTTCTATCAGCAATCACAGTCCATGAACTGTCAGTGATATTCAAGGAAACTAATCCCAAAAAAGGCTCAGGTCATGATCAGATTCACCCCATTGTTGTAAAATACATTTTAGATATCATCGAACTTCCTGTCCTTCATATTTATAATCTTATTTTCTGTACAGGAATCCTACCGCGTGATTTTAAAATTGCTGACGTTATTCCCATATATAAAAAGGGTTCTAGAACTGACATTCCCAACCATAGGCCAATTTCAGTACTGACAATTTTTGCAAAAATTTTCAAGAAATTACTCTTTAATAGACTTCATGCTTGCTTCTCATCCCGTAAAATAATTTATCAAATCAGTTTAGATCCATTAAAGGCAAATCCACTGAACAGGCTCTACTTGCAGCCACTAATTTTATTTATTCAGATATAGATTCTAAACAATCTGTTGTTGGCATATTCTTTGATTTGTCAAGCGCTTTTAATACTATCAATCACAACAGATTTCTTTTCAAACTTGAATTGGCCGGTGTCCGTGGCCTTCCCAACAAAACTACTTGACAAACAGAACAATTTGTGCACATATGTGGCTGCTGCTCTGCATTATGTCATACACTCTGCAGTATTCCACAGGGATCGATCTTCAGGCCTCTACTATTCAACTTCAACATTAATGATATCTTCTATCTACCAACTCCTCACAAACCTATCCGTTTTGCTGATGATACTAGTATCTTCTTTAAAAGCACCAAAATCAACACTCTAATCTCTTTGGCTAATAATAATATGAAGAATTTTACTAACTTCTTTAAAAGTAACTGTCTAATACTCAATACCTCAAAGACTAAACGCCTTCTTTTTACCAACAAAAAAATATAAACCCTAAACATTTTAATCTCAGTATAAATAATATAATGCTTTCAATTTCACAAAATATAAACTTTCTTTGTGTAACTCTTCAATCCAACCTTAAATAGGATATTCTAGTTAATATCTGTAAAATAATTAGTAGAAATATTGGATTGATTTCAAACGTTGGCTACTATTTATCCGACTCAATTCTTCTTGAACTTTACTGTTCTATGATTTATTCTTTCCATTACTATTGCCTTCTGATATGGGTAAACACTTCCAAGTCTAATCTCAATAGACTTAACAGACTGCAGAAAAGATTCCTCCGCCTCCTAAATTATCAATCTCATACTTCTAGAACTATTGAACTAGCTTACGATCATCATATATTATTAATCAAAAAATTATTTATGTACAAAACTTCCCATCTTCATGTTTAACACCATACGAAATGGCACTCATTCTGATCCCATTTCACTGCGCTTTCCTCTTCATATCCACTTTATAAGAAATCTTAACGATCTGATACCAGAGTATTCACAAATGAAACTTGGACTCTCGCTCATCTGTTGCTTTGGCCCTAGGGTGTGGGATCTTCTTCCTAACTCACTTAAATCTATTTATTCCTTTGCTCAATATAAAAAACTCATCCGCAGACATCTATTGGATAGAGAAATATAATATCACTACATCTTTCTCTATTTATACCTTCCATACTTTTGCTAAACAACCAAGTCTTTTATCTTATTGTATTTAGTTTATTTATTGTATGTTTAGTTTGTATATTGTATTTATTACTTCCGCTTATTATATCCAATCCTGGGCAGCGGGGGCTTTGTCAGACCCCAAAGTCTTTGCCTTCTACTGCCTAGACGGATTAACCTATCTGATAAATTGTAAATAATCATCATTTTATGCAAAATATAATTTTGAATCTGTCTGAAGTTTGATTTGATAAATACATGCAAAGAGAAATTTTTGTGCATTTGACTTTTAATGTGTGATGTATTAGTGTTTAGAGTTTCAAACCTTTTATAGAAATGGGTCTGTTTATGATCTAAATTGAAAGGAACTACCACTGAGGTACTAAACACATTATGTGATTTAAACCTTGTTCCTCTTATTCATATGTAATACGTCTTTATTTTTATAGTTTTTAAATGGTTCAGAAAAGTGTCTATATGACTAAAGAAATCGTTTAAATTATTACAGGGGAAGATAGTGAACATAAATTTTCTGATTCTTCAGGTGAGAATGATTTCTCTGGGACAGAGCTTCAATCAGAACATTCGTCATCCACTTCTGGGGACAGTGTTCCATATCACTTCTAGTATATAATGCACAGAATGATTCATCTAATTCTGACCATGTAAAGAAGGGCATATCGGCAGCAAAGAAACAAAAACCATGGGTTGAAGGTTTAGAACTGGCAATTTTCAACTTCATAAGAAATCCTTGTCTTACTAATAAAGTGAGTGAAAACTTAACTTTATTATATTTTTTAATGCTGATTTTATATCTTCAATTGTTGAGGGAACAATTAAGTCAAATTTACTATTGAAAATATAGAATGGATATTAGAAACTTCCTTCATGTCTTTATAAGAAGAAAGGTATGGATGCTGATGCATTTTTGACATTCTTGGCACTTACTCTGATATGATGCCATATATTTTGAAACTGGCACTTCAATTTATAGCTTAACGTTTATTGAGTTTGCATAGATGTTGCATTTTAATAACAACAAAATTCTCAATTGTGGTAATCGATTTGTGAAAAATAATTTAATAGTGGGGTCCTACAGTGGTGTAATGGTAACATGTTTTTGTTTATGCCACTAACCAGTGACTCCAAATGGTGGCAAAATAGGAAGTTTGCCGACAAACTGTTTACTATAATCCGGAGGTTGCAGGGGTGATTATGTTGCAGGATTTCTTTTTAAAAATGACAAAAATTTCGTTTTGTTTCCTATAATTTTTATATTCCTTTGGAAATCAGTGTCTGTACCAAAAATATTCAGGGAATAGGAAGGCTTTTCAGGGAATTTTCTGCTTTGTTCAGGGAAGCTGCTTTAGACTTGCGATCACCCCTGGGGTTGGTTCCTTAGACCGTAAGAGGTTTGGATTCCTCGAAAACTATAGGTCCTTGCACCATAAAACAAATGCGAATTTAGTAGTGAATAGTTTTGAGGAGGGAAAACTCAAGGATTTTTTTTTTAATCCTTTGAGGGATTTACACCTTTACACCAGTGTGTAAATCCCTTGTGATGATCAATGTGAATCTTTTGCTCCATGAGGGTAAACTCTTTTTCAAGCAGTATATTTTAAGCAAACATAGTAACTTTGGAATAAAATCCTTTGTTTTTGGAGATCGTGAAATGGCTTACATTTTAGATTTCATTATATAGGAGTTTCCATTGACACATCTGGGTGAGAATCAAAATTGTGAAAAGATGGCAACTAATAATGGCAAGTTCGTTAGGACCTGATTTATATAAGGGGCATATATTTGTGACAACTAATATACCAGCTCTACCATATTTTTATGACTGTATGACTTTGTAATGTTTATGGAACTATATAAGAAAAATATGAAAGGAAATATTCTCTAGTGAAAAAAATTAAAAACAAGTGAAACACAGTTTAAATGAAATGGTAAATTGTTATTCTTGAACGTAAAGTTATATTCTCAAAAATTCAAAGTTTTGTTTGCGATCAGTTGGTGAATTTCGTTAGAATTTTTCTACACAGTGAGTGGGAACCCTGTTATAGTAATTTTCTGGAAATTTAATGTTTTTATTCTTTATTACTAAGTAATGGTGTTGGAATGTCACAAATGCTGTATAAAAAAGGTGTTTCAATCCCTATTTTATATAAATATAAAATTTTTATAAAAACTATTTTAATCAATGATTTGTTGATTGTTACTTATTGATGGATGATTAAATGTTAATTATTCATCAATGATTATTAATTTGTTGGTTGCTAGTTTGTTTGATCAGTCAATTAAAAATAAAACAGTGTGTAATACCTTGCCTTGTTTGATGCAGAATGACCCTTACTGTCCTTGCGCTATAAAAATTCAACCTACCAATCAGAAACAAAAAATCACAAGTTGCAAATAGATGGAAAAGTACCAAGCGCAAGGGGTATCATTCAGCAGTTAGTGTTATATAAAAACCATTGTCTGATTTTTATTTAAGGGATTAAAATTAGCAAGAAGAAATTAAAAGATGTGGTAATCAAGTTTTAACTATTTTAAGCATACTTCAGAGAAATATAAAATATGAATGAATATTTAAACAAGTAAAAATAAAAAACATGGGATGAGAAAATCATCCACCAGTGGTAAGCCAATGCCTGAATGTTCCGAGTGTTTCAATGAATCTTGCTAATCTGTCAGCAGAATAACTTGTCCACAGATGGAGCTAGTGTCTCCAAATTTTCTGTGCATGCACCTGCACCCAAAGGAAACTTATTTATGGAGTCTAGTTATTTTCTTTGAAAATTTTGTTTGTGCCAAAATGGATCGGTATTCTCAAACGACTTTTTTTTTTACATTTAGTTTATAATTTCTGCTGTTTTTTTTAGCCAAAATTGATGAAATCGGAAATTGAAGAAAATTATTCATGTTGACTTCTAAACCATCAAAAGAATTCTGAGAACTAAATTTTTACTGTTTCAGGTAAGTGAATTTACCACATTAAAATTAAGAAAACTTTGGTATTAAAAAAAAAAGTACAAATAGATGCACATGCAATGTAGCCCTAGTTCACAGATATTTTTTGCATACTCCCTGTGGTGGTATGTTCTCCTAGCTTGCTATTAACCTGCTCCCAAATGTGCCAAAAAAAAAGGAACGTTTACTGATTGACTGCTTACTGTAGTCCAAGGGTTGGTTCCCTAGGCCCTAAGAGGTTTGTATTCCTCAGAAAATTATGTCCTGGCTCTGCATGGCCTTTGCTGTCCTTGTGCCATAAAAAACATTTTTAGCATATTAAAGTATATATCAAAAAGTGAACCTCTCGGCATAAAAATTGTCCTATACACTGTGACATTCCCTCAGTTCTGGGATCACAACACATCGTCAGCATGTCTATTTCCAGTGATGGAACAAATTTCAAACCCTGTTAGTCACCTCTTCAAAAGAATAAGGCCTAATGGTGAACATTGCAGTGAAACCACACCATTCTGTCACTTTTACAGGGTGCAAGGGCACTTGATGGATTGTGCGTGGGTTTTCTGTTGTCCAAATGTGGCAAATTGTGCATATTCATTTAACCATTCATATAAAATTGACCTCATTTGACCATAGAATATTCCATGGTCAAGTGGTATCTATACAGCCATTAGTGCAAGGAACTGCGGTGCAAGTGTTTCCTGAACATCAACATTTCAGTTGCACAGCTGGTGAAGACTATGGATTTTGTAAGGATAATAACCTATGACTCATTTTGATTAATAAAATTAATGATCTAATTTACCATATATTAATTTATACTTTATCATTGATGCTTTCACTTGAGTGAAAATCGTTGTTTTTTCTTCAGTTTTTACTCTAATGAACTAATTAAAATTTTGAGCAATTACAGGACATTTAGAAATGTTTCTGAATTGAATCTATATCACTTTTCTTTTTAAGTCTTAAAATATTTTAACCTTTTAAAAAAAAAAAAACTACCATGCATATTTAAAATTAATTTTGTTCTTTACAAAGAAAGTTAATTCTATTCTGTAATGAAATAACGAAATATTTGTGGATGTTCATTACCTACACAATGTTAGTGTATAGATAGTTATTATTCAATTTCCAATAAACTTGATTGTGTGGGAACGTAATTCAGAGTTTGCGTTAGGCTACAGGTTCTATCCCAGATAACGGGAACATCTAGGTTGTGATGCATATCCTCTAATTGCCCCCAGGGGCTTACAGGATACTGGAAATGATTACCTCAAAGGTTACCATACCAACCTAAAATTGTGTAGTCAGCATCTGCTTTGCCAATGTCTCTAGTTAGTTTCACACATCGTTGACTGTAAGTCAGTCTGAAGTGTTTACTGTTTGGATCAAAATATTTTATTCTTCTTATTCTTTTTTTTTTAGTCTTTATTTATATTTATGGTAATTTTAGATGTTTTTTCTTTTTAATTTAGAAAAATGAACTAAGATTTAAAAACGGAAAAAGTTACTACTAGTTTGAATTTCTCTTCAAATGGTTTTTAATAAAAAATTTAAAAAACCCTTCACACACATAAATGTTTAAAGTGAAATATGCTGTATTTTCCTCCCTTTAAGTCCATATACACTCATTTGCGAAAAAAAAAAAAAAAAAAAAGCACCATGAAGAAATTATCTGTTTTTATTGAAATTAAATATATATCCAGCACATACGCAGGTAAGGAAATGGTAAAAATATTCAAGGCCGTGGGACCCATCAATGTTTAGGAATTGCACATTAAATGTTCAAATCAATAGTTGGTGACCCTTCCCCCACCGAGGCGATGCATGTTTCTATACATTGAATGATAAAGATTCCTAATGTCATCCTGCGACATATTCTTCCGGGCAGTCCTTACTTGTTGCACCAGCTCTGCGACATTTTGCGGTGCCCAAATCCAGCAGCCTACCATGTCCCATACATGTTCGATTGGCGAAAGGTCTGGTGACGTATCTGGCCAAGGAAGAGTATCAACAGTACAGAGGCTGCTCACAGATATGCGAGCTGTATGGAGCTTGGCATTATGTTGTTGGAAAAAGGCCTCAGGCTGTCATGTCATGAAGGGTAACTTAAATGGCTGTGGGGTGTCATCAACATATTGTTGAATTGTTGTATGCAGGATGACTAGGGCATCCTGCTCTCGTATGAGATAGCACCCCACATTATCACACTAGGGGTAATGGCTGTGTGCCTTTGTAAAACAAAGGGTGGTTGGGACCGCTGGCCCTGGCACTTCTACATAC
>QLNU02014326.1:43398-59401 GCA_006491805.2 Dysdera silvatica | reverse complement strand
AATTTGTGACCCAAATGTGAGGAGGTGCTAACAGGGCTGGAAACAGAAATTTTCACAAACCGAAACACTGTTCTAGTGTGCTCTGATGCATTTTGAACCTTGGATAGTAGTACATACAGAGTCCAACAATGCAACTGGTTCGAAATGTACCAAAGCAAACCGGAACACTATTCTAGTTTGTGAAAATTTTCCAGCCTTGCTAGCACCCCTTCATGTTTGGGCCATGAATTGCATAAATTTGGCCATGGGAAGTTATTTTGGACTATAGTAAGTAGTGAAACCTTTTCCAATATGGTTCTAGGCTAAAACGGCAAATTTTCCAAATTTTGTTACATGATTAACTAATGTGGATGCAAATAATAACTTCTGTGTAGTGTCCTGAACAGCTCATTTTTGGACATAGGTTCACTAGACCGAAGTTGTTTCTTTTGATCTCCTTCACCTATTACACATGCTTGACAATTCCCAATTGCCTCCAATATGGTAAAGCAATCATTTTCTACACCTTTGATGACTAAATGGCAACACTACTCAGGACAGGGAAAGAAATTTCTGATTTTTTTTTCTCTGCTGCATTACTAGGTCAATCACTTAAATTATGTGTTAAAAAAATTTTATTCATGTAATTGCCTACGTAACAACGATGTGGATGTGTATAATAAATTCACTCTACAGCCAAATCAGATCCTTTGCAGACAGGAGGTTTTCAGTCAATATGGTTTATCTGATGTCCCCTGAAACCCCTTAACGTTTGGGTCATGAATTCATGGACACCCTGTATAATGAACATGAAATATTATGGAAAAGAATAATACTAACAATGCCCCTACCAGTGTAGTAAATTCTACTTTGTGACAAAGGTTAACATGGTGGTAGGAGGAGGTGTTAGATGAGAGGTTGTGCAAACCCCTAGTTCGGTGATTAAAGGGAGGTAGGGTTGTGTAAACTTTTTCATCCAGCTTTCATAGTGCTAAAGAATCTGATAAAAAAAATTTAAATTCTTTTTATTTTTTTTATTTGAATCAAGTAATGAGGATTTTTTTTTTTTTTTTTTTTTTTTAACCACTGGTCAGCTCAAATTGACCTTGATTTATATACTACTCATTTTGGAATAGGCGATATTTCCAAGTGCACAATCTTGCTTATCCCTGCAAAATGCACAGGAGCATACCAGCCATTGGACAGGTATTTCTACAGACAACTGGAATGTTTGTCCAAGACTATATATAATCATTCATTGGTTCATGGAAGGAAACAACATGATTGTGTATTAACAAGGTGAAATGGAATCCTCAAACTTCAATCTCTAATACATTACATCTTAACAGCACTTGTCTTTGCCCTAATAATCTGTCACTTCTGGTATACATCTGGACTTTTGAAAGATTTTGAACATTTTCAAAATGTGCAACAAGTTTGCTGCTCTTCTGTGAAAAAAATGTAGGCAAGCAAGGGCACAGCCCCAGTTGCCCCATTGAGCTGTTTATATAGAATAATCCCCTGGTGCCCGATGCCCTATATGCCCTTTGCTTTGTCCCAGTTGCCCCTTCATCCTGGCTACGACCTAGTCCATACCTATAAAAATGGATTTAAAGGATTTTTTTCTCGGATTGTTTAGCACTTTTTATAGCACCTGGATGCAAAAATTTACATGATCTCAGCTCCCTTCCAGCTACCACCATGCCAACTTTTGTTAGGAAGTCGAATTTACTATGCTGGTAAGGTGCATTGTAAGCATACAAAAAACAAATGTTATAGATACCCAGAGCTGTGCACAAGATTCCAAAAGTAGGGGGGGGGCTTTGGTAGAAACAGAAATTTCTCATAAATTTTATCTTACAGCTACTAATATTGTTCAGGAAGGGGAGAGGAATTAATCCCCCAAACACCTCCTTGTGCTTGGCCTGGTATATATATATATATATATGCGTGTGTATTTTTTAAGGAAAGAAAATTTGTAGATTAACATATACTTGTTACATTACTTATACATAAAGAATTCTGTTAAAACTTTTGTATTCCACTTCCTAATAGGGAAACTTTGAATCCTTCAGTTGTGGGGAGGGGCAACATTTGTGTAGACAAATTTTCTCTACACAGTTTTTTCTTTGTTTGAGCACTAATTGTCATGCTAAGAGTGCCCAGTCTTCATTCGGTTATCTGTGTATGACCTGTGAAGATTATTTGTAAAGTGGGGAATTTAACATTGATCTCTTACGAGAATAAGATTTTATTCTTATAAGTGAGGTATTCAATTTTCTGTGACTTGATTAAGTGAGGATGAATCTTTATAAATTTATTACTTTAGCTGTATTATATATTTTGTGCACTGCGTTTTATTAAGAATGGTGTTTACTGTTGTAATTTCTATTATAATTTTTGCATTATACGTTAATTTAAAACTTTTTCCTGTTTCTTATATTGCCTTTTTTCCCCTAAATGTTCCAATTTTGAATGGTAATTACTTCTGTTTTTGTTACTTTTTAAAAACTTACTTTAACAGAAACATTCCACAATTAAACCCCTGGTGAGATTGTACCCTGGTGACATCCTTCCCCTTGGGTTTTTCTGGTGTTGTTTGTTATGTTTGGAATTTTACATTTTTGGTTTGTGTGCTTCGTGTGTCTGGATCCATGTTGAGGCTGTTCCTTTGATTTATGTGTTTGTTGATTGACTCTTTTTTGAGAATTTTTGGGTATATCACTTGGTTTTTTTTATTTCTATTTTTACTTTTAATATTTTTCTCCAATTTAGTACATAATTTATCATTTATTCTTGAAGTGCATGTGCAAATATACTTGATGGAAGTTTGTTTTATTTTTGGTGATTATTTTACTATAGTTTGTCTTACTAATAATATATATTTTTAATTCTATGTGCATGATTTAGGCAAATATCTTTAAATTTCATCAAAATGTTAAAATGAGGTGTGTTGTAAGCTTGGGAATTTTTTAACCTTTGGAATAATGCTTAATATTTAGAATCTTGCCCCACAACCTGGATGAAAAATGAACAGTGTCTTTTTTTAGATTATGTAAATTTTAACGTATTCAAATGTGTCAATATTTATTTGGCATGGATACATGCTCCCTTTTATAAAGGAGCCAGTCCTGCAGTGGTAACATGTTCACTTAGTGTGCCAATAATCAGTTTGACTTCTAATGGTGCCAGGGGGAAGCAAAAAACTAACAAACTGCTTACTGTAGTCCGGGGGTTGGTTCCAAAGTCCTTAAAAGGTTGGAACTTCTCGGAAAACTATGTCCCAGTGTAGCATGACCTTTGCTGTTGTTGCACCATAAAACAGTCCTTTTACAGAGAATATAAACACTACTTTCTAAAAATAAATTTTATGTCTGTCTATTACAATGCCGACTCATTTAGTTTGACCGGAAAAGATTACATCACTCACCATGTAACATCTCCCAAAATCTTGTGTATTCAATGCCTCAGCTTCTTGATACTGTACTGATGTTGCATATAAACTCTATTTCACATAGCCCCATAAAAAGTATGTAGTCAAAAAATTTGGTGCAGTTAAATATTGGGTGATCGAGCTGACCAGTTGATCATTCTCGAAGTGAGAAATGACCCTGCTGTGAAATATTTCGTCCAGAACTGTCATGAAAGCATGTAAGGTATGTGCTATTGCTAGTCTTGCTGAACCATGGGTGACAAGGATTAACCCCTTACCTCAGAAATGTTTCTAACATGGCTGTGTAGTTCTGATTTGTTACATCGCAGCCCACGTATGAAAAAAAATTGTCTGATAATATTTTCTGAAGAAATACTGCACCACAATCTTACTTTAGCACTATGCCGAGCTTCTGTTGGATTTGGCCCGGATTGTTTTCAACCCAAAAACAAAAGTTCTGTTTGTTCATGTGACCAGGTATGGAAATAGGCCTCAATTGGTATCAGTAATCTGTTCAAACCTCAACTCTCATTGATTTCAAAAACCCAATTACAAAATTAAAATTACAATTTCTTGTCCTTGTCACCAAGCTCCTGGACTACACCTTGTATGAGTGGTAATGAAGATCTTAAGGTTATGTCAATACTTCTGTCTGCAATTCTAAGTTTGACATCCAATCTACGCAGACTATGCATGATATTTCTTACCCAATTCATGTTTTGTGCTGTATATACTGAATAAAGATATCCTGGATATATATTATCCTTTGCACTTTCTCCTTGATGTCATTTTGCCTGCCATAATAACAAAATTGTACATAAGGACATCATGTTGACTAAACTGTAGTCTGAAACTGTAATTAGTTACTATGAATCACTGACTTTATAAATACTTCTACTGCTGCAATGCAATTTTTCATAATCTAACACTTTATTTCAACTGAACTCTAAAGACGGGAAATGTATTGGCAATAGTATTTGATACCTAACAGGTGACTTCACAATGAATAGTATGATTAGAGGTATTAATCCTTACATAAAAAAAATAATAAATAAAAAACACATCTGTGTGATACAATAACTATTTATGCTTTTCTTTGAAATTTTTTTTTTTTTTTTTTAAAAAAAGCATCAGTTTTTGGTACACCCTACATATGGCACTCGCAAAGATTTTGGCCTAAGACCTCAACTACACTTTGTCTATAAACTCCATCTTCAAAATATTTTATTCATTAATCACCTTGCTACAAGCTCTCCATGGTAACAATTTCTTTCTTTTTTTCTTTTTTTTTTCAGAGGGACATTTACAGTACAGATAGGTCAACAGAGGAAGTCCCTCACTTTAAGGAGTGTGAAAAGCAGATCATTTTAGAAGAAAACAAGGATTAAGAAAGAAGAATCCTATCAGAACAGTGAAGAAAAAAAGCAGCTGGAGTCTTACATGTTGATGAGGAAATGCATCTAAGCTACATGTTACTTTTTCCACAACTTCAACAGCCACATGATTATACTTTTAGCACAGTACAGCTCAATTTTCAATTTAGCTTTATTGTCAATATTAATAATCAGATACACTATACAGCCATTAATGATGGGACACCCCCTGAAATTACAGTGGAATCACCCGAACATTACTAGTGTATTCCCAGTGTTTATAAAAAGGCTGCAAGAGTTTGGCAGACATGTATACAACTGATCAACCAACAAAATGAGCGGATGACAAGAGCTGAGTGAGGCTGAAAGTGGCATGATTATTGGTTATTCAATCCAGCAAATTTCTAACAAGATACCATATAGAACTGTCAGTAATATAGTAGTGAAATGGCAACATGAAAAAGAGGGAGATATAAAACTCCGACTTAGACTAGTAAAGCCAAATATATTGATAGATAGGGATAACTGATGCTTTCTATGTGTGAAAGCAACCCGGCAACTTAATGAGAAACCATGGCCATAGACTTTCGATTGGCTTATGGAAGTGATGTTAGTACTTGTACAATTCATCAGAGATGTGTGCAGTGGAATTCCATGGATGAGTTACAGCACATAACCCAATGATCAGCCATCTTAACACTCGGCGACAATTAGATTGGCGCAAAACACAGTCTGTGGACTGTAGAACAATAGAAAAATATCATGTTAAGTGACAAATCACAGCATTATATGTAGTGGCTTTCAGATGGGTGGGTATGGGCCTGGTGTTTATCAGGTGAATGCTACTTACTAGAGTGTATTGTTCTGACTATGAAATTTAATGGAGGAGGAATTATGGTTTGGGCCTGTTTCTCAGTTTGGCCTTTGTCCACTGGTATTGATGTCTTGAACCCCTAATGCTGACGTCTATCGTGTAATATTGGACAATTCGTTACTATTCACCCTCAGCTAACAATTTGGAACAGACCCTTTTCATTTTCAACACAATGCACCTGTTCATAAAGTACACTTCATAATCGATTGGTTTTAGGAAATTGGAGTTAATGAATTGGATTAGTCAGGGCCTGTGGGTGTTCCATCGTTTTAATGGCCATATAGTGTATGCTATAGGTTATCGGGAACAATATTGTAGCTTTCTGTATTCTAAATATGTAATTAAATATTTTATAAATAAAATAACTGCTTGTCTCAAATGTTCATTAGTTTTTTTTTTAATCCATATTATAAAGTTTTGAAATTAAGATCCTTTATTCCGATTTCTGCTCTCTAAGCTAGGTTTGAATCCTAATAAACAAAATCCAGTTGATTATGTATATGTTACGCTATTAATTCCTTATCAGATGGCTCATTAAATTGTCATTGATATAAACTTCAAACAAATTTTATACAAGAAAAGTCTCCTCGGAGAAACATGTTAAAGTGATGGGGGCGTACATTAAGGGTAGGGAGAGTTATACAGTGAAATCTGTGTGTAAGGATACTCAAGGGGCTGGGAAAAGATATCGTTATGGACAAGATTGGACATAATACACTCAGTATCTGTTAGGACTGGAGGAAAATGCTGTTATCTACAGTACCATTATAGTCAGGTTGCAGTCTATTAATCTTTTTGACCAAAACATAACTAAGGTGGCTTTAAATTAGCTTTATAATTCTCTTATTTCTTCCACCACTAAAAGAAAAGTTAATTTTATTAATTGCCGAACAATTGCAATGATTCTTTACATAATAAGCACTGGGGTAAATTCTAATATATTTGGCAAAATTTGGAATTTATGCTAATTAGAACATGAAGAAGCAATTTATGACAAAAATAGTACATGTAAGATGATAAATTGCTCGTAAAGAAAAGAATGATTTCATGGTGCCTGGCGGGAACCGAACCCACGATCTGTTGGTATCCGGACAAGGGCTCTTCCAACTGAGCTACAGACGACCTATCATCCTCCCCTCTGCGAGCGCATCTCATCTATAGTAAAGCTATAAAGCTTTACTATAGATGAGTTTTTTTTAAATGGGTCAGTGCCTGGGCTGCTTTTTAAGCTGAATCCAAATCAACGTCAAAGAAGCAAATGTTCAAAAAGTGAGACTAGCTTGATATTAAAGTACTAGAAGTTTTTCATCATAACCGATGATGTGGTCAATATTAAATTGCTTGCAAAGAAAATGATTCCACGGTACTTGGCGGGAACCGAACCCACAACCTCTTAGTATCCGGCCAAGGGATCCCTTGGGGGTTGGTTCCCTAACCCATAAGAGGTTAGGATTCCTCAGAAAACTGTAGCTCCTGGTGCAGCATGACCCTTGCCGTTCTTGTGTTGTAAAACTCACAATTGTATCTTATTAAAACTTTCTTCCAAGCACACCCTCTTATTGTAATCATCCAATACTTTAATAACTAAAGCTAAACAGTTCATCCTATTAAATCATGTTTCATGTTAATAATATATGAATACTACTGTTTTACATATTCAAAAACACTAGAGCACGGTATGTGCAGTTTATATAAGTTTTACTCTTGTAAATCAAAAAACGTTTGTTCTAGTATCGTAAGTATAGATATTTTGAAATCCTGAGACTTTCCAAATATTGCTCAAATTCAAAAATTATTTAGAAAGAAAAACATGCCTCATGAATTTTATGTTTCAACCATTAACATGAGCATTCCAATATTTAAATAGAACAGTTAATATTTTATATTAATTGTTATAATGAAATATAACAGTTTAAATGTAACTTGTTCCATAAACTGAAAATGTGATCCTAAGAAGTAAATATAGACTTTTTCAAAATTTGGTCGCATGTGGAAATTTAATGGTTTAGAATGTTTAAAGATAATAAAAATAATGGTTCGAAGGTATGGGTTATTTACAGACAACTGAATATGTAAAAGGTTAAGGAAGCAATATAATTTTATGAAAAATAAAGCATCTTGGAAAGTTTCTTACATGTTTTCTTTAACATTAATTTCACACATGAACTTTTTTTTTAAATATTCCTTTGATATATTAGCTTATATGTATAACTATTCACAGTCCTGGGTTTAGATTTCTCGGGTGTAGTTCATGGTGATATAAAATGCGATCATGAATTATGTAAGTATTGAAATATTATGGGCCAGAGCAGTGCCTTTTTTTTCCCCTTCTATACACAAAAAAAAAAGCTGGTTTGAGCTAAAACGAATGTGTGTATCGAAAATATTATCCATTTATAAATGCTATTATACAGTGTACTGTTTGCATAGAAAAGGCAATGTTTTATCCAAGTTTTAATCTTTTATTGTATTATGTTATTTAAATAGTTTGTTCTGCCATTAAAGTATTGCCTATAAACTTAACTAAATCAAATTTTTTTCTTGCTCACTTCAGTTGCTGTTGTGTCTTTAGATAATTTCAATTATTTCTCAGACACGCAGTAATTCAATAGCTATAACTCCAGCTGCTGGGTAAAATTCCATTCCCAATAAGCTTGGCTATGTCTTGTAAACATGTCATAGTTTAAAGGTCACATTAAGTTATCAATCCTGTCATATTCTTGAAATATAAAATAGCTGGGCATATGTGTTGCGCATAAATGGTGAAATTATGCATGAATACATTGTCTATCTGCATCTCAAAGATTACTACCATGTCCTTTCAGCATACTAGAGACAGAGTTCAATTTTTGGTAAAATGTAGTATGTAAACATAATGTAGTTTAGATGCTGCATATTGAGCTGTCCCATCTCAGATAACTCATTGTGCAATATTGAGACAAAACTATAAAATTTTTTTACATTAAATACATTTTCAAGCATTTTTTAAATTTGAAATAAAGTTGAACCCACGTATGTGCAGCTTGCATATATGCGAAGATCACATACATGCATGAAATATCAAGCCTCAAATATTCTATCTTTTTAACGTTACCTAAACCCGTTTAATTGCGGTTTTATACATACAAGTATTTTTGAAGCCAAATGAATGTTTTATTGTAAAATTTAAACGGGATATATGCAAACAAACTTTATGAACAAGTGTTCATCCACAATAAATAGCTGGCAACCCTTATTTTTAAGGAGTGGCTTTCCCCACCGGAAATGGCTGTCAAGCCTTGTCGAAGTTCCACTTACCAACTTATTTATGACTTTGTTTAGGCCTTCCTTCTCTTTCTGTATTTGGAATCACTGGTAACATTTGTTTTTGTGCTGGCGCTGGTCTGAGACAATGTTTTATTAGTCTACAAAATTCCTAGTCTATTTTTCTTTCTTTTGCACTTTTCAGTTTATATTCATTGTGAACATGGTAGATGAAAAGGAACGACGTATCTACTTAAATTTTGACCAAAAGTTGGTGGTTATAAATATTGAAATTTATATGATTTATAAAGTTAGAAATAGGAGTATCTAATTTAATAAAATACTGTAAAAATTTAATGAGCAAATCATTTGCACCCAATAGTTCAGATAAGTAATAGTTCAGATATCTAAAATCTACTTATATGCATAGGATTTTGTTGCCATGTCCATTTGTATATATGTGGTTTCGACTATATGTACTCCAATTTTTGGTACTTAGAGTGACAAATAATGCTTCTTAACACTTTACCTACCAATTGCAATTGAAATGAATACATCGAAAAGACTAAATGATTTGAGTGCAGATTATATGACTTCTTCACAAATGACAGTGGTATTTCGCAAAAAGGCATTTGTGCCAATTAATAGGCTTCCGGACATGGGCGGATTTACCATTTTGCCGCCCCCTCCAATCAGTGGTAGGAACATAAAAATTGCTACATTCAATATACGCTAAAAAAGTTTATATTAACAATAAATACGTTGAAAAACAAACTCATAAATTGAAACGTAAATATTAAAAAATATTAACTTATATTGAAGTATTATCTCTTCTTGGTATATAATAAATCAAATTCAATTTTATTGAAATAAATTTTAATTTTAGAAAAAAAAAAAAATCCTATCGAACACTGGTATTTAAATGGAAAGCATGACGTCTAGCTTTCTTCTCGGCAAAACATCTGATTATATCATATGGTATTTTGTTATATCAGACTCAATACACAAAATTTTGCCGCCCCAGTCTATAGCCTAGTAAAGCCTATTGGGAAGTATGGTACTGCTTCTGGGCAGCAAACGCTGCTAATCAAAAGTTTGATTAATAGGCTACCGGTCGTTAAACACTGGTGAAAAATAGCCTATTAATAGGCTTCTGGTAGGTAAAGTGTTAAGAAAGTTGTCTTTATTATTTGTCTAAAAGTTTCTTACTCTATTGAAGGATAGTCAAACTGAAACACATTTTAAATTATTTGAAAAGAAAATGTATATCTACAGCCCTTGGGCAAACTTGAGCTGGATATATAAATCCAGTAGGCTTAGTTTTTTGGAAAGGTAGAATAGCTAGTAAGTCACATTAAATTGTCAGTAAATCACATTAAATTGTTAGTTTCATCTGCAACAGTCCATCCTGTAGTCAAAGATCAAATTTTATGGGGTGTGGAAGGGCTAAGTTAATTTTACAAGTTTCCTTTAGAGGGCATGGCACCTGTATTATAGCTGTGCTAAAAGACACACACTAATGAACTAAATGAATAATACTATTCATCTAATTCAGATGGACAGACTCATTCGTTGATTTAGTTCTTGTGTGGTTATTTCTGATTATAATATGGAGTTATAAAAGTTTGTTCCATATAAGGTTAAACAAGGTGATTAAAACCAACTATGGTTCCAACAGTATGTTTCAACAATGCATTATTTTGGTTTGCAAATTGTTTCGAAGGAAACATTTTATTTTGCTAAAATGTCTATAAATTTGAAGATATAATCAAAAATGAATTTTGGAAATTTACGAATGTGTATTTTTTGAGGTTAAAAGTCATTAAAAAATAGATATTTTTCGTACACTCTGCATATAGCATTTGTTGATCTAGAAAAGCTTATTACAGCATTCTGAGTGACCATGTTTGGAAATGCCTAAAAGCAAAGTCTGTACATAAAAAACAAATGTTTATTATACCTGCCATGTGTACTAATACTTCTGGACAGGTGTAAAATGTGTGTATATATATATATAAAAAAAGTTTTCCTCGCCCATTCTTGGCTGCAACAGGCTTTGGGACGGGCAGAGCGCCATGTTCCCAAGCCTCTCACATCACTTCTTAATGTGCCAAATCTAGAAACTTCCTGACAATGTAACACTTGTTTAGGATTGTGGCTTTTTGTATTTCAATGTAGGTGTTTGGGTCAATGTTGAGTATTTCCAAATTCGTCGCAAGCGTTTTTGGTACTATCCCTGTTGCTAAGATGACTAACGGGATGATGATCTTTTCCATACCCCATATATCTCGTACTTCATGTCTGAGATCTTGGTACTTGGTGATTTTCGTTGTGTAGGTTGTCTGTATGTTATTGGTGTTGGGTACTGCTATGTCGATTAAGTACGTGGTCTTATTCGATTTATCGACGAGGGTTATGTCAGGACGGTTATGTGGGACTGTCTTGTCTGTTATGATTGCTCTATCCCAGTAAAACTTGTGTGTTTCGCTCTCATATGCACGTCTCTGGCTCATATTTGTAATACGGCATTTTTCTGTCAGAAAGCCAGTATCGCTGCAGCAAGTCTTTGGAGGTCCGCTTGTTCTCCCTCTCCGTCCTCTGTCCGCTGCCCCTCCTTCTTCCGGTAGTGTTTGCCGCTCAATTCGCCGCTGCAGGTGTAGTTGTCTGGCTCTTCTTTGGATGGTTCTCATTTTCCGCTGGAGTTGTTCTAGTTCAGTGTTGGTCCATTTGATGATCCCGGCGAGTAGGTGAGCACTGGCACCGCAGATATGCTAATTGCTTCGCGTTCTTCCCGCTCAGTTTCGTCTTCACAATGCTTCTAAGTCTTTCTTGGAATGCTTGCGTGAGCTGGACCTTGACTTTCTTGTGCTCCTGCTGCCGTTTTTGCATTATCCCTAGGTATTTGTAGGTTTCGCCCTCGTCCAAGGTCTTCAGTAGTCTCCCGTCTTCGAGTTCGATGCCTGGTAAATCTTCTTTGCTATTCTTCTGTATTTTGCACTTATCGAGGCCGAATTCCATTCCTATGTCCTTGGAGAATGTCTCTGTTATACTGATGAGTTGTCGGAGTTGGGTGATTGTTGGCGCGTATAGCTTGATGTCATCTACGTACATGAGGTGGGAGACTTTATGTAGGTTTCTCTTGTCTTTCTTCAGCATGTATCCGTATTTACTTGTGTTCAGCATCCTTGACAAGGGGTTTAACGCCAAGCAGAACCACTGGGGGCTTAGTGCGTCTCCTTGAAAGATTCCGCGGCGGATGGGGATCTCGGCCGTTTCTATTTTACTGTCTGGCGTGTTTAGCTGTAACCGGGTTCTCCATTGTTTCATGCTGCTCTGTAGGAATCGGATGATTGAGGGATGCACTTTGTATATGCTGAGTATTTCAAGGAGCCACGAGTGTGGAACAGAGTCGAAAGCCTTCTTGTAGTCTATGTATGCGGTGTTGAGTTTTCGCTTTTGTTTTCTTGCTTGTTCCAGGATAACTGAGTCGATGGTAAGCTGCTCTTTACATCCCAGAGTCCCTTTCTGGCATCCCTTTTGTTCTTCCGTCATTAAGTTGTTGCTTTCGCTGTGCCGGCTTATTTTTTCAGAGATGCACCCCGTGAGTATCTTGTACAGGGTGTTAAGGCACGTAATGGGTCGGTATTTCGCTGGGTTACTGGTATCCTGGTCCTTCGGTAGGAGGTAAGTTATTCCCTTGCAGAGGAATTCAGGCATTTTGCTGGGGTCTTCAATTATCGCCGTAAGTTCCTTGGCTAATGGGCCATGGGCGCTGGTAAATTTCTTGTACCAGAAGTTGTGTATGCCGTCAATACCCGGGGCTTTCCAGTTGTGCGTACGTTGGATTACCTGCTGGAGTTCCTCTATCGTGATGCCCGTGTACTCCATCTCCTCTATTCCTCTCGTAGCCTCCATTTCTTGCTGAATCCAGGGGGCGCTTTTGTGCTGTACTTCATTGGACCATAGTGTCTTCCAGAAGGTCTCTATTTCTGCTGGCTTTGGGGCTTCGTACTTGTCTTTGTTCGCTGGGGTCTCTCGAAGCTTCCTGTAGAAGGCCTTCTGGTTTGCTTGGAATTGCATGTTCTGTTGTTTTTTGTTGGTACAGTCTTTGTATCTTCGGAGTCTTCTGGCGTATACACCCAGTTTTTGTTTGAGGGTATCCAGATATTCGCTGATATGTTTATTGGGCTCTTCGTGTCTTGTATGGATCCTATTTCTCTTAAGGGCCATCTTCACTTTCCTCACTAATTTCTTACCCCTATTTCCCTGCATGTACTGGGTTATTCGCCCTATGCTGCTGCGGAGCTCTTTTATTCTTTTCTCCAGTCTCACTTGCCATGGTGGTTGGGCTTTGTTACCTCTATTATTTCGGCCTTCGTTCCTTACTTCGTACCCATTGGCGCGTGATGCCGCTATTGCTGCACAGTATATGGCGGTGTGTATTTCATGCAGGGAGTTGTGGTTCTGTAGGTGTAGTGGTAGAGTATGTTCATTGAGGATCTTGGTTGCTGCGCAGAGTTTCCAAGATGCCGGTTGGCGTGGTATTCTTGGCCTTGTTGCGGCATCCGAGCCTTCATATTCCGCCAGGGCACATTGGAAACCTTCTTCCATTTTCTCCACGTCCCTCCTCTCTTCTTCTTCTATGCTTGGTTGGAGCGGTTCTCTTGCGCCAATAGCTGGTGCTTCAGGGTTGGCCACACTGGTTGAAGTGTTTGCCAGGTCATTGGCGACTTCATCTCTTAACCTTTGTAGTATGGGCTCTGCTAAGAGATTTCTGGTTATTATGTTCCTGCGTTGGGTTGTTATCCTTTCTATACTGATGTCCAGGTGTGGGTACTGTTGTGCGAATTTGGCGTGAAGTGTGGGTCTGTAATTTGTCATGTCTGTTTCCAGCTTTGTAATCGTATAGTAGGTGCGCATGATGTAGGTGTTCATATCTATTGTCCATGACATGCGCTGGCGTGGTCTTTCAGCCCTAGTGGTTGCACCTATACTAGGCTGCAAAGCACTTTGGGCTGTGTTGGTTCTAGTAGCCGTACAGTTGGAGGCGCCGCTACAACCGCCGACACCTCCAAGGAGAGACTGTTGCATATTTTTCGAACTGGCCCCTCTGCTTAAAGTCCGAACGCGGTTCTGATTTAAGAGCGAGACAACCGATGCTCCATTCATATTTTCATTATGGTTCATATCATCAGAGTCTGAGATAGCCTTTTTCACGTCGCTGGGTTACCGATAGTTATCCCAACGGCGTTCCGGATGCTGTCGTGACGTCAGCGTAGTAATTCTCGTGGCGCCATCTGTTTCGGGAAAATACTAATAACGAGTACCATTGGGCCATTAAAAACTGGATTCGTAGCTTGCTTACAAAGCCAGAAACAGATATGACAAATTGAATCAGAACCGCGTTCGACTCTTACAGAGGGTCCGTTCGAAAATATGCATCAGTCTCTCCTTTTGGAGGTGCCGGCGGTCAGAAGTGGCGCCTTCAACCGTACAGCTACTAGAACTAACACAGCCCAAAGTGCTTTGCAGCCTAATACAGGTACAAAGCTATGGCTGAAAACCACCCCAGCGCATGTCTGTCCTTCTGATACGAGCTCACACAGACGTCTCAACGTGATTTAAACATATACAAATGGCAAAATTGACAAAGTATAGCCCAGATGCTCTTGCGCCATAAAAAATCCAAACAAACAAATGGTAAAAGCCATACAAATTAAGAATGAATTATATAGAAACGAGAATGCGATTTCTTTTTATCGTAAACTATGCTTTCATCAGATTATATTAACCAATTACCCTTGTCGATTTAAAAAAAATTAGATCCCTGTCTCCCCCCCCCACTCCCCAATGATTAAGTTACTGATATCTTTAGACTTACTGAACTGGGTTGGATTTTCAAACTTGGTGGTACTCAGTATGTTTTCAGGTCCGAAAGCCAATAATTTTCGCTAATGAAACAGCAAATTATAAAATTTATTAATGTGCATTGTGTATTTACAAATGTCTAGACTCGTTCAAAAAGCACAACGTAGGATCAGAGGTGATGTGATGAGGCCGTAGGATCCGCAGATGTCATGGGCGTCCACATGGGGGAGGAGAGGGGCTTTCGCCCCCTGGCCGTTGTTTAAACATTTGATTTGCCCGATTCTGCTATGCATTTATTTTTTAAAGTTTTGTATTTTAAAATAAGGTACTTTTTAACTAATTACTCTTCGTGAAGCAATATCAATTATTTTTGTGGTATTTTAGTATCTTATATACTTACTAAAATGCTTGACAGCCTTGAAGGAGGTAATGATTTTCCTTGCACCCACCCTAAAAATACTCATATGGTCGTCACTGATAATAGCGTATCTTACATACATCCGGATAAATTTCTTAATCATAAAGCACGTGGACTATAGAAGATCCTATTTGTGGAATGAATTTTGAATTATCAATCACATGGATGTAGTGGCAGATTTACCAATAGACTAAGCTGGCTGAATCCTACGGCGGAAAACTGTAGGCAAGATTTTCCGCAGTGCAGTTTGCAAAGGCGGGGCTGAATTGTTTGATAGTCAATTAAATACTTAATTTTGAATCGTGTTCAAAGATTAAACAGGGCATTGCAAAGCGAAACCTGGTATTGGCGCCAAGGCACGCGTCAGCAGCAGGCCTTCATCGGGCGCAATGTAACATTACGCCTGATGAAAGATTGCTGTTGACGTGTCCGAAAGCTTGGGCGATCTTTTTCATTTTCTGTTTTACCGGTGTTTAATCTTTTGTATGTTAAAAATATAGCAGATTTGATAACGCGTAACAGATGAGATCTAATAAGATATTACAGATCTAATAAGTAATATGAGAGATCTAATAACAGATAATGAGATTTAATAAAAGATAATATAACAGATCCAATAACAGGTCATTAATAATTATTTTTAATCATCGAAATACTCTGTATCACATATAATATCCTGTATAGTACTGTGTAGTCGGTTGTATGTTGTCTATCGTTAATATCTTAAATTAACAGTGGTTAATTTCAGATTTTGATTTTTCAGCTGGCGGAACTTGGATGGGTGTTTTTTATCCTGAAATTCGTTGAATTTGCTG
>QLNU02014326.1:12057-43298 GCA_006491805.2 Dysdera silvatica | reverse complement strand
TTATTGATAAGAATATGATGATAAATTTTAAATTAAGTAATCATTACAGTTACACATTGAATGTATTTTAATTGTTAGTCCCCTAAGTGATGATGATTCATGCAAAAATCACAATCTTTCAATACGCTATCAAGAAGCATTGAAAATGGTATCTGAATAGTAATGTTATAGCATATATGGTTTGTATAGGAAGAATAAGGAATAAATTTATTCAATCAATTTATATTCAGTTATTGATAATAGATCTGTTTTAGTATTATTCTAATGTAACAATCGTGATTTGTTTGGATTTAAAGAATAGGAATTACGTTAAAAATGGAGAAGAGAAAGAAGCAATAGTTTGTTTCGAGACTCTCCCTCAGTTAGGTAACATATTTCATAATCATAGTTTCTTCAATTACAGTTGCCTCTATTCACATTATTTTCATAGAATTAATGAATAGAAGAACAATAATTTTATTGTCAGTAGATTATAAAACAAAGCATTGTTTTATATAGAGTTATGGTCTAATTTAAGGAATTGTGATATTGGGCAGGATGAAACATGGAGTTGGCACATGCATTTTATTTAGATAGGGAAGTCTGTTGGTTGTATGTTGTATTATGTTAGGATGCACAATTGGTAGAGAAAAATACGTTATATAAATTAGAAATTATAATTTGTCTAAAAGCATTTGCCTCTGAAAAGTGTGCATTGGTTATATAATTTTAAAATTTTATTCATATGAAAGGAACCTAAAATGTTTAAATGTTTTTTAAGATTCACATGAAATATTCGTGAATCTAAAGGTATAAGTTTTTAGATAAAAGCAAACAGTGTTAGCAGAATTTTTAATAAGTTTGGATGTAGTTTCTGGTAAGTTTGGAGGTCATTAAGAAATATTTTTGTAGTAGTTCCTCATCTTTTCAACTTACGTAACTGCATCGTATGTTCAAAGAATAGCTATGCAATGTATCCTACTAAAAGTTTAAAAATTTAGACTTGCAAAACAAAACTGGAATAAGGAAAATTTATTCCAAAAAATCACAATAGTCAAGATATAATACAGAAGAATACAGAAGAATCTGCAAACATACACAGTATTCAAGTGAATTGAATTAGTTTGTACATTTTTTTTCTGATTTATAAGTTGGCAATTTGAAATGTGTGGACAATTAGTATTTTCCATCATCTGAACATCAGTGAAATAGTTTTAATTATTTATACCTAATCCCACCATTAAACATTTTCTTGACTACTTGAAGAAACAATTATAGTCATAAACTGTTTGATGTTATTTACAATCTGCATAGAAAATATGATTGTTATATTGAGTTAAACATTGTGTTCTCTTAGTTGTTGTGTAACAATATTTCTTTATACATATGTATATTTAGTAAAATGCATTTTCTGTGGTCTTTTTTCCCCCTCCTTGCTTTTGCAATTAAATGACATTCATAATATAATTTTGCAGGCAATGGCTGAAAAATACTGTAAAAGATGATTATCTCACAATTTTAACTAGATAAAAATAATCACACATCATGAAGGAAGACATTTAAACTTGTGAATCATTTTTCTAAGATAAACCTAAATATTAGCATACAGTTGAAGTTCATTATTATGAAATACTACATTGAAAAAACACTACATAACAAAGAATCAGTAACACATGTTTGGCTTCACTGTATCTCATTTGATACAAGTAATACAACATTATAGTAAAGTCACTTTACATTAAAACGTTTCTGAGACCACTTTCATTTTATTAAGATTTGACTACATTTTCTTTGAAAATTTTCTATATTTTATTGTTTAAGTACTTTGTGTTTTTTGTTTTTTCCATGATAAAGTGCATAATGTTTTAGACAGTTTGTTTATGTGTAAATGAAGGAACAAAATAATGTGTAATTTAACAGGTGAATATTCTCAAATAAATTTTTATCTCAAATTTTAATATAGAATTAAATCTAATTTTCTAGCATGCTGCTTGTGTGAATGGTGTTTTTACTTTAAAGTCAAACAGATTCAAATATTTAGTCATTGCAAATAGCTATTTAACATCTTTGTATCTTTGCAAAATATTCATTATATTTATTCAATAAGCTTTTTTTAAGTAAGCTTTTTTTCCCAGTGATTTATAATCTTTAAACGTTTTTCCTCAAAAGAATAATGACACTATATCTGGATGCTATCCGGACTATATATCTTCTTGATTACTTTTCATGAATAAGAAATAATTGTGTCTCTAAACGTCCCATTAGTTTATATTTTATGCAAAATTCACACTAAAAGAAAATACCTTTTCTTATTTTTATTGCATTACAGTATCTGTATGTGAAAGATGAAGATATACCATTTTGCAGAATTTGTAATATTCACAGGTATTGAAAATAATTTGAAGTTATGTGTACCATGAATGTACATAATCGTTTGTAAAACTTGTGGTCTAAGAAAGTATTGAAAATTATTACAAGTATTTAGATCAAAAACTGAAGTGAACAGGATAAGTAGGGAAACAGTAATAATTTTATTTATTGACCAAATGGATTGCATAAAGTTGTGTGCATATTTATAATTTTTTCAAGGACTGCAACATACTTGAACAATTTATTTTTAAGTATAAAAACAATTTCAAGCACAAAAAAGATATTACGTGTGTAGCAACAATAAACAATTTTTTTAAATATTATTAATAGCATTGCTGTACTATAAAATATATATATATCCTTGTTTTAATATACTTTATTGCTATAAGATTATTGAAAATATTACTTACTAGATGTATATTTATGCTTTTATGTAAATCACATATGAATATTATTTATGGTAGATTAAATGTTAAGCGTTCTGGATGATGAAACTGATCAGGTTCTGTTAAGTATGAATTTTCAGTCTTTCGCAGATAAGGTTAAATAGAAAAAATTCTCTATAATTTGTCGTAGGGCCTATAATTTTTTGGCACTCAGTTTACATAAAACAGAGTATGTAGTTATTGTGAAGGGGATTTTTAAACTTCTTTTTATCTAAAACTCAAATTGTCTTTGCAAAATTCTAGAATTTTCAACAGACATTGTTTATTATTTCTCTTATATGCCTTTGTATATTTATTATTTATGTTAGTGCACTATATCTTTAAGAATAGAATGTTTCATTGGGTAATAATTACATAGAAATGTAAAACATTTATCCCTACATAAAGTTGTGTGATGATAATGTTTTCTTTTATACCTGAACATAATTTTACATTCCAGGAATTATATTGGCTCCTTTTACTATATAATATTATTTCATTATATTCAGTGCATGTGCCCTATGTATATTTCTCATATTTCTTTCAGATAAATATTGAATCCTTTTAAAATATTTTAATTGATTTCATATCACATATAAATATTCTTTATTTTTTAAAATTTAGTTAATTTAGTTAAAATAAAATTAGTAGACATTGTTGTTGTTGCCAATGAAATGTCTCAAAAATAAATATGAAACTCTCCTATACACATTTTAATGGACTCTTTTATTTGTTAATGCACTTGATATAACATCACACTGGTTGACATTTAATAGAATGCGGGCAATTTTGTTTATTTCAATAGGTAATGGTCAGAACGAAATCTAAAAAGACCAAGTTTTTTTCTACTCTACAACATGAGCTCTACTAGCTAAGAAAAATAATTTCTGAATTCAAAAATATAGGTCTTTTTAACGGACCTGTACAGAATAATTTTTCTGTCTTCTGTAATACTGTGGATTTTTTTTACTTATTTTCATCAAAGCCTTCAATATCTCATTTCCTTTACTTAGTTAAATTATGTTTAGTTTTCAATGAATGAGTTGAAAAATTGAATGAAATAGTTTTCAAGCTAAATTCATTATTGACTACGAAGTGTTAAGACAAATTTGAAATATGTAGTAAAGATAAATGTTTTAGAAATTTGATTTTGCGGAAAATTGTCAATTTTTTAATAACTGAGCTTATTGAGAGGGAATACTAAATTTTCATAGGAGCAAAAACTAAGTAGGTAGCTATGTCATAAATGTCATAACTTATTTTAAAAATATTAAAGCTTTATCCTTTGCAGAAGTTGTCTTTACTTTTTCTTTGATTGTGTTCCATGAATAGTATTCTGACTTTGCCCTGTGATTCCTTTGCTTATCGAATGAGATCTGTACAATTTGATTCAAGACCTTCCTACAATTCCATTTTGATAACTAAATGAGAAGAAAAACATATCACAGAAGATTTTTGTGAGTATACAGCTTTCAAATACTTTTTTCTTTGGATTTTATTTTCTCTTCAATAAGGAGTGCATATCATTTCATTCAAAAGTTTTTTGGATACCATTATAATACAATCTTAATTCATTGATGCATGCACTCCAACAAAATCTTTTACTCTTTGGCTGAGAGAAAAAGAGATTAAAAAAGTAGATTTAAGCTGAATTGTTGGCACTTACGAGCGAAACTAAGATATTTCTCACAAGGAGAAATCGTTGTACCATTGTTGCAGAAAGAAGACATAACAATTAGCAAAACAGATATACATAAAAATATTTCTTTTAAATTTCTCCATATCTATGACACCTTTGTTTTTGGCCAAACCTACGAAAGAGGCGTTTTTGGATTTGCTGTGTAAATAACTTTGGCTCAGATATGATGTTTACAATATACACATGTCATCTTTACATATTCTTATTTCAACTAAATTCCATCACTATACACATTGTAAAGAGTGAAATAAATAGCAATGCGAAACTACTTGGAATGATACAATAAATGAATTCAACCCATGAATTTTTCACCCAGAGGCACTGTGTATTGACACAATGAAAATACTGATTTAAATTTACAACACCAAGCCATTATTAATACATTTGCTGTGTCTTAAATTGAAACAGTAATTTAGTCTGGGATACAAAACGTACAATTAAACTGTGTACCGTTTTCAGAAGAATTTAATATGTGCAGTATGTATAGCAAATACGGTAATAAATATATATTCATGGTATAGAGTAAAAACATTTATTTTAATAGTTAATGTTTAAAGCATATTACAAAAACAAGTGAGAAAATAAAAACAAGCTTTATGGGGATGCTTCACAGAAGATGGAGAAGTAATCTCAAAAGTTAAAAAGGACATTTTAGAAATCACTATCAAGCAAAAATTTTTACTATAAATAAATAAATAAATAAATAAAATGTAAATTTTATATGATCTGCATACGAGCATCATAATCAAGAGCCTAACATTTAGTGTTCAAGTTTCATGTTGGAAAGCATATGATGGTAAAGAAGTACTTGATTTTTTTAGACGTGAAAATTTGAAATCAATTTATTTTTAAAATCTGTTCTCCATAGTCTGTGAAGTGTTATTATTAACATTTTTTTTCTTAATGATAATTATTGCAAATGGATGAATAAGGATTGATTATATGTTACATATAGAACATGTAAAATTTTGCCAAAATCACATTATCTTCAATAATTATTGTATTATGTAATTATGTTCATTGAACACTTAATTCACATAATGTGTATTGAATTGTACTTGAGGTATTGTAGAAGGAGGATGCATGTATCTCCTGAATATACAATATATGTGCGTACGTGTTCAGTATATACATCCTTTACCTCTATGGTCACTTAAAACAATGAGCAGAAATTAGCAAGGCATAATCAGCTTGTTCAAGTTTTATTGGTTTTTAAAAGGTTTATATTAAGCTTTAAACTTTAAATTGAAAATATTAGTTTTTGTAGTATGTAATTACACTAAAAGCATTTCTGCAAAATATGTTTCCTATCTTTTTAAGACCAAAAAACTAACTACAGTCTAAAATGTATGGGTGGTATTTTGGCCACGCCGATTTTTAACCACTGTGGAACCTCTAGTCTAAATGAGCGAGTGCATGATTGACAAAATAACTGTTTTATTTCAGTGCTTTCTATTTTCTCTCTCTCTCTCTCTGTTACTCCATATTCAATAGATTTTTAAAAAAAAGCCATTTCGAGGCTTTTTGCGGAAACCAAATCTGTCAAAATAGGTGCAATATGTTCCTTTTTAGTACATATAAAAAAAATCAAAGGAAGAGGGTGTGGCTTTATTCAATTAGTGAAGTAAAGCCTGTTTAAAGGCTAACTTCACCAACTACGAGCGAAAGTATTTATATCCCAGATTCTTTTTTCTTTCTTTTTTTTCATATTTTTTAATAGGCAAGGAATCATTTGATAAATTCAAAGAACATGATACAACAGTTTATTACTATAAAATTGCAAACATTAATAACAAATTTAATCTGAAGCAGCTGGTACGTCATTTGCACCTGTAACTACACTCATATCCAAAATTTAAGGAATTTGCCAGTACTCATATTTGCTACTGTTGTAATGAAACTTATAGCGAGAATAGCAATGCTCCTTACCACCTATGTAGATAATAATAGAAGTTTCTGCATAGTTAGTGATAAGCAAATTTGCATAAAACCAGTTTAAGTCAATTCCGGTAGTTGGAGTTTGAAAGAGTCGTTAGTGTTGTGTATCTGAAAGGGTTGTCATTGCTTTTTCATGCCAGAAAACTATTGTTAGAGATAAATATGGCACAAAGAACCCGTATTGATGATATGATACATGGTAGGATCATTATAGAGATTAGAGGCTGACTATTCTCATATATAAATTTCCTAGGAACTCATTATTCCACCAAACGCCATCTATAGGTCTTGGAGATGGTTCCAAACTGACAAAGGTGTTCTAAACAATATAGTCAAGGATTGCCACATGTGAAAACTGCATAACAGGACCGGTATGTGGTTATAAGTGCCCAACATCACCCAATTAGCATAACAGATGACTACTTAAGTGACCTGTCAACAGCCTCAGGGATCACTATGTCCAGGCAAAGAGTTTTATCGACGGCTATATGACGTTGGCCTGTACTTGAGGCAGCTTGCTGCATCCATTCCCTTAATTCTGTAGCAAATGCAAACTCGTAGAACATGTGGTGTATTGAGCACCTTGCTTGTAGGGAGTCCACAACAATGGAGCAGTGTACTCTTTACTGACGAATCCCATTTCAACCCAGGCAATTTGTTTGTTCGATTTACGGCGCAAGGACGGCAAAGCTCATGCTTATTCGGGATCTACAGTTTTTTGAGGTATTCGAACCTCGTAAGGCCTAGGGAAGCAACCCCCCGCTTTGGCTTTCAAAGTAAATTTATCAAATGAACGATCAAAAACATTTATTCCACGCCTTTTTGAAAACAAAACTTCTTCAATTCGTTTCAGCAGAACTATAAAAGGCGTTAACAAATGAAAACGGCACGAGATTGGATAATCTTTAAACGTTAATAACTACGGAAATATGGATTTCTCAGCATTTTCACATTAACATTTCTTGCTTAGAATTTTGTAAGGAATCGCGCTATATACTTTTCTTCCGGGCGTTAGCAGACACCGTGTACATATACCTAAGAGAAAACAGCCAAATATTCGCCAAATCTACAATCCATATTACGTTATTTTCCAATTTGGCCCCGGTTTTTAAACTCTCAAAACTGTCTAATAACAATATATGATAAAAAAAATTACGAAACATGTGTCTAATGAATTTAAATGAAGTACATAATGTAATAAAGAGTTTTTGAAAATAATAATTCGGTACGAAGATACAGCGATTTAAAATTTCAAGGATAGTTACAATTTTGTACCTTTCGGGACCCCTCACACCGATATTAATGGCCACTATGAAGAAAACTCAAATACTATCTAATAATTTTTTGCAAGCCTTCTAATGACACCACTCGTGTTAAAATCCATATCGTCCAGCCCGGGACCTTCCCTTGTAAGTGCAGGCAATAGTACTGCTCTCAAGCTGCCACCAACAGATAAATTAGTCATGTAAAGAAGAAAAAAAAAATACGTGGAGTATATTTATATAGTTTATATTCGATTTACATGGTTCCCACGGTCCTTGAAAGTCCTTGAATTTTTTCCCAAGTAGGGGCCCTTGAAAAGTACTTGAAAACTGCCAAAAAATGTGATTGGTCCTTGAAAAGTCCTTGAATTTTTCTCAAAAATCTTTTTTCCAAGTTTTGTCAAAAGAAGAAAAAAGATATTTCTCCTTATTTCCAGAACAAAATCAGTAGTACTTCGGTCACGCCCCCTTCCTTCCCCATCCACTGAGCATGGCTAATATAAGGGATGCAAAAAGGGTAGCTTTTGCTAGCAGTGTGCCAAGTTGAAAAGGAGCAACATAATTTTTTACTTTTATGTACATTGCGATTGACAATGTGAGGTCTTTGAAAAAGTCCTTGAATTTCATCAGGACAAAAGAGTGGGAACCATGATTTATATATGGTTTACTAGTTTTATTTGTATTTAATAGATTAAAAATATAATAAGTGTATACATTTTTGTTTCTCTTATTATTAGGGGAAAGTTGTAGGAGCAAAACATCCCGTGTTTCTTTTATAACCCGCTATTTTATTTATTTATTGCAATTCTATTAGTTGTAGTACAAATCCAATCTGGCCATCTAATCACTTATTATTAAATAAGTGTTTCAATAAATAATTTTTAAAAAAAAATCATTAAATGTGTTAAACCCGTTCATTATTTTAGTCTACTATTATATATTATTATGATTTAATACGCACATATCAACTCCTAGTATTTATAATAATTCCCAAAATCGCGCATTAGTTATTTGCTACACACATGTAGTTAAAATTATAGCTAAAATTCCTCCCATTCTCTCTTTTTTTATTATGTTATATTTAAAATATTGCAATAAACTATGGTTATATGTGTAGGGCCATACATTAACAAGAACTTATTAAATGAATACATGTGTGTAAATTTAAATTATGTAAATCTGTGGATTTTGATAAATCGTTAGTTTTTAGATAGACTTAAGCGATTTAAAAAATTTACAGTTGTTCTTAGAGTTAGTATACTTCTTGAATGCAGCGTGTAATATTACTTTTTAACTACCTAATGAGCAAATACATTGTATTGTTACCTATCTTTGCATATGTTGCTAGTCAGATAAAGTAGTATATGCACAAATTAGAGGTCGCTGAAAATTGCATCTATGAATTGCTATTGTCAGATCAATGTTTTTTATTATGAGTCCAAATAAGAGCGCAGCTAGATGATACTGCGGCCCTTCCAGAACCGTCCAGCTTGCGGCCCAATCACGGACATATTTTCCCTTGTGAATTATTTTAACCGATTTTACGCTTCTCTTCGCTTGTGACCCTGGCATGGGCCTTCTTCACCGCCCCTAGCTACGGCCTTGGTCACAGTAAAAACAAAAAATACGAAATTTTGTGAGTAAGAACGCCAATAGAAGCTAGGAGGTATTTGGTCCGCCCAGAACCTTCTTAACACAGCATGGGGCCGCGACCCTCTGGCCCCCAAATTTTGTATGTGATGTTTTTTATCAAAAATAATTTCTATTTTTTAAACAAAAGATAATGCTTCCTTATTAATGTTATTATTTTTTTCTCAATTATAAATTAGGCGTCATTGAAAATGGTTTTAAACTATCGATTATGCAGATAATATATTTAACAAGGGTTTGTATTCGTTACTTATTAAATAATTTTGTTGCGGGTGCGTGGGGAGGGGCCCTACTTTAGCTTGATCGGCCCCTGGCCCCGCCTCCATTCGGTATTTGCCCCACCTTCATTCCCAAGTCATAGTTTAACTGCCATGACGTCATATGCTCTGTATCTATTAAAGCCAGTTTGCTAGTGGCAAGTAGACACTGCTGCTTAGTATTTTACGAGGTATATGCTAAAGCACCTACAAACGCAGTCATTATGCCCACGAATGGCAGTTAAATTCTCACTCGAATACAACCAGCAAAATAGACAGATGACAACAGTTTAAATATTGAAACATTCCTCTTAAACTGTAGTAGAGAGGTAAAATATATTTGTCATAATCTTGCAATTAGAACTCTACATACCTATTCCATTAGCAGCGTGTTTTATGCGCATTAATAACAAGCAACTTGATAAAAGGTTAATAAAAATTTAACAAGGAATAGGACAATACTTTTTTCTTGAAACAGATGTATATATTTAAATACACTTTTTTGTTTAACGTACAATGACGCGTTATAAATATAGTGTGTTTAAATTTTCGTTGAAACGCTATCCTGTATTAAACTAATGACACTGAGCTTCTCAAGTTGAAGAAATGATTGATAGACGAATATATTTTGAAAATAGGAGAATTATCGAATAGAAGCAAATAGCTTACATTTTTGCTACACTGCGGAATCTAACAAACTTTTGCGAATTTAGTCTAAAATAGGTCTAACAAGGGAAGTGCAAGGACCGTGAGTCGCCCAGTTTGACAAAAGCGATGGCATTCGAAAGGTCTTACCTCGGGGACCATAAAAATCAATGCAACTATACCTGTCGTAGCTCAACCATTTTCGAGATATGGACGAATTTCGACAGTACAAAGGAGCATAAACAACAATAGTTAAGCTAATAAAAAGCAGGGTGAGATCCACAATAAACTTCCTGAAAATAAAAATTTTATCTGGACAATCATTTGAGTTAATAAGCCCATATTTTGGGGTTAACCACAGTCACTAACATGAATTTTTTGACAAATAATCACATCATTTATCTTTCGTCCATTAAAGTTGGGGGGCGGGGTTACTTTCCTTAAATATACAGTATACCAAAAATTGCCCCTACGCGTCACTGCCCCTGTATACAGCTATGCAAAACAGTGAAGTATCTCACTTACGTTCTACGGCTCCTCTATACAGCTATGCATATAGGAACAGTAATACGCAGGGGCGATATTTCACTTTTATGCATAGATATATACAGGAACAGTAACGCGTAGGGGCTACTTTTTGTATATATATTGAAGGAAAGTAGGAGAATCCGCTCTTTAATGGACGAAATGCGAATGATGTGATTATATGTCAAAATATTCCGCTTAGTAATTGTCGTTAACACCAAATATGGGCTCATTAACGCAAATGGTTCTTCAGATATAAATTTTTATTTTCAGAGAGATTCACTGGCGGGTCCAAGGGGGGGGTGATAGATTGATCCCCCGAGTCGGGATTATATCATGAAAATGAAATGAAAAGTACCGGACACTTGGTTAAACTAGAAATAGGAAAAAATCCCCCCACACACAATAATGAAAGATTTCTGTATCGGTCATTGGGGAGATTATTGTTGGTCTCGCCCTGTCTTTATATGATTAACTATTGTTTTTTATGCTCTTTTGTATTGACGAAATATGTATATATCTCGAAAATAGTTGAGTTCCAATGAAGAGTTATATCGACTTTTGTACTCCCCGCGGCAAGGTCTTTCGAATGACATTACTTTTGTCAAAATTGGCGACTCGCAGTTTAAGTGGCTACAATTTCAAATCCAAAAATTTTGAAAAGTAAACTTTTTTTTTCAAGAAGTGCGCGTTATAGTTATATTTTTTATTTATAATTTAATATATTAATAAACGCATATCAGTACTTTATCGGATAATTAGGATCGTAAGCGTAATTCGGGGGCTAGTGATGTTTTAGCCTGCCTTCGCATTCATGTGTAATTTCATTTTTCTATGTGCAGAGAATTAGGGTGGCCATGGCGCCCCCCAGACCTCCTAACTTCGCCAATGAGGATGATAGTATTAAGGTTACTGACAAATTTAAAGTTCAGCCATGATGAAAAATGTGGTATGAGAGATATGGGGAGGTGTCCCAATTAAACCCAACTTTAATATCATGCGAAACTTTTGGCTTCTAAGTTATTTTATATCTTAATTAAATTGCGTATAAATTTTAATCTTCGTGACTATTATTTCGACAATCCATTTTTAACTGCAGGAATTTTTGCCTAAAACAGTTTTTACCAGTATGGTCATTCACCTCATGATTCTTCGTGCGGCCTATTCTTTATCAGTACGTCACATGTTTTATCATACAAAATTATAGTTTTTGTTCACAGAACCAGAATATTCTTATGTGAAATTGTCATTTGTAAGAACATAATGTGTTTGATGAGAAGAGAATGAATTATAAAGAGAACATTGAATTCTTGAAGAAACTGTCCACGTTTATATTTCATATTGTGTTTAAATTATTTTATTAAAATTATTAATTAAAACTATTTTATTATACTTTGTTTTATATAGTAGAAGGTTTACATAATCATCAAATTAAAAAAAAAATCATCGTACAATTCAAAACATTTTGCAGAGACAGTATGCAATGCAGAAAGTTAAGATTGGCCATCTCAAAGATTAATTCGGAATATTAACACTACGTAGTACAATGGAACTGGTTTAAGTGAATGTATCACGAATGTATTTCTAAATAATTATCTATTACTAAAAATTACTAAGTATATAAAAATACGGTATCTGTAATTTAATCCACAATGCCTCTGGTTGAAGAGCAAAAACAAAAGGACATGAACGTTTTGAAAGAAACGATTATTCAATTATTTATACATAATTTCGCAATCTACTTACTCTGGTAAAAATGTTAATGAATTACGTGAGTTAATTGCTGTTCACTTTTCATAAAAAATGCTCAAACTGCGCTAAATATTTTTTTTCTGGAGCGAAGTTTATTCAAGGAATACCTTTTAGTTATAATTTGGTATTAGAAAACGCAGTTTTTTCTCTAAATAATTTATCTGATTTTCCATTTATGCGATTGAAAAAATATATTTGTGTGTGTTTTACTCCAACGAAGATTTGCATGTTAGATAGCAAGGAACTCATTTATTAATCTGTATGGTGCAAACGTTCAGCTGATTTCAAAATAAGAAAGAATTTGTTCTATTTTTGTATGAATTATGCCATATTTTAAGAAGTCTTTTATTTTAACAAATATACCATAAGAAAAACGTTCGATTACAAAAAAGAAAACGCTGATACAAGTTTATATAAATAGTAGTAATTTATGCAAGCAGATGTCGGCACTATGTCTAGACTAAACGTTGGAGACTTTTTTACAAACATGGTTAAATTTCTTGAAGATAGACATGCACCGAGTAAAAACTTGGAAAGCATGTTTGGGTCAGTGCATGCCTATGTTTTAAAATCAAGACAGTTGTATTTTTCAAAGAATCATAATTAGCCTCAATATAAGAAATTTGGTATGTAGAAATAAAGGTGTTTATTTTTATAGCATCCATCCACACAGACAAAAATCCGAAATGAGATGCCGAAAATGATATGACCTATAGGCTTGCTCCATGTCGTAAACTTTATATTTTTTGTAAAATTACTAGTACTTGGAATATTTGACTACATAGTTTTAATTCGCTATTAAAGAGAGTAGAGCAGTCAAAAGTCACTAGATAAATGGTGGTAAAAGTTATAGCAAAATGCCTTTATCTTTATTAAGGTTTCTAGTACGTATTTGAATGGACGTTTCATTAGCTTATTTGAATTTATTACTTTTCTCGAGGCTCTTACAGCCAAGTATTTAATTTAAATTTTAATCATAAACACATTTAGGAGTTGGCTTATCAAAAACTACCTCTTTTACTTGTTGCTACTATTCCAACGGACGTAAAGGTAATCGTAGCTCAAAACGTTCAGTAAAGGATGGATCATTAAACACTTTTACCAGAGCAAAGTTTACATGCAAATGTTGCTATGAATGACATCATGTTTCATCGTATCCATCTCTTTTTCGAGGATTTGGCCATGCCCGTTTTGGCTGAGATGTTTCCAATGATATCAGCATCAGCCCAAGGCAAGATAATGCACATAAATACCCTCCCACTTCTTTTGTCAATTGGGAAAATGCTGACCGGAACGAAAGGTACATTTTTTTCAACAAACTTCAGCATTTTTTGATAAATGTCTGGAAAAAACCTTTGCAAGTCTACACCTCGTGTATTTAACTGTTCTATCACGGAGTCGAGGCCTTTCTTACGGTCTACTTCTAATGACTCTGAAGGGTCAGTAGTTGGTTCCTTTATCATTGTAAGAATTAAAGTTTGAACATCGTCCTCTGGCAGAGAAGGTGACAAATGCATCTTTGCTCCTCTGACTACAATTTCACGATCTCGGCACGAGCCTTTTGCTGCGGACACGTCATTTGTAACGGTTATAGCGGCTAAAAGTATAAACTTTCGTTCTGGATTGTACTTGTCACAGAAAGAACGTACCTGACTGAAGACATCGGATCCCATTTCTTGTGGAAGAAGATCCGATCTGGATACGTATAAAGTTTGCCCGCAAGAACTTTCCCATCCGTGCACCAAATAATCCAAAGCATCTTCTGGACAGAGAAATAAGAGTTTGACAGCTCCTCTGCCTCTAGAAAGCAATCCACGTTTTGCACATAATGACAGGTGCCGCCTAGACATGTGATCGTCTCTAGCCTTCATCAATACTTGCTTACACAAATTACTGATGCGGGTATGGGGACATTGATCTTTGTGTCTGCTGAAATGGAGCTTCCGGCACTGCCTGCTGCAGTAATACGTGTAGCAGTTAGGACAAGTTCGAAACTTCGCCCGAGCTTCCTCCACGGGGAGCGACTTTGTGCATTTTGGTCGATGGCACTTTAGGTGACTGCTGTTTGTCCCCGCACAGCTGCTGGCTTTCTTTTTCCCGGACTTCTTTGGCGTCGATTCTTGGTCGGCGATTGTCGAAGATTTTGCTGTGGGGCCAGTCTCTTTCTTTTCTTCGTGCCCTGAATCGGAACCAACAAGGTCAGACAAGAAAGGATCTTTCTGATTGGATGCAGGTTGACGAGTAACATGACACACGCCACCAAGATTACCAAGGGTATCACCAGGAGAGCAGCCCTCGCGATTACTACGAACATCATCACCAGTCATGCGAGGCACTTGAGAGTAAGTCGGCGTGGAAGGCTCGGAAACGGTTACTCGAATAGGGTCATTAGATTGATGGTGTTGGAAAGTATTGACAGAAGGAGGTGGTGCTACAGTTCGTGCACAGAACATGCAAGGCAAATGAAGAAGAACGAGACAAAGAGAATGTCTTTCCTGCCTTTCGGCAACCCCACGACAGTAAGACCCCTGCTCGAGTCCTGCAAAAGGGTTGACGCAAAGGTCTTGCTCACCCTGACCAAGGCATGGAATTAAGGACTCACCCGTATGACTACATGAGGGGCAAGGAGAAGTAACGTTCATTGGAGGAAGAGGAGAAGGAGATCTCTGAAGGTCTACAGTTTCATCGATGGGAAAATCTTCAGTCAAATTTACGTCATCTACGTCAAACAGAGAAAAGAAGAAAGAGGAAGAGTAGGGAAATATTCTAGTTGAACGTGCTTACTATTCCAGTAAAGAACATGCGGATGTTCACAATACATTGACGTAAAGAATGCTCAGCGTCGTTACTAAAGCATTGTTTTCCGTAGTTTCTTTCTACCTGTTTCTCTTCCTTCAGTTTCAAGGCATGCACTTTTGGGGATTCACTAAACTGAAAATTATGTTGTACAAGGGTGATTCTGTAAAGTATCGTAGCTAAAAATATAATTTCCATCAACTGTAGTAGAAGAAAAGGCGAATGAATAAATTGTCGTTTGTTTATGGAACAAAAAACACTTTTAATGCAAAGGGTGAGCATCCTTTCTATCAGTGCCTGTGCAAGAGGGAGTATTATGCACCATGCATACTACAAGCAGTTCCATACAGCATGCACAGGACAATTAGCAAATCAGGCAGATTTGGATTAGGAATAGGGGAAAATGGCTAAAATACTTACCATCGGCAAGAGAGAACACTTCCTGGTCTTCCCCTTCGGGCACTAAGACCTCCATGCTTGTCGAGGAGCGGCAGCGATTTCCATCCTCGTCTGGCGAAGGGCTGCGACAGAAGGAACCAGGGTTGACCTCTGAGTCGACCTCCTCCGAGGGGGTGGGGGGAAGTTTTGTGATACTACTACTGGTGGTGATAGGCGGGAGAAAGGACAATATTGACGGGAGCTCATCGAACATCTTACCCTGGGGCCGTTGGTCCTTCTGATGATCCAGTACTTCTTCGGATGCCACGCCGTCCTGGTTGGAACTGCTAATGTAAGATTTCGAAGGTTTTCCATCACCTGGAATAGTTGATTCGGCATTAAAATTTGCATTGCTGAAACTCGACCCTCACAATGTAAGTTAAAAGATCTCTTAGACATGTATTAATATATGCGTATACATAAGAAATATGGAATATAATTCTTTTGAATATAAAATTGTCACATTTAGCATAAATTTCGGAAAGGTATTTGAATTAGGAGATTAATAAAGAGTATTAACTGCGCATTGGTTTTCTGAAATTCAAAAACGATACAGAAAAACACTGCAATAACTTGAACGCAATAAAGATACATACCGAAACCGTTCATGCTATTTTAAATGTCATGATGAAGCCCGATACTTGCAACTAATTGTCACAGATTAAGCTAATGAAAGCAGATATTTAAGAAAGTTTCTATATTTTCTGTTCAGTAAAGGAAAGAAACTTTTAACGAGAGCTAATTGCCCAAATATGTCTTCTGGATGTAATTAGATAAAAAATAATAAATTACAAGTTAACATATGACGAAGGCTTGCTAAAACAAAACGCGAGTAAACAAAAGGTAGATACTAAAATTACATATTTCATATATTAATAATATAAATTATGTATGGATGAATGGACTGGAACAGTTTACCAGATGCCCTGCAAAGACTGCGAAAAAGTATACACTGGCAAGACTGAAAGAACTGTTTGTACAAGTGGGAAAAGAATATCATTGTGTTGTGGAGAAGGGTGAGATGACTAATCTTCTGGCAGAACATGCCTGGGAGAGAGGTCATGTTCCTGATTGGAAAAGTACAAAAGTTCTTCAAAAAAATGTAACAACTCGCTAATGTAGACTTTTCTGGAGACTTTCCAAATGCGTAGTAAGGCGATGAATATCTCAAAATCGATGCCTGAACCTTACCTCATTTTTGCTAGGAGGTGGGGAAAACTAGATTCAGCCAGGGGGTGGATTACCGAGTGCAGAACAGTTCTTAGAAAATCCAGATTCAGACAGGGGAGGGAAAACCTGACTGCGAGATAGCTTTGGGAAAAACCAAAGTTGGTGTGTAAATACCGAACACCTACACTTCCTTGACACTTACGCTTAATGAAGGAAACAGTAGTTTTCGAAACGCTGCGCATATTTTTGCAGATGGTATATGTTTTTACCTTCTTCACTTGCATTTCGTATATTCGGACAAGTGTCGCAGTTTTACTAGTTATAAATTATGTAGTTCATATATTTTAGAATCAATATTATCAGCTTGAAGCACATGTATTAAAATTCAGTGGAAGAATGCTTTACGTTTGCTGTCAAAGCCATTGTTCGTACGTAGAATTGAGATGGGGGATCTCATCCCAATGCATTACATATAGTATTCAGTTTTAATTTTCGTTTTTCTGAAGGGAGGGAGATACATTTTTTTTCTAGGGAAGCTAAGCCCCCCCCTCCCCATACACCAATGGTCAAAATAGCAAATAAATATGTCTAATTCTCGGTTTGAATACAACGATCATGGCCACCTATCTTTGGCCTATTTGTTCGTTATGAACAAAAATGTCAGTTTTTACTTTCAGTTTGTACCAAGCATTCCAGGAAAGGTGGCGTTTGTGTCCTAGAAAATCAGTATTAAGTGTGCCCCACAGTTCCGGATTTACGTATAGGCCAAGTAGGCGAGCCTAGGGCCTCTCGATTTTGGAGACTTCCATGGACCTCGTATAGTTATTAATTAATCTAATAGATTATTTTAATTAAAATCTAATCTAATAGATCCTAATTTTAATTCTGGGCCAAAATCGTCTGTATATTTCTATATCTATAGTCGGATTGTCATTCATCTTACTGTTTAATAAGAACCTCTGCTCTATAAAAGTTACCATTTCGGCGTCAGGTTCCTTTTTTCCATATGCCTGCATATAATAGCTGCATAAACTCATGTTTGTAAAAATTGCAACACCATGAAGGAATCACTTGATTGAGCTGAAACTTTCAGGAAATGCAAATTAGGGTATGCTATTCAAATGATTAGAATTTCAGAGTCATCGCGCATGCGTGGGCTGAGCAGCGCCCTCTGAACTGCTGATGGATCCGTATAAATAGAGGGCTGTAGCGGGGCGTGTATGGCTATCTGCTAGTGGTAAACGTTACATGAGACGTCACTATGCCTCTACGACGAAAGAGGGCGACATTTCAGCAAGTTACGGAGTTTGAACGGGGACGAATGATCGGCCTTCGTGAAGGAGGGTTTTCTTATCGTGCAATAGCAGCTCGTATGGGGCGTAACAGCAGCACAGTGATGCGAGTGTGGAAGCAGTGGGTTCAAGAGAACCAGACAACTCAGAAATCCGGGAGTGGACGCCGAAAGGTGACGTCAGCACGGGATGATAGACACCTGGTCCGCATGGCGGTGACGGACCGTTTTGCTTCATCTGGACAGTTGGCAGAACGTTGGTGCACTGCTACAGGTGTATCATTGTGTGCTTCATCAATTCGTCGGCGTCTACTGCACCGTGGACTGCGTGCAAGAGTTCCTTTATACAGGATCCTCCTGACGCAAAACCATCGGCGCCTGCGGCTACAATGGGCTCATGGACATAGAGACTGGCGTGCTGATTGGCAACAAGTGGTGTTTTCTGATGAATCCCGCTTTAATTTGGGGTACAGTGATGGCCGCATCCGTGTTAGACGCTATACCGGTGAACGCCACCTTCCGGAGTGCGTTATCCAACGTCATAGTGGACGAACCCCCAGCGTTATGGTCTGGGGTGCGATTGCGTATCATGGACGATCTCAGCTGCTACGAATTGTGGGTAATCTTAACAGCAACCGGTACATCAATGAAGTTCTGGAGCCCGAAGTTGTTCCCTTCCTTCAAGGCATTCCCGGAGCTGTATTTCAACAGGACAATGCCCGCCCACATATTGCCAGGAATGTTCAAGACTTCTTTTCATCACAACAGATACAGCTTCTTCCTTGGCCTGCCTATTCGCCGGATATGTCGCCGATTGAACATGTGTGGGATTTCGTTGGATCTACTACAGATGAATTTTGGGGTCGCATACAAGCAATCTGGAATGCTCTTCCTCAGGCACACATTCAACATCTGTTTGATTCCATGCCACGTCGTATAGCATCACTTATTGCAGCGCGTGGTGGCTTCACCAAATACTGATTTTCGACATGTAATATTGTTTTTTTGCTTTGTAATTTTAATCGTTTATTTGTATCAACACAGGTCGTTTGTACATTAAATTTCATTCAATTCGGACGAGTCCTTCATGGTGTTGCAATTTTTACAAACATGATATATATATATATAGTGTTTGGAAACCTACAGACGTATACAGGTACATAGCCATTAAAAGGTTTTTATTTCCTACTTTACTTTTAATTTTAAATTGCTGACAATTTACACCAGGTAACTCCAATGCAAACTTGGAACTTCACTAAAAACGCCCATAGTTCTATATTTTCTTGATTTTCATCGGAACTCCCGCGTTTAGACGGGCTGTCGTCTTCAGGGGCTCATTTCATCCATTCAACCTAGGGTCCGTAAAAACTTTGATCCTGCACTGATGCCCCTCACATTAGAAACAAAGTCAAAATTAATAATATATATACAGTGTCGCCACCTGTAAGGGAGGCCTCCGAATAAAGTATAATTCTTCTGGGCCCCAGTATATGCATGTATCAATACATATATCTCCGAAGCAGATACACTTCTCTATTTAAGGGACAAAATGTCCGGTCCCGTGTGTATTATGGTGGGCCGAAAATCCATTGTTTTCAAAATCGCCATACCCCTAGTGCGCAAAGTATATAGTTAGTGGTCCTTATTAACTACAAAAAACCGGACTCTGTCAGCTAACGTCTTCAGTCTGCGCATTTAACTCAAAGTTTTTACATAAAAATCTGAACATTTCAAAAATTTCCTATGCGTTCCTAGACATTTACAAAACCATTTTATGGTCGGAAATACTAGGAAAAGGCCGTATAACAACTAGTATTGCCTGTTTTGTATGTCTAAGTTCCTACAAAAGCTCTCAAAATTCAGCAGAAATGACAAAAAATGGCATGTTTTTAATTTTGCTGAATCGATACAATGTACTCAGCATTATGAGTAATACCCTGGCAAACAGCTACTAGGATTGTATTAACATTATTAGATACATATTTTAACAATAGAAAAATCGTCTAAGCATATTAAACAAAAATGCAGCAGCATGTATAAACCGAAGCGAATGAAGAAGATCACGCGACGCTAAGAAGATGCACGTCGCTCTCGCAGCAGAGGCTGTCGCAGCTTCAGCTATCTGGAACTATTTCGTTCGAGAAGGTATGGACCTAATTGAACTCACCTGCATTGAGTCCAACGGCGAAAGAAAGAACACTGGCATGCACGCCAGCGTTATCCGTTTTTTGGAAGAGTATTTACAACGACTGCTGCAATGGATTATTTGCCAGCTACATTCCAATGAATTGCCATTAAGGCATCTATTCGAAAAAATTGATGGGAAGACATCGGGTCCGAAAGATTTCCTCGGAGAGATATGTAAACAGCTTCCTACTTACCACAACCAACAAGTCGTTGAATTTCAAAGTATTGAGTCATCACTACCTGAAATAGAAGTTAGTTTTCTAAGCAAAGATCAGCAATTACCTTTACAGAATTTGCCAGACTGTATCAAGTGGGCATTGCCCAAACAATGTGGCTGAGTTACTTCCTGGACCCATAAACCACGCTCGATGGTTAACTTTCGCTTACCGCATCGAGAAAAGCTACGTGTCTACCAAAAGCCTACTCCAAGACCAAGGGTCGAAATTTGCGGTTGCCCGCTTGCCCTGGCAGTCAAATTTTTAGAAGGGCAAGTTAAACAAAAACAAAAACAAAAAAAAAATCAGTTGCCCCTGGGGCAATTAAAATTTTCCTTTTTTTTAATCTCGATATTTATAATATAATAAATCAAAAATATCGTTAAATACAATGTATAATCAGATTTTAAACACGTGTTTTGTGGGAACACTACCAGTTTGACAGAGAAGTTTTCAATACTTATCCATATCATAAAATGTTTCAAAAAATACTTCAGATGGTGTATTGTTTCCATTCAAGAAGTGCTCTAAATATGAACTTCCTCAAAACCGCATGAAATGCATTAAAAACAAGATTTGTGAAACCCAGGCATGCTGATGAAACGAGGTGGATTACTTACTCCCTTGAAGCTGCAACTGCAGTTCATCAGTTATATCCAGCTCTTATTAAACACTTTGAACAGGTTTCTGCAAGTGGACACAGTGCTAAAGCAAAGGGTAAGTCAAAACAGCTTTTCAAAGTGATCATTATATCAGAGAACTTTATTTTATACTTGCATTTTCTGATGGACATTTTGCCTATTCTCAGTCAGTTATCATTAAATTTTCAACTACAAAATTTGCCCCTCCTTGAAGTATATTATACACTATACAATAACTTATGTACACGGAAAAACTAGAATCAAGCCCAGGTATCAACTTTAATAGTATTCTGTCTTCAAAATTATTTCATAATGTAAAAATAAAACTTCAAGATTACAAAGATTTTTCTGCTTCATCGGTAACAATAAAATCTCTTCTTCAATCACTGAAAAATAGATTTGAAGATGTTTCAATCATAAATTCTATGAACATTTTGAATTTCAAAATTTGGGCCAGAAAATTTGGAAGAACATATAGGGACAGAGAAATTACCGAATGCATTACAATATTCAAAGACGTTATGCAAGAAAGCAACTGTTTTGTTGAAGGCATCATATGCGAATGTACTGATTTGAAGCATTTTTTGTACACAAAGTACAAGAATGTCTCCAAGTGTGACTGGAGTTCTGTAAATGAATTGAATACTGTAAGGAATTTTTTATTGTTAATAGACTTGCTTCTCAGTCTTCCAACTCAGAGTGTGGATTGTGAACAAGGTTTTTCTGTCATGAAAAGGGTAAAAGGTGATTAACGAAGCAAGCTGTGTATTTTCGTTACAACAGACTGAAGAATAACATTATCATCTTCAAGTATCGAAGATTTTGAATCAAATGAAGTCATTAACGTGTGGTTAAGTGCAAAACAGAGAAAACCATACCACAAGCTGAAAGCCACAATATGAAAGTTGAAAACAAGCACTTTTTTTTGCTAGAAGATTCAGATATATCAGTATAGGTGTACAACTGATGATAATTAAAAATTTGTATCGTGGGTAAATCTTCTATTCCTACTTTCACCCCTTAATATGCAAGTGAATATGGCAATAATTTTACAAATAAATATTTATTATATCATTGTAATAACCGTGAAAGAAATTTCTCATTTTGTACAATAAAAATTTTAGGGCAATAAACTAAACTTGGGGGCAACCAAAATAATTCCAGTGGTTGCCCGTAGGGCAACCACAAAAATCCACAAGTTTCGACCCTTGTCCAAGACCTAACGACATTGGCCGGATTCGTCGTCAAAATTTGTGCCCCCTATGTGGTTTGAAATCAAGTACAATGGGACGGTAAAAAATGCCGCAAAGAACTTTTGGCTAACGACTGGAAAAATGGATTACTTACCTGAAGATCTTAAGAAGTTTCTTCGCAGCGGACTTGAACGCCAAGCCTTTGGGGACATCCAGAAGATATACTAGTCAATATGTTGGCGGACACGCGACAACATGCTCGGCAGCAAGCATCCCAAAGAATCCTTGAAGCAAGAGAGACTCAAAGTAAAGCGCCAAAGAAAGTGTTACGAAAGTTTGCACCATCAAAGATAAATTTCAATGCCGAAGATTACACCGATTTACTATTTTGGGTGAAAGAGAATAAAACGTCACCCCCACCTCCAATTGCTGATATACTTCGTCGCCGAAAACGAAGATTCATTCAAAAAATTTCAGCTATTCTTCGACTTACCTTGCACAAATAAGCAGTCTAACGATGTGTTAGGACGTGAAGGCCACCTCAGCTCTGTGTGCGGAAGATACGCCCACAACGGCTACATCCGGGCACGAATAAAAGATGGCATGTGACGCTGAGGTTTGAAATCAAGTCCGATTTTAGAACTTAAGATAATGTAGTCTAGTGGGTGGCACTCGATTTGCATCCACCTCTTCATAGTGAGTGTTGGATATTCGATTATTTGATGAACCGAGAGCTACAATTACTTGTTCGCCTCCCAAACACGACGCAGGGTTAAAATTTATTAAAAAGTAACTTCATAAAAGCATATACCGATTTGCTGTCAAGCCCATAAATGGTATAAATTTGGCTGTATTTGGTAATTTTTGCTGCATTTTCAGAGCTTTTGTAGGAACTTAGACATTCAAAACAGGCAATACTTGTTGTTACACAACCCTTTCATAGCATTTTCGATCATGAAATAGTTTTGGAAATGTCTAGGAACGCCCGGGAAAATTTTTGAAATTTTCAGATATTTGTGCAAAAACTCAAAACATTGAGTTAAATGCGCAAACTGAAGACGTTATTTGATAGAGTCCTTTTTTTTTTTTTTTCGGTTAGTAAGGACCACTAATTACATACTTTGCGCACTAGGGGTATTGCGATTTCGAAAAAAATGCTTTTTCGGCCCACCTTAGTGTGCATTTGTTTTTGGTAGGTAACATCGTATTATTTTTTTACAATTATTTTTTAACATTCAAATCGTCTTTACTGAGATTAACCTGTAAAAATCGTCACGTATAGTTTTTTGTAACGGTTTTTACTCCGCGCAAATACACTATAACAAAAAAAATCGACGCACCAAGAAGGAGTTGTCCGATTGTAATGAAATTTCGTATGCAAAGACATTTTGACCGAACATGCAAATGATTAAAATTTGGTGTCCAATGAATGAATAGCGGGAACTCCAGCGCATCGGAACTGCGCATTCAGCAGGTGTATATAAGGAGCGATTCTCAATATGTGGTCAAAATTTCTGTTGCATTTTGACTGCGGATATCTTACGTCGACTGTAACAATGCCTCGCCGAAAGATTCGTGCTCATTACGAGCATATGTCAGAGTTTGAAAGAGGTTGTGCTATCGGATTGAAAGAGGCTGGTTGGACGAATCGAAGAATCGCTGGACATGTGGGTCGAAGCGATGCGGCGATTGGACGGTGCTGGCAAGAGTGGGTCAACAACGGCAGATGTCAGCGTCGGGACGGCAGCGGTCGACCTAGGGCCACAACAGAACGGGAAGACAGAGCGATTGTCAGAGCAGCTGTCACAGCACCGGATTCGTCGTTATCAACTATTCAACGTGTGGCCCGCACACATGTGTCCAACATGACCCTCTGTAGACGACTGAGAGAGAGCGATAATGCTGGTCCCAGCATTATCGATGCTGCCGTTTTCAAATTCTCAAAACGTTCTTACAGTACATCTCTTAGTCGAATATCTTCAAATAATTACATTGGCTTCGTAACACTCCCTTACGTGCCCAAACTTAGCTCCGCCATTGCCAAAGTCCTTCGGCAAGCCAAATTCAAAGTTACCTTCTCGCCTATTAACAAGATTTTGCCCTCTAGACTCAAAGATAACATTTCCACACTCCAACGCTGGGGCGTGTATCAAATTTTTTGCCAGTTCGGACTTTCCTACATCGGACGGACAAAACGTGCCCTCATGCATCGGTTGAAAGAACATCGCCGATACGTTGAGAAAGGTGAGGTGCACAAATCATCCATTGCTGTTCACAGCCACGAACACAACCATCGCTTTAACTTTTTTGACGCTCTTTTTTCGTGATTTTTATTGATGATTGATATGATTATTTCTTTTTTCTCATGATTTTTACTGGAATTCGATGAATTTTTGAACTTAATTTACGAAGATGCATGATCAGACATTGCTCGATAATTGTGTTTTTACTTTTATTGTGGATTAGATCAGAGGAGGAATAGCTCAATTTTAAATTTCTGCTTGGAATTTTAATTATTCATTATTTTTATCATAACTTATTGTAACTAGTAAAATTTGACACTGGTCGGAATATACGAAATACAAATGAAGAAGGTAAAAGATATTTACCGTCTGCAAAAATATTCGCAACGTTTCGAGAACTACTGTTCCCTTCATCAAGCGAAAGTGTCAAGGAAGTGTAGGTGTTCGGTATTTATACCCCAACTTTGGTTTTTCCCCCAAAGCTATCCCGCACTCGGGTTTTCCCCCCTGTCTGAATCTGGATTTTCTAAGAACTGTCCCGCACTCGGTAATTCCCCCTGTCTGAAACTGGTTTTCCCCCATCTCCTAGCAAAAATGCGGTAAGGTTCAGGCATCGATTTTGCGATGTTCATCGCCTTACTTCGCATTCGAAAAGTCTCCCAAGACTCCAGAAAAAGTCTACAATAGCGAGAAGTTACATTTTTATGAAGAACTTTTGTACTTTTCCAATCAGGAACATGACCTTTCTCCCAGGCATGTTCTGCCAGAAGATTAGTCATCTCACCTTTCTCCACAGCACGATGATGTTCTTTTTTACGAGTACAAACAGTTCTTCCCGTCTCGCCAGTGTATACTTTTTCGCAGTCTTTGCAGGGTATCTGGTAAATTGTTCCAGTCAATTCATCCATTGGAACTCGATCTTTCACTCTCACCAACAGGTCACGTAAAGTCGATGTAGGTTTATAGTAAGTCTTGATGTCAGCTTTCCTCAGAATATGCGTAATCTCCTCAGAATATGCGCAATCTCCTCAGAAGTCCTCTCCACATATGGCAAAACAACCGTCCCTCTAGTCTGTCTCTCCTCAACAGGTTCTCTATGTCCATTATTAGATCTTCGAGCGATAAACTTGCTCGGGTAGCCATTATCTACAAGCGCTCTCCTTACCTTCCATACCTCAGCATCCTTCAATTCTTTTGGTTTAAGTCATTAAGGAAACGGTGTAAGCTGTCCACCTCTGTCTTCGAAAGAACGACAAAAGTATCATCAACATACCTTCTCCAGATCTTAACACTAAACTCGTCGCAGTCCAAAATATCCATCTCCAAAGACTCCATATATTATTATAGGTGGACAGCTTCCACCGTTTCCTTAATGACTTAAACCCCCATATTCAATTTACCTTAGAGGTAGAACATGAGGGATGTTTGCCATTTTTGGACGTGAGGGTCACCAGAGGAGACGATGGAAGCTTGTCGACCTCTGTGTATCGAAAGCCAATTCATGCGGACCGGTACTTGGATTTCCGCTCGTATCATCCAACTTACCACAAAGCTTCTATTGTGGGGTCTCTGACACGTCGGGCCCTCAAACACAACAACAATGTTGAGTTGAAAGATGCTGAGGTACGGACGATACGGAGAGCTCTTGTAGATAATGACTATCGCTCGAAGATCTAATGACGGACGTAGAGAACCTGTTGAGGAGAGACCAACTAGAGGGACTGTTGTTTTGCCATATGTGGAGAGGACTTCTGAGGAGATTGCGCGTATTCTTAGGAAATCTGACATCAGGACTTACTATAAACCTGCATCGACTTTACGTGAGCTGTTAGTAGATTACAGGTCAATAAACAACGAAAAAGTAAATTACTAATTAGGTTTATAAAAATAGGAAAAAGAGACGAATTCTGGAATCAAAGAAAAAATATCAAACTCAAAACAGGCATGGGTTCAATGCAACTTAATGAAAATATATATATGGCCTGCAAAAGGGTTGCTGGTATCTAACTGGAAGGAGACCCACACGCTGAACGTATGTGACGATGTGTGGAACCGGCCAGGCCAGTAACCTAGTGTCCTACCCCGCCTTCAAGTGGTGCAGGCTGAGCTTTCTATTTATGTGGCAAATTAATATTTGCTGCACGGATAGAAAGGCGGAAGGGGAGGGCTAATTCACCAACCCGTCTAGCCAGCGTGGTGAAATTATGGCTAATTCCTCCATTATGTTGACACACCAGAAACCATGGCCCCTAGTCTCCAGGTGCTGGAGTGCTCCTGATCAAGGCAGCGGTCAGTGTGGCATGAAAGCAGGGGGTGCTAAGAATCACTGGAATGGCCCAGGCTGCCGTTTGTTATTGACCTTGGCAACGTATAATGGACGATCCCTTGCTTCTGAAGCAAAACTTCAGGAATTGGAAGAGGAACTAGACAAGATCAAATGGGACATTGTAGGACTCAGTGAAGTTAGAAGAAAAGGTGAAGAGTTGGTGGAACTTAAAAGTGGACATTTGTTTTATTATAGAGGAACGGAAACTGGAAGAACAAGTGGTGTTGGCTTCTTAATCAACAAAAGAATTAAAGACTGTCTTCTGGAAGTTGAAAGTACATCAGATCGAGCAGCGAGGCTCGTTGTTCAACTAACCCAGCGATACCAACTTCAAATAGTACAGGTATATGCACCAACATCAAGCCATACCGACGAAGAGGTTGAAGAATTTTATGAAGAAATCAAACAGCTACATACCAAGGGGAAACAACATATCAAGCTCATCATGGGGGATTTCAATGCAAGAATTGGACAACAGGAACAAGGAGAGACATCGGTTGGTAAATACGGATATGGGGAAAGGAATGAACGTGGCGATCAACTCATCGAATTTGCAGAAGCTGAAAACCTTAGCATCATGAATTCATTTTTTAAGAAGAAACCGCAAAGAAAATGGACATGGAAACACCCAAATGGGGGAACTAGTGAAATTGACTATATCCTGGCAAACAAGAAATCAATTATTGAAGATTGCAGTGTACTGAACAGATTTAATACTGGAAGTGATCATCGAATGGTGAGATGTAAAGTGCACTTAAATACTAAATTAGAACGACAGAAGCTCATTAGGAAACAAGTAAGTAAGAGGGTGGATCTAATGAAACAACGCTGAAAAAAAACTTGCTGAAAAAATCATGAAAAAAGACATAAAAGCATGAAAGAAGACATAAGAAAATTCAACTGTGAGCTAGTAAGGAAGGCCATTGAAAGCAACAAGAGCCTTAGGGTTGTTAAAGGAAGTTTATCTGTTGGGAAGAAACACATCATTGCATTAAAAGGAGAGGATGGCACCGTAACAAGAAATAGGGAAGAAATACTTAGAAGAGTTGAAGAATTCTACAAAAATCTATACGAAAGTAACAGTGAATTAAACGAAGACATTGAAATAGTCGAAGGAATAGCTCCTAAAATCTTAAAAGAAGAAGTTTCATTTGCAATAAAAATATGAAAGAGCCTAGTGATGATGGTATTATTAGATATATCTAAAAAGCTGGAGATTATGTAAGAACATTTTAAAATGCTTTACCAAATGTCTTAACAGCGGTAACATACCAAACAAATGGGATTCTGCAACAGTAATTCTTTTGCGCAAAAAGGTGATAAAAGAGGATTTGTAAACTTACCGACCCATTACCTTGTTACCTGCTATTTATAAAATCTTCACAAAAGTGCTAACACATCGCATGCAGAAAAAATTAAACGCAGCTCAACCAAGAGAACAAGCTGGATTTCGAAGTGGATTCAGTACAGTGGACCATATTCAAGTATTAAGAGAATTAATTGAAAGAACACATGAATATGAACTTCCATTGTGTGTGGCATTTATTGACTATGAGAAGGCCTTTGACTCTATTAAAACATCAGCAGTCATCAACTCTTTAAGATCAGCAGACATCGAGGATGTGTACATTGACATGGTGAAACGTGTGTATAAAAATGCAAGTGCAAAATTTCGGTTACATAAAGATACCAAAACTATCAAACTTGGCAAAGGGGTGAGGCAGGGAGATACCATTTCTCCAAAACTTTTTACTTCTGCTTTACAGATGATTTTTCAGCTGATAAATTGGAATAACAAGGGAATAAAAATAAATGGTGAATATTTAAATCATCTGCGGTTTGCTGATGACATTGTTATTTTTCCAACGGACCCATTAGAACTCCAAGACATGATGCGAAATACTCAACTAGAAGTAAAGAAGTTGGACTCAAGATGAACCTACAAAAAACTAAGATCATGTTCAATAATTTCGTAGAGGAAACAAAAATACAAGTTGACAACATTGAGCTAGAAATTGCTGATTCATATATTTACCTTGGCCAGCTGATTTCAATGGATGGCAACATTATGAAAGAACTCAACAGACGTATTAAACTTGGCTGGAGTGCATTTGGAAGAAACAGTTTTATCCTGAAGGGGAAATTGCCTTTGTGTCTAAAAAGAAAAGTCTTCAACCAGTGTGTATTGCCAGTCCTCTCTTATGGATCAGAGACATGGAGTCTAACAGTTGGAGCAATACGAAAGTTACAGACAACGCAAAGGAGCATGGAGAGGTGCATGCTTGGAATAACTAGGAGAGATCGAAAAAGGAACACTTGGGTGAGAGAGCAAACTAGAGTAGAGGACATCATTGTTAAAGTAAAAGGGCTGAAATGGCGATGGGCTGGGCATATTGCAAGAACTGATCAACGATGGACAACAGAAATTCTGAACTGGATTCCAAGAGACCACCGAAGACCTAGAAAACGTCCTCAAACTAGATGGGTGGATGAAATAAGAAAACAGGTTGGGGTGACGTGGAAACGAATGGCCCAGGATAGACTTGTGTGGAAAGCATTTGGAGAGACCTTCATCCAGCAGTGGATAGATAATGGTTGAATATGATGATGATGATATATATATATATTTCAGACATAATGCTATTCCTGCACACCAAATGGAGTACAATGCGGTACAGACGTATTTTTCATATATACAGGGAAACCGATAAACTTGTGTGAACCATTTTATTTCTGTGGCCTTTAATCGAGTCCACAATATTTCTGAGGTATACCTGTATAAATTTTCTGAAGAATTCAATTCAAGGACTTCTAAATACGTATTTTTTAAACTACAAACCGGACGATTTTCCTGTGACGGGATTGAAGAGTGTAGCGTCCACAATTTTACCTTCACCTGGACCCCAAGCAGCGTTGAAGGTAAAGCAGTTGTTGTACTCGAAATCATAAAATTGGGCCATGCTAAAGAAAAATTAAGAAAACATTCGTCAAATAAAAAAACCATATATATATATGTATGTGTGTATATATATATATATACATATTTTAGAGAGAGAAATGTTTATTAAAGGGTGATTCAAAACTAATGGAACAAACTGAAAGGGGTGGTAAAGGACGCCAAATAAGCCATATTTGGCGAAATCAGGTCCGCAAAGGATCCGATTTGGCTGTACAGTGAAACTATTATTTATATCCACATCGTGACTACGTAGGCAATTACATGAACAAAAAAAAATGTTTTTTGACACATAATTTAAGTGATTGACCTAATAATGCAGCAGAAACAAAAAAATCGAAAATTCCCTTCCCTGGTCCTGAGTAGTGTTGCCATTTAGTCATCAAAGGTATGGAAAACGATTGTTTTACCATACTGGAGGCAATTGGGAATTGTCGAGCTAGCGTAATAGGTGAAGGGCATCAAAAGAAACAACTTTGGTCCAGTGAACCAATGTCCGAAAATGAGCCGTTCTGGAACCACAGGGATGTTGTTATTTGCATCCACATTAGTTAATCATGTAACAAAATTTTGGAAAATTTGCTGTTCCAGCCTAGAACCATATTGTAAAAAAATTCTACCTCTTACTACGGTCCAAAACAACTTCTCACGGCCAAATTTCCGCAGTTGGGGAATTTGTGGCTCAAACGTAAGCCTCATGTTTGGGCTTAAAAGTATGTGCATATTTACATAGGAAAATGACATACTTACATACGAAAATGACATATTTACATAGGAAAATGGCATACTTACATAAGAAAATGACATATTTACATAGGAAAATGACATACATAGGAAAATAACATATTTGCACAGAAAAGTGGAATATGTACATAGGAAAATGACACATTTACATAGGAAAATGGCATATTTATATAGGGAAGTGACATTATTACACGGAAAAATGACACATTTACATAAGAAAATGACACATTTATATAAGAAAATGACACATTTATATAAGAAAGTGACATATTTACATAGGAAAATGAGACATTTACATGGGAAAGCTATGTACGTATTTCGTGTTTGTATGAGGAAGATATGTATTTACTCAGAAAGAAAAAACACATACATTAGCATCTAAATTCAGTGTATTGCAAAATGTTTTATTACACTTACCTATTAAATTGTTCTTTCCCTTCAAATTCTACATAAATAACAAATTCTTTCAACTGAGGAGCCAGTCTAACTCGTTCTGTCCTATTCATTTTGTTGTATTTATTCTGCAAACGTTTAACATA
>QLNU02014326.1:0-11957 GCA_006491805.2 Dysdera silvatica | reverse complement strand
AAACACATCATTGCATTAAAAGGAGAGGATGGCACTGTAACAAGAAATAGGGAAGAAATACTTAGAAGAGTTGAAGAATTCTACAAAAAACTATATGAAAGTAACAGTGGATTAAACGAAGACTCTGAGATAGTCGAAGGAACAGCTCCTAAAATCTTAAAAGAAGAAGTTTCATTTGCAATAAAAAGTATGAAGAAAGGAAGAGCCCCTGGCGATGATGGTATTACATTAGATATCCTAAAAGAAGCTGGAGAATATGTAGAAGACATACTTGCAAAATTCTTTACCAAATGTCTTAACAGCGGTAACATACCAAACCAATGGGATTCTGCAACAGTAATTCTTTTGCATAAAAAAGGTGATAAAGAGGATTTGAAAAATTACCGACCAATTAGCTTGTTACCTGCTATTTATAAAATCTTCACAAAAGTGCTAACACATCGCCTGCAGAAAAAATTAGATGCAGCTCAACCAAGAGAACAAGCTGGATTTCGAAGTGGATTCAGTACAGTGGACCATATTCAAGTATTAAGAGAATTAATTGAAAGAACACATGAATATGAACTTCCATTGTGTGTTGCATTTATTGACTATGAGAAGGCCTTTGACTCTATTAAAACATCAGCAGTCATCAACTCTTTAAGATCAACAGACATTGAGGATGTGTACATTGACATGGTGAAACGTGTGTATAAAAATGCAAGTGCAAAATTTCGGTTACATAAAGATACCGAAGCTATCAAAATTGGTAAAGGTGTGAGGCAGGGAGATACCATTTCTCCAAAACTTTTTACTTCAGCTTTACAGATGATTTTTCAGCAGATAAATTGGAATAACAAGGGAATAAAAATAAATGGTGAATATTTAAATCATTTGCGGTTTGCTGATGACATTGTTATTTTTTCAACGAACCCATTAGAACTCCAAGACATGGTACAGGAGCTCTCAACTAGAAGTAAAGAAGTTGGACTCAAGATGAACCTACAAAAAACTAAGATCATGTTCAATAATTTCGTAGAGGAAACAAAAATACAAGTTGACAACATTGAGCTAGAAATTGCTGATTCATATATTTACCTTGGCCAGCTGATTTCAATGGATGGCAACATTATGAAAGAACTCAACAGACGTATTAAACTTGGCTGGAGTGCATTTGGAAGAAACAGTTTTATCCTGAAGGGGAAATTGCCTTTGTGTCTAAAAAGAAAGGTCTTCAACCAGTGTGTATTGCCAGTCCTCTCTTATGGATCAGAGACATGGAGTCTAACAGTTGGAGCAATACGAAAGTTACAGACAACGCAAAGGAGCATGGAGAGGTGCATGCTTGGAATAACTAGGAGAGATCGAAAAAGAAACACTTGGGTGAGAGAGCAAACTAGAGTAGAGGACATCATTGTTAAAGTAAAAGGGCTGAAATGGCGATGGGCTGGGCATATTGCAAGAAGAACTGATCAACGATGGACAACAGAAATTCTGAACTGGATTCCAAGAGACCACCGAAGACCTAGAAAACGTCCTCAAACTAGATGGGTGGATGAAATAAGAAAACAGGTTGGGGTGACGTGGAAGCGAATTGCTCAGGATAGACTTGTGTGGAAAGCATTTGGAGAGACCTTCATCCAGCAGTGGATAGATAATGGTTGAATATGATGATGATGATATATATATATATATATATATATATATATATATATATATATATATATATATATATATATATGTATAGCAGATATAAAATATATAGCAGATGCAAATTACACGCCACTAAACCTGTGTAGTACCGAAGAGCGTGTCCTGGAAACAGCCAATGAACAGAAACTAAGAACTTGGGCCGGAAAACCATTACATGGCAGGCACTACAATGACCTGCAACAACCACACGTTGACAAAAAGGCATCAAATTCTTGGCTGGCCAAAGGCACTCTCCAGCCAGAGACAGAAGGATTCATGCTAGCCATCCAAGACCAAGTGATCGCAACAAGGAACAATCAGAAATTCATCCAGAGAAAAGACATAGAAAGCGACAAATGCAGACACTGTCATGCGGCATCGGAGACAATCCAACACGTGATGGCAGGATGCAAGATCCTTGCGCAGTCAGACTACAAACATAGACACGATCAAGTAGCGAAAATAGTCCACCAGAAATTGGCAGCGAATGCTGGCTTTCTGACAGAAAAATGCCCGTACTACAAATATGAGCCAGAGACCGTGCATGAGAACGAAACACACAAGCTTTACTGGGATAGAGCAATCATAACAGACAAGACAGTCCCACATAACCGTCCTGACATAACCCTCGTCGATAAATCGAATAAGACCACGTACTTAATCGACATAGCAGTACCCAACACCAATAACATACAGACAACCTACACAACGAAAATCACCAAGTACCAAGATCTCAGACATGAAGTACGAGATATATGGGGTATGGAAAAGATCCTCATCATCCCGTTAGTCATCTCAGCAACAGGGATAGTACCAAAAACGCTTGCGACGAATTTGGAGATACTCAACATTGACCCAAACACCTACATTGAAATACAAAAAGCCACAATCCTAAACACGTGTCACATTGTCAGGAAGTTTCTAGACATGGCACATTAAGAAGTGATGTAAAAAGAGGCTTGGGAACATGGCGCTCTGCCCGTCCCAAAGCCTGTTTCCGCCAAGAATGGGCGAGGAAAACTTTTATATATATATATAAATGAACATTTAACCGAAAAACACAAAAATTGTTTAGAGAGGCAAGATTATTTAAAAAAGTAATAACTGAAATTCGTATGGACATCAAAAATGCGTATAAAAAGAGAAAAAATGAAAATTCTGAAACTTGTGAAATAAAAAATATTGATGAACTCACCGACTTGTGGTATAAAATAACACAAATGACAAAAAGGAAATACACAATAATGAGAAACTCATTAACAATTTAATCCATAAGAAAAATAAAAAGGGAAAAAGAAATATAATTAGAAAAAAAACTAATTCACAAAAAACATAAACTACCATCTAATGATAATAAAACAAATCCTATCTCAGTAAAATACATGTGACGCAAATAGCCTAAAACAACAAAATTAAACAGGTTGAAGAAATAATACAACATTGCAATACTCCAGAAATAATCTGTATAGTCGAAATTTGGAGAACAATTGAAACATTAATAAATTTTAATAATTATAAAGAATGTTTACAGAGATTCTAATAAAAAAGGAGGTGGTATATCGGTCTACAGTGCGCGAAAAAAGTATAAGGACAAGCGAAAACCCGCCAAATCTAGAAATCTTTTAGACGGAAACGTATGCAAATTTCTTAGGGAAAAACATGATAAAATTAAGTTATTTTTCATGTAAATTAGTTAAATTTTCCAAAAATAGATAGGTATAAATCTACTTTGTGAATTTTAAACCCATATGATCTTGGAAAAAAATATGAGGACAACTGATTTTTCATCTAAAATTATAGTAAAGTTTGCATATTTGAAAACATAAAAAGACCATTTCAAATATAAAGACTGGGTTTCTAAACAAAATTCACACTTGCCTCATCTCTGCACGATTTTTGTACCATGCCAAAAGGAACTCACCTTTCTGACCTTGAAAAAGGGAAAATTCTTGCTTTTAAAGAATCTGGATTGAATGGCCATGAACTTTCGAAAAGAATTAAAAGATCTAAAAGTGTAGTTTATAATTTTCTAAAAGAATTTGAAATGTATGGAATGAATAAACTAACAGGAAGACCAGAAATTCTAATGCATCGACAGAAAAGAATAGTTGTAAGAAAAGCTTGCGAGAAAAAAGAAACTACAAATGAAGTTCGAAGAAATTTGGATTTACCATGTTCCACACGAACAGTTCAAAATGTTTTGAATAAACATCCGAATATTTGGTATGGAAAGTTAATGTTACGTTCGCCTTGTACAAAGCAACGTAAGGAAAGAAGACTGGACTTCGCAAAAAAATATATTTCTCTCGGTCCAAAATGGAATGATGTAATCTTTTCAGACAAAAGAAATTCAACCTTGATGGGCCAGACGGTTGTCCCTATTTTTGGTATAATCTGCGTAAAACCAACGAAGTTTTTTCCAAACGTCAAAACGGTGGGGACATAGTAATGATTTGGGGCGCTTTTGCAGCAAACGGAACCACTCCAATAGTCTTTATCAACTACAAAATGAACTCTGACAAATATGTTGATATGTTCGGTGAAAATTTGTTACCTGAGGCCCCACTAATGACTTCAGGTGACTATTTTTTCCAACAGGATAACGCTGCCATACGCGTTTCTAAGAGTGCAAAACTCTTGTTTGAAGCCAATTCAGTAAATTTACTTGATTGGCTGGCGAGGAGTCCAGATATGAATCCTATAGAAAATTTATGGGGCCTTCTAGCCTGAGAAGTTTATAAAAATGGCACACAATATCAGTGTAAACCGGATCTTGTATTAGCTATCGAACAAGCTTGGAATAACATTACCATAGACACTTTAAAAGAATTTTCAGCATCGATGACTTCCCAGCTTATTCAAGTAATTGAAAACAAAGATTGTTTTCTTGATTATTAAGAGAAATCATATGTAATTTAGAATATGTCCTTATACTTTTTCTATATTTCTTTCGTGATAATTTTTATGAGGTCAACTTTTGTAAGTTTCATATTTGTTGTTTTATGTTTTGTAGATGTTATTGTAAAATGTGATATTATAGCTCATAAATATCAAAAAGTTCATTTTGATAAAATGAAAATAAAGTATATTTTCATTCAATTATATGTTGTCCTTATACTTTTTTCGCGCACTATATGTGAAAGATGAATTAGATGTAGATATGATAAGTAACGAAACAGAACTAACCGAAGACGTTGAAATACTGACAATTATCATAAATGGACTAAAAATCCTAACATTATATAGGCCACCAAATTCAAATAAAATTTTTTTTCGAAAAACTGGAAAAGCTACTAGAGAATAATACTCAAGGAAAACAAATTTTTATAATTAGAGATTTCAACGTGGACATTACAAAAAAAAATAACGATTCATGAAAACTATTAAACTTAATGGAATCACATGGACTAATAAAGAAAATAAGAGAACCTACTAGCATAACACTAACAAGTTTAAGTACAATAGACCTAGTTTTTACTAACACAGATAATTGTTCTACATCAATTTTAGATGAAATAATAAGTGTTCATAGAACAATTTTAATAAACATGAGAGCTATAATTCAACGTACAAAAAAATTAAAAAAGATTAGAAATTTTAATCAAAAAATATTAAAAAATTTCAAGGGGCATTATTATAAATAGACTAGCAAACTTTTGATGTACCGTCTATTAATTCTCGAACATCTATTTATGAAAAATTTGCATTAAGAATAAAGGAATTATATAACAAAAGCTTTCCTAAAAAAACTAAAGTACTAAATAATAAAAATAATCCTGAATGGTTTAATTCAATTTTAAAGAAAAAAATAAAAACAAAAAATAATTTATACGAAGAATCTATGAAAAAAAATGGGACGATCTTACTAAATACAGAAACTAAACAAGGAAATAAAATATAAAAAATAACTACTATCTTGAACAATTATCAACAAAAAATACCACGCAAAAATGGAGAATAATTCACAAATTACTGAATAGAACAAAAATGAAAATAAAATAAAACTAATAATAAACAATACCAGAACAGATAATACAAACTTAATAGCAGATGAATTTAACAATTATTGCACAACCATTGATAAGGAATTAAATATAAGTCAATCAGTAACTGATAACTATAAAAAGTATTTAAGCACAAATATTTCCGAAACCTTTTACTTAGAAAACACAACTGAACACGAAATAGAGAAAGAACTAAATAAAATAAATAAAAAAATAGGACCAGGGTTTCACGATTTACCTCCCAAAGTAATTAAACCATGTAAAAACGAATTAAAAAAAAACTATTACCGATAATAATAAATGACATATTTAACACGGGAATCTTTTCCGATGAATTGAAAACAGCAGTAATTAGACCAATTTTTAAAAAGGGTAATAACTACTTAAAAGAAAACTACAGACCAATAGCAATCATGTCAGTATTTTCTAAATTAACTGAAAAGGTAATATATAATAGACTAATAGATTTTTTTAATAAATATAAACTATCCATAAAAAAACGGTTTCCAAAAAAAATGAACTGAAGAAATCCTATTAAGAGCAATTAATAATATTCAAAAAAATATGGAAGAAAACAAATTACTTACGAATTTTTTTTTCGATCTGAGCAAAGCTTTTGACTTAATTAACAGAAATATCTTAAGAACAAAATTACTTAATTATGGTATAAGAGGCCGAATGTATAAACTGATTGATAGCTATTTAACAAATAGACAGCAAATAGTTAAAATTGAGAATATTCAATCGAAATCATTGATAAACAAATTAGATGTTCCTCAGGGAACAATCCTCGGACCGTTATTTTTTTTAATCGCAATAAATTACTTAATAAATCTTGATGGGGGACTCCTGTTATTTGCTGACGATATCATCTAGTTAACAAATGGAAATAACATAGATCAAAGAATTAATAACACAAATACAAAGTTAACATCCTGTGAACAATGGTTTAATGACAACAACTTAATAATAAATACAAATAAAACAAAATATATAATCTTCCATACTAAAAATAAAAAATTTACTAATCAACTTAAAAACTTTGACAAAATAAATTCAAAGATAACATCCTAGAGACAGTTAACTCAATTAGATTTATTGGATTAACAATCGAAGATCAATTAAACTGCAACCTAAAAATGTTTGATATTGAGAAAAAAATTAGATCTAATGGAATTCTAACAAAACTTAATTCATTACTAATATTAAATACAAAAATTTTGTACTACGCATTAATATTTAGTCATATAAATTACGGAAATATAGTATGGGGAAATTTATCCCAAACAAATTTAACTAAACTCAATAAACTACTTGATAAAACATATCAAAAATTATGTTTCAAAACAGGTAAGCATAAAGATAAACTGATTTACGAAAACAAAATATTAAACATAACTAATATACATATTTTAAAAGTAGCATTATATATTTACGAAAGATTATACGAAAATAAGCACCTAATTTTGATTAAAATAAGTGAAAATAAACATAATTATAATATAAGAAACAAAAAAGAATTAAATAAAACAAAAATAAGAATCAACATATGTAAAAATAATATTAATTATTATGGAATAGACATATGGAACAATATCCCGCCAACAATTAAAGAAATTAAACCAAAAAGTAAATTTAAAACCAAATTAAAAGAATATATTTTGGAGCGTCAATTAAACAAAGTGCCATGGTTGCAAGTGTTTTAAATAGTCTTATTTTTAACTTGTATCCAATGTATTTCATTTTTATAGATGTTATGCATAAATAAATTCTGATTGATGGATGGATGGATGGATGGATTAGATTAGATTAGATTAGATTAGATAGATATGCGTGTCTCTGCTGCTAGCTGATATTTATGTATTTATGCTCTGTTTTGTAACTTTTAACAAATCCACCGTTTAACTTAAAAAAAAAATCTTAGTCACCCAAACTTTCAAAGCACTTTTTTCATATTTACTCAGTTTAATAAGTGAGATACAAGGTGCCAGCAGAGAACTGATACATTTTGCACTTATATCTCTTTTAATTTGTAGAAGCACAAAAGTCCCACATATGAACTATCAAATACAGAGAGCGGGCTAAATCTGCGAAAGTTTTTATAAATAGCTGCCGACTCTTCTGTGGGTAACTCTACGAAGGAGAAAAGAAAGTACGTACCTTTATGAAACGCAAATAAAAGTCATGCGAAAGAAATAGGTAATATAGAAAATTTGATTATAACTCAATTAGGAAAACATTTGATATTGAAAATTGCGATAACTAAACATCTTTAACACAGAAAGTAGATATTAGTTGATGAGATGCAAGATGTATAACAAAATACCAAATTTGAGAACAGGAATCGGATTAGCTAATCTATGACCCACGAAAAAGAGAAAATAATAAATTGTTTATTGATGTAAATTTAAAAAAGATCTGATCGAGCAAACTGTGGTTTTTTATTAAAAAATAAACATGTATTAAAACACCTTAATATCAAAAACGTACAATGTCAGGGATGTTCCTATTATAGCTCTGCCCAGATGTGTATTTTTTGTTTTCTGTGACACATTTTTTAAGACATTGGTTTAAGATATTCCAACTAGTTTAAAGTTGTTTTAGCACTAAGCATTTCAACTGTTTTTCACATGAAACGTAAGGGTGTAAAGCCAAACCCCGTGAATTTCGTAACCGCAGTAGAAATATAAAATAAATTGCGTATTTGTCAAATGAAAAAAAAAATTGAAGCAGAACACTGCCAATATAGTGGAAACCCGTAAATATTTTTAAGATTTCACTATCCTTTCCAAAATCCGCTTTTTCCTTTCATTTTCTTTTCGAAGTCTTTTTTTTTTTTATTTTAGACGCATCAACAAAACTTATTTCAAAATCAGCCCAAAAATGGGATATGGAAGAAAAATTTGCATTATGTTTTGGGGTGCATAAAATATTAGGAAAAGTTCGAAAAATCCCGGATTTGATTTAAAAGCAGGGGTGCGATTCCATGGTTGTTCGATGAAATTGTTCGATTTCCATGGGGAAGCGCAGACTTCCCACAATTCAAAAATCAATATCGTTTTCACATGTTCTCCTGTTTTTAGTGAGTTTATTTTATGTTAAAAAAACGAATTTTATAATTTCAAAGTAGTATGAAATGATCCTGAACTAAAGTTTTATATTTACCGCTGTCCTCCGCATCTGCCTCGCAACTTTCTTGCCGGTTCTTTTCTCTAAATCTGTTGATGTTGAACTCATTCTCCTGAGGACTTATTGTAGAAGATGGTCTTGAGTGTTGTTGAGCACTTGCTCTTTGCTGCCATGAAGGAGGCTTAGATTTACGAGGAGATGTTGGGCTTGAAGATCGTGAACTTGATGGTATAGCAAGCAAAGAATCAAGGACCTAGAGGGAGAAGAACAAGGAGAGTAATTAAAAGGCATTAATTGTAAGCATGCTCGTGGCTCTTTATAATAGGTTTCGAACTATCGCTTAAATTTACCCAACGGAATGTTGACAGTTGAGTGAAGATAGGGTTAGAACAGACATCAGAATTTAGTTATTAGTTTCGGAAGAGCTACATCTATGGAAACGAAATGTACTATAACAGAACCAGTGGTGCAGTCCTAAATAAATAAGTAGCCTAGCGCTCTTCTAAATCAGGGGTGTATCCACGGAGTGGTCAGGGAACCCCCTAACCAGTCAATAGCCCATTAATCTGATAGGGGCAGAAATTATTATTATGTATGGGTTGTTGAGCTGGCATTGCAAGACCCCCCCCCCAAATGCCCCTCTGTATTCGACACTGACTACAGCATTTAGTTCCGGGACATATAAACTTTAAATAATAATAATGTGATACAAACGTATGTGCTCAAGTCAAACTAATCTGAAATGCACCTCTGAAGTGAGCTAATAAAATAAAGAAAAAAATTGAAAAAGATAGCCAAAATTCCGCCTTTTCGCCCTTGTCGCCTTTGTTGTGTCAAACAACGTACTGTGGCTTTTTCTATTTGCGGAACACAGTTTGTGATACGTGTTCCAAGCTATAGTTTCGTTTAAATTCCCACGATTCTTAGTTGATTTATTCAAAATTTTAGGGTCATTGCTCTAAAGCAATTTTCTTAATAAAATTGTAGAATCCACATATAGTTTATTTACAACTTGAACAGAATTTTTTACGTAAAATGTATGATTTCCTAAAATTTTCCTTAGCGCCGCTAGGCTGCGCTAGGCCGCGACGACACCCCTGAATACAACATCGGTAAAGGTTTCATTTAGATACGGTCTTTAAATTCATGAATCATTGATGCTGATGATTATAACAGGATAAGATGCTGTGCATTTTATGCTGATAGGGTAGGCTGTTTCTACTTTTGTGTTTATTTTTTAAACTGTGGTTTCAGTATTTGCAGAAGATGTATGTTGAGGAAGGAAAATATATATTTATATAAAAGAGAAGATAGCTCAAGCCTTTTATTGCAGTAGAATTCTTATCAGCTCTTCTGAAAAGAGGTAATTTGTACCTCTTCCAAAGAGGCTGATTTCGAGTCCCTATCACGGCCTGTGGCTGAAGAGGAGTCTATGGTAGTTCTGGAATCTCTGCGACCAGCAACACCACCACCACTGCTCGATCCCGATCTAGAATCCCGCTGCCCTTCTGACTCGCTTTTTGAACTCCTTCTCGAAGAAGATTGCTGATCAGTTCTGTGTTGGCCATCAGCAGTGCCTGAGCCGTCACGGTTGGCTTCGGTTGACCCTTTAGATCCTCTTCTGGAACTGGCAAAAAAGATAGGCCGTGATGAAGCGCCGTCATCAAATCCTAGAGAAAATGAAACGACACGAAATCTGTCAAAACGGAATCAAACTAATTCATTTTCAAAATGCATTCGCTAAAAATTATGACCCGCTACTTGTGTGTCCCATGATTAACTATGCATTTATATTCTTAATGATCTAATACTGCCTGTATATTTCTATTTACAATGCATGAAGTTTTCATTGGTTCACAAGTATACAAAATTTTATTGTCAACACTTGAAACTAGTGGTTATCTAATAATAAAAACTCACTCACAGACATACATATACACTCTCTCTCTCTCTCTTAAATTGTATCATCAAATTGGAGTAGCTTGACATTTCAAAAAGCAATTCTTTTGAGTTGAGGTTGTGCGTAAAGCATAATCTTTAACATACTAGACTTTGAGATTTTCCCTTTTACCACCTTATATTTTATATCTGATTATAAAATTTAGACGCTTTTTGAAACCATTACAGATTCTAGCATCAAAATCGGTTAAATTGTGAGATCAGTTCGCAAAGTTTTGGCAAATAAGCAAACTCAGAAAAGAGTTTGATAGATACAATTGTTCACTTCGTTCATCCCACATTCGTTGGGTCAAGCCTTGGTTGCATTTTGTACGTCAGAAATTAAAATGAAAGTGACTCATAAACTGAATAATCTTAAAACGAAACGTACGCCTCTGTATAATATAGTAAGGGTTCTAAATTTCATGGTTTTATGGGTTCGTGGCTAAATTTCATAGGTGGGGGATTGTGGATTCAAAATAGCATACTCGAACATTAGTATTACTGATGCTGCTGATTATAAAATTTTTACAGATGAGGGAATAACATCTTGAGATAAGGTAAAAATATTTAGACTCACTGTAATATTGCATGATGTCGTGATGACATCAGCAACCATTATCATGATAATAAGTTAATGTTAATTATCCTCGAATTAAATTTAAAGCCCTAATTTAATTTTCTCAATTTTTTTTAACCACTATGATCCCAGAGCTGTATACTCGTATATCCTTCTGATGCTCAGCGTAGAGAGGGCTCTACATTCGTTCAGCTGCTACTAGAAGGGAAGTCGTTGGCCAATGTAAAGAATATTTTACATGGAATTATGGTTTAAATAATAACAAAAAAAATACAATAATAACATAAAACATTGTTTTAGCATCCCCATTACGTCGAAAGGTGTAAGAAATGTCTTGAAAAAAGTTAAATTTCTCGTGGGCATCAGGAAGATATACGTTTTGCTACTATTTTTCCTTATATTTGTATACAACTAATTGTTACGTATTTTTTTATTCGTAAACCCACTTTTCGTGGCTAATTTCAAACCAATTATAAAAACACTTGAACCTGAAAGGGCGTGTAATAATAATTCAGCACAATTTGTTGGATAGTGTAACTTCGAAAGCAAACGCACATGCGTGAATATTTTTATCAGCCAATTTGAGCTTCGTAGGTCATTTCTACTGATTTAACCCGAGGCAGGAGCGCCGATTA
>QLNU02014325.1:49258-61921 GCA_006491805.2 Dysdera silvatica | reverse complement strand
TATGCAAAGGTAGCTTTTTAACAAGATCTTTCCCCCTGCAAAAGAAAAATGGTCTTTTCAATTTAGGAAAAGGCCATATAAAAGACATCTGCATTGATCTCATCAAGTACAAACTCAAATTGCAGAAGCTAGACATCGAGATTTTCAAAGGAAACAAAGAATTTTTAACCGTCACCTTCATGAAAAAAACCTTTTGATAAGTTCAAAATTAAAAATATGGTTCAAAATCATATGGAAGATTTTCTTCTCAAAGAAACTTGTAACATTGTTACTTCTTTCAAATATGTTAACTCTCTTAAAAGTCTTATTTGTAATTACAATAAATTTAGTAAAAATATTTCCAATGATAGCCAAATCGACACATGTCATTGCAAAGAAAAGTAAATTCGCCAAATATATCGACAAAATCACTAACATATCATCACCGGCGATCTCAATAACATTGATAACTACGGTGTTATAAAGCTTTTATCTAAAGTGGACAACTTTAGACCTAGCACTAGGCACAGTAAAATATTTATTTTCAGTAACTTAAAAAAAAAAATTAATTCGTTTTAAAAATGGCGTATAAATACAATTATCCCATTGAAGGTTTTAACCTTTAGGTTAGTAAAATACTTGGTGAGTTTAGGGTAAAGATTAAAGATATCCAAGATCTTGGTGAAGATAACAATAACAATAGTTTGAAATTGCAAATTCAAAACTTGCAAGAAAAGTTCGTTATAACAACTACAGACAAAGCAAGTAATAACTTTTGCATAACGTGCAAAAAATACTGTAAAGAGCTTCACCTTAAAGAGTATGAAACAAATAGTATTTTCGAAATTTTCAATTCCTCCGTCAATATTTTTAAGAAAAAATTTTTTGCGTTCAATAAAAAGCTTAAGCTGAAAAACGACACTTTTTAATTCCCTTATTTCTTCCTTACTGTAAAATTCCACAAAGATCCCATAGCATTCAGATTTATCACTTGTGCTTCTACTCCATACAACCGAAAAGCTTGTAATAAATTTCGTTTCATTCTTGAAAATATCCTTAAAGAAATTGAAACAAATTACAGCCATTCATTCATTATTTGTGATAACAATAAGGTTTAGGAATTTATAAAAAACACAAAGACATTTTCAATATCGAAATCTTTGATTTTGAAAATCTTTTTACCAGCATTCCACTTGCGAACGTTGCCTCCATTTGTGACTGCCTTTATTATGAATATAAACATATCATAGGGGTAGCAAAATTTTCTTGGGATGATCCCTACAGACTCTGTGTCTTTAACAATATTGTTTTCAATGGCAACAATTATTTTCTACAGGTTAAAGGAATTGCTATGGGCTGTAGTTATGCAAGCTTCTTTGCAAATATATTTCTGCATTATCATGAAAACCAATTTTCTGAGATACACAACATTTCAGCCTTAAGATACATTGATGACATCATTGTATTTAATTGCCACAATTTTGAACAAATTTGCAAAAATGTTTATCCAGCTGCTTTAAAACTAAAGAAAACGAATTCGGGCTTTAACATACAATTTTTGGACATCAATATAAGCATTAATAATTGTGCTTTAGTCACTGGTATTTATGACAAAAGAAAAGATTATACTCTTAATGTCAACACTCTTATGCATTGGGATTCTAATATTAGCATTTCAATCCATAGAAATATAAATTTTACGCAAATTTCTCGCATTAAAGAAATCTGCAATAATAAAACAGAAACTATCAAAGCTATCACTCAATTTACTAACACTCTCGCAAAAATAACACTCCAAAAAATTTCTATCTAAGTATATCTCGCAATGTTGTGTAAACTCAGTTTCATAATATATCTGCCGCATTTACTCTTACAAGTTCATTACTCCTTTCTCCTATTTCAAGGCCGATATTAGGTCTGGAAGCAGGCCTTCAAAGCAGAAGAAATACTGTTGGATTCAACAAGGTCGTACTTTTCCATCTTTTTTTCCCCCTATATATTGAGAGGGGTATTCGAGTATAATCAACGTTACAATAATTTGGAATATAGTATCTGAATCAGTTAAGGGAGAACGCGCTAAACAACACGCAGTAGTTGAAAAACTCGTTCCTGTAAAATGAGGCGGGGGTGGGGGAGACAAAGAAGTTTGAGTAGTATGTGATGAGCGAAGGTTTTCTTTTACCTGTTGTCGTGTGTCAGTGTATATTTATATCTCTTCAATCCAATTTCTATTCCGTTTATTATATCCATATCGTATAATTTATACCATGGCATGTCGGGGTATTTGCTGACAAGCACACTTCCTTCAGAAACATGCCTTACATGGAAACATCCTATGGGCCATTTCCCTTGAAAAAGAACTTGTTGGGTATTTCAAACACTTAATTCCATTGGTCCTTACTCAGTTCTTTGTTTGGCTGGCTTGGCTTTTCATTTTTATATCCCATTTGCTTTGCTTTAATAATTTAATCCGTTGGTTTTCAAGAACGTGCAAGAACACGCTTTGGATTTTCATATATCGTCCAGCATGTAAGTAAAATTATTTTGTGTATTTTTCAATGTTTTTCATTGTTCTCCATGTTTCAACTTAAAGTGTTTTTAATATATATACATATAGGAACAGAACCGCGTTCGAGTTTTAAGCAGAGGAGCTCGTTCGAAAAATATGCAACAGTCTCTCCTTGGAGGTGCCGGCGGTTGTAGCGGCGCCTCCAACTGTACGGCTACTAGAACCAACACAGCCCAAAGTGCTTTGCAGCCTAATACAGGTACAACCACTAGGGCTGAAAGACCACGCCAGCGCATGTCATGGACAATAGATATGAACACCTACATCATGCGCACCTACTATACGATTACAAAGCTAGAAACAGACATGACAAATTACAGACCCACACTTCACGCCAAATTCGCATAACAGTACCCACACCTGGACATCAGTATAGAAAGGATAACAACCCAACGCAGGAACATAATAACCAGAAACCTCTTAGCAGAGCCCATACTACAAAGGTTAAGAGATGAAGTCGCCAATAATCTAGCAAACACTCCAACCAGTGAGGTCAACGCAGAAGCACCAACTAGCGTAAGAGAGCCGCCCCAACCAAGCATAGAAGAAAAAGAGAGGAGGGACGTGGAGAAAATGGAAGAAGGTTTCCAATGTGCCCTGGCGGAATATGAAGGCTCGGATGCCGCAACAAGGCCAAGAATACCACGCCAACCGGAATATTGGAAACTCTGCGCAGCAACCAAGATCCTCAATGAACATACCCTGCCACTACACCTACAGAAACACAACTCCCTACAGGAAATACACACCGCCATATACTGTGCAGCAGTAGCGGCATCACGCGCCAATGGGTACGAAGTAAGGAACGAAGGCCGAAGTAACAGAGGAAACAAAGCCCAACCACCATGGCAAGTGAGACTGGAGAAAAGAATAGAAGAGCTCCGCAGCAGCATAGGGCGAATAACCCAGTACATGCAGGGAAATAGGGGTAAGAAATTAGTGAGGAAAGTGAAGATGGCCCTTAAGAGAAATAGGATCCATACAAGACACGAAGAGCCCAATAAACACATCAGCGAATATCTGGATACCCTCAAACAAAAACTGGGTGTATACGCCAGAAGACTCCGAAGATACAAAGACTATACCAACAGAAAACAACAGAACATGCAATTCCAAGCAAACCAGAAGGCCTTCTACAGGAAGCTTCGAGAGACATCAGCGAACAAAGACAAGTACGAAGCCCCAAAGCCAGCAGAAATAGAGACCTTCTGGAAGACACTATGGTCCAATGAAATACAGCACAAAAGCGCCCCCTGGATTCAGCAAGAAATGGAGGCTACGAGCGGAATAGAGGAGATGGAGTATACGGGCATCACGATAGAGGAACTCCAGCAGGTAATCCAACGTACGCACAACTGGAAAGCCCCGGGTATTGACGGCATACACAACTTCTGGTACAAGAAATTTACCAGCGCCCATGGCCCATTAGCCAAGGAACTTACGGCGATAATTGAAGACCCCAGCAAAATGCCTGAATTCCTCTGCAAGGGAATAACTTACCTCCTACCGAAGGACCAGGATACCAGTAACCCAGCGAAATACCGACCCATTACGTGCCTTAACACCCTGTACAAGATACTCACGGGGTGCATCTCTGAAAAAATAAGCCGGCACAGCGAAAGCAACAACTTAATGGCGGAAGAACAAAAGGGATGCCAGAAAGGGACTCTGGGATGTAAAGAGCAGCTTACCATCGACTCAGTTATCCTGGAACAAGCAAGAAAACAAAAGCGAAAACTCAACACCGCATACATAGACTACAAGAAGGCTTTCGACTCTGTTCCGCACTCGTGGCTCCTTGAAATACTCAGCATATACAAAGTGCATCCCTCAATCATCCGATTCCTACAGAGCAGCATGAAACAATGGAGAACCCGGTTACAGCTAAACACGCCAGACAGTAAAATAGAAACGGCCGAGATCCCCATCCGCCGCGGAATCTTTCAAGGAGACGCACTAAGCCCCCAGTGGTTCTGCTTGGCGTTAAACCCCTTGTCAAGGATGCTGAACACAAGTAAATACGGATACATGCTGAAGAAAGACAAGAGAAACCTACATAAAGTCTCCCACCTCATGTACGTAGATGACATCAAGCTATACGCGCCAACCATCACCCAACTCCGACAACTCATCAGTATAACAGAGACATTCTCCAAGGACATAGGAATGGAATTCGGCCTCGATAAGTGCAAAATACAGAAGAATAGCAAAGAAGATTTACCAGGCATCGAACTCGAAGACGGGAGACTACTGAAGACCTTGGACGAGGGCGAAACCTACAAATACCTAGGGATAATGCAAAAACGGCAGCAGGAGCACAAGAAAGTCAAGGTCCAGCTCACGCAAGCATTCCAAGAAAGACTTAGAAGCATTGTGAAGACGAAACTGAGCGGGAAGAACACCACGCAAGCAATTAACGCATATGCGGTACCAGTGCTCACCTACTCCTTCGGGATCATCAAATGGTCCAACACTGAACTAGAACAACTCCAGCGGAAAATGAGAACCATCCAGAGAAGAGCCGGACAACTACACCCTGCAACGGCAATTGAACGGCAAACACTACCCCGGGAAGAAGGAGGACGCGGACAAGCGGACCTCAAAGACTTACATGACAAGCAGATCCAGAGCATGAGGCAATACTTCCAGTTGAAGAGTCCCCGATCGCCACTCATCCAAGCCATAATACAAGCAGATGCAAATTACACGCCACTAAACCTGTGTAGTACCGAAGAGCGTGTCCTGGAAACAGCCAACGAACAGAAACTGAGAACTTGGGCCGGAAAACCATTACATGGCAGGCACTACAATGACCTGCAACAACCACACGTTGACAAAAAGGCATCAAATTCTTGGCTGGCCAAAGGCACTCTCCAGCCAGAGACAGAAGGATTCATGCTAGCCATCCAAGACCAAGTGATCGCAACAAGGAACAATCAGAAATTCATCCAGAGAAAAGACATAGAAAGCGACAAATGCAGACACTGTCATGCGGCATCGGAGACAATCCAACACGTGATGGCAGGATGCAAGATCCTTGCGCAGTCAGACTACAAACATAGACACGATCAAGTAGCGAAAATAGTCCACCAGAAATTGGCAGCGAATGCTGGCTTTCTGACAGAAAAATGCCCGTACTACAAATATGAGCCAGAGACCGTGCATGAGAACGAAACACACAAGCTTTACTGGGATAGAGCAATCATAACAGACAAGACAGTCCCACATAACCGTCCTGACATAACCCTCGTCGATAAATCGAATAAGACCACGTACTTAATCGACATAGCAGTACCCAACACCAATAACATACAGACAACCTACACAACGAAAATCACCAAGTACCAAGATCTCAGACATGAAGTACGAGATATATGGGGTATGGAAAAGATCTTCATCATCCCGTTAGTCATCTCAGCAACAGGGATAGTACCAAAAACGCTTGCGACGAATTTGGAGATACTCAACATTGACCCAAACACCTACATTGAAATACAAAAAGCCACAATCCTAAACACGTGTCACATTGTCAGGAAGTTTCTAGACATGGCACATTAAGAAGTGATGTAAAAAGAGGCTTGGGAACATGGCGCTCTGCCCGTCCCAAAGCCTGTTTCCGCCAAGAATGGGCGAGGAAAACTTTTATATATATATATAGGGTAAATCCGGGTTACATGCCTCACTTTTTTTAAAATCGATATTCTGAGACCCATGGCGCACAAACATGAAATTTACTTAGTCATAATAATTAATACACTTTTAAAAAACATATATATTAGTAAAATATAATTTACAAAAAATTCAATAAGCCGCTGTAATTTATTTTTTAACACCCTTCGTTGCGGCATCTCTGCCGAGTATGTCGGGTGTTACGCCGCACCATGAGGCTTGCCGCGCTTCGTATAGTAAATGAATTTACTTCCTATCAAATACGTTTCTTCAACAACTATGTTATGAAAAAATAGAATAACTGAAATTGCGATTTTATAAAACATAAAAAATTGACTGAATTCAAAAAACATTCGCTGTTTTTATTTTGCACTCATTTTCAGAATCGGAACAAACATGGACAAAATAATGACATAAATGAATTACTTTTTTTTTCAAATAGGCTGGACTAATTTTTTAATCTATTCTCTCTCTCCCACAGTCGGCACAAAACTCATCGAAAATCATACATTCTGCATGAAGCCATCGCTTACTTACATATAGCACACCGTAACCATTCGCATTTTTTTGTCGTGCAATAATAATTTTCTTCATATTCCTTGCATGTATTCGCATCCAAAGTTTATGATGACCCAGCTTCACTTTCCTTTCTTTTACTCATCTCATTAGGATTACCTCTGGCTTTCTCCATTGCAATAGAATCAAACCCAGAAACATCATCTACTTCAGAACTAGTACTATGACTATTTGATTCATATCTGACCATCTTCTATCGTTATTTCTATTTCTTTCTTTTCCAACTTTCTTCTACTATCTTTCTTTTAACGGTCTTCTGTTTTCTGCAATGGTTAAGACAAGTGCCTATTTCTTCGTTGCTTTTCCTTTTTTCTTTATTTAATTTTGGAATTGGAGATATTGCATGCAAATGTTTCGATGGAATTGTAATATTCTTTTCAGCCAAAACTTGACTGCTGGATGGCTGTGGAGTCGCAAGGTCTTATGCTTTCGACTCAAGTGCATGTTTATGCGATGGTTCCATTCTCAATAATGACGAAAAAAAAAAGAATTTTGGAGAGCTTTTTTATGAATTTGGCGGATTTTTTGAAAACTTTGATGATATTTTTATGTATTTGTAAGAAAAGAAAATTATAATTAAATTGGAGACATTTGACTAGGATTTGCGATTATATTTAACGGCATTTGGTGCAAAATAACAAAAAATTCTAAAAATTAAAATTAACATCCGAAAGAATACGCGCGGCGTATGTTTCTGATTCTAACTGCGGCATGTATACCAATTTGTAAGGTATAGATGCCACACCCCACGCCTTCCTGATCTTGAATTCAAACATGGCGAAATAATCAAAACACTATACTAAGGCTATGCTTCGCTCAAACAGGGAATCCACTGACATCGTTAAAGTCGTAGCTGTAATATACAAAATACTAGAGCACACGAAAATATTTCATAAGAAACTCTATGACTCACCGTATATATTTGTTAATTTAAAAACAAAAAGGCACAGGAACACGATGTTTTTACCAAACACGCTTCAAATACTAAATGGCGCACATTTGGTATTTTTTGCAGTGTCATCTCACAGCCCATTTCAAAACTAGAGGGAATGCGCAATCTATACCTAATGCGTCATGTAAACCGGATTTACCCTATATATTTATTTATTTATTTATTTAGTCCTCGTTGGCCTAGTGGTTAAGGCACTCCAAGCTCAAGGGAGAGTTCCTAGTTCGACACCAAGACGGGGAAGGTGTGCCTTTTTCTCATATACTAAAAAAGCTCTAGATCGAACTATAACGTGGATGTCAAAATTATTTATCATAATAACATTCCCCACGAAACAAATCACAAAAACTCGCCCCGGAGGCTTTGCGTGTTGACCATTATTTGGCAATTGTGTTAGCCCTGAGAAGGGTAATAATATCTTACATCCTTATGTACGGAGAAAGAGAGCTGTTTTCTTGTCCTCGTTGGCATAGTTGTTAAGACACTTCGGGCTCAACGGGGAGACCCTAGTTCGACTCTAGGTCGGTGACGGTGTCTCTTTTTCTCCTATCCTAATAAAGCTCTAGATTGAACTTCAACGTGGTGGCAAAATTATTTATTATAATATATATATATCAAAATTTTGGAGTTTTGAGACATCACCAGATATTCCTATAATTTATAGCCTAGATATATAATAGCATACGATTTATATATGCGCAGCATATTACATAAAAATCATTTTACTATAATGCACATATTGTTCTCGCTTTCGACCAATCACTATAGCTGATTGAAACAAAGGTTTACATTAAGTTTTTCCTTTAATACTAGATTTGACTTCGCTTCACTTTCTTAGTTGAACACATAATAGTTCACAAAACGAAGTAGCACAAATTGTATGCCTTTCACTACTTCATTTTAAAAATAATTTCTTATTGCAAGAAGTGAGATATATTTCGGATTAGTATGAAATAAAAAGCGAGGTTGTAGAGTTTTTGTTTGTTTGTTTTTTGGTTTTACGGCTCAAAGACTACAGTGGTCATGCTGCGCCGGGACCTACAGTTTTCCGAGGAATCCGAACCTCTTAAGGCCTGGGGAACCAAACCCCGGACTACAGTGAGCAGTGCGATCTTTTATGAGATCTCTGAGTAAGCGTTCTTTTTGCACTGCTGGGAGTCGAACCCGGATTAGCCGCGCAATAGGAGAACGCGTTACCACACTGCGCCACCGCAGGGCGGTTGTAGAGTATTAAATAAAAATATTTAAAATTAATGTGTATGCATGTGTATGTATGCGTGTTTTAAATATATTTTCAAAGAAAGAACCTTATTTTTGCTTTGCATTGTTCAATTATACATAATTAAAAGTTCCAAAATTTTAGAGAAAAATTACTCATGCCCATATATCTAAATGACTTACACATTTCGTCAAAAAGCTGTACACATACAGAGGTGGAACCATACGTTTCGGGTATGTTTTTTCGTAAAAAGAATCATAGTAATTGAAAATTCGAAATAATCGAAAAATTTTAGTTAACGATAATTATTAAAATAACACCGTTTTACAGAGTTTTAATTAATCGTTGACTGCTGTTTCGATGGCATATGATTACCAAAGCAGCTGTGGTTGATTAATTCAACATGTTTAAAATTGTGTTAATTCTGTCGTTTTGTTTAATTAACATTGCCAAACAGTGTGTCGTGAATTAATTTTTTTTAAATGTTTGTAAATTCATTGAATCTAGCTTCTCTACCTCTATTTAAGGCGCGATATTTACAAGCAGGGTACGAATTAAACTTTTTTACAAGGGGGGGATAAAAAGTTCTAACTACAGTGAAAAATCGGTTATAACGACCTTCAAGGGACCGCGAAAATTTGGTCGTTATAACCGATAGTCGTTATAAACAATATCTTTTTAAAATCATAATAGCCTGTAGTATAATACACTCTAGAGTTTTATAAATTATTTTGATAGTAAAAAGTATAAACTTTTTGGTTTCAAAATTAAATAAAAATATATTTAATTATAATGAATTTAGTTTCCGCTTACGCTACAAATTATATTTACAGTACACTAAATACATAACACTTTTATTTTTTAAATTGACAAAAATTCTAGAAAACACTAAAGTATATAATGTAGAAAACAAATCTAATGAATAGTATTTATTATATTATACTAATGACTTCCGAACAGTGCCGGTTTATGGGTCTTATGGGCTCTACGCTGAAAAAATAAAATAGGCCTCTAAAGAATATGACCTTCGTGTTATTCAATTAATAAATCACGTGTTTTTTAAGGTTTATTATCTTCAATATTCAGGTTTAGCAGTAAGGAAGTTTCACGTATTACGTAAGCAATATTTTGGCCATTTCAATCCCCCCTCCCTCCGGGTAAGCAAAAATTAACATTGACCAACATAGGAAAATAAGCAAAAGAGCAACCCCCAAAAAGAAGTGCTTACGTAATACTTGAAAACTCCCTAATAAAAATTTCTCGGACATTTGTAAATAAACAAGATTAAAATAACGCTTAAATTTTGATAACTAACCCACATTGTTCCGACTTATGACTGTCAAGTCACGTCGTTATATCCGATACGAATTTCCCTGCTTAGAATCTTCGTACACTACAAAATCGTCGTCGTTATATCAGGTTTCGTTGTTATATACGATGTCGTTATAACCGATATATTTAGTGTGGAGTAGAATAGCAAATCAAACTTCTTGTAAAAATTCCATCGTTATATGCGGTTGGTCGTTATAACCAGCGTGCTCATAAACGATTTTTACTGTATACTACAGTTCATTACATTCAATTTGACAAAAATTATAATACTATTACTAAAATACATCAAAACTTTAAAACAAATAAATGTAAAAAAACCTTGCTTTTTGCTCCTTTATTTTTGCGAAATTATTGAAAATATCTTTCAAAACCATTTTGTAAGATATTATCACTATTCACAGGGATAACACAATTGCCAAATAATGGTCAACACACAAAGCCACCGGGGCGAGATTTTTGTGAGTTTTTCGTGGGGGATTTTTTTATTACAAATAAATTTGGTGCAGTATAGCCCAGATGCTCTTGCGCCATAAAAAATCCAAACAAACAAATTTGACACCCATGTATTAGTAGCTAAAGCCAAACTATTTACATTTATGAGAAAAAAGAGACGTCCTCGTCGGATTCGAACCAGGATCCCTGCGTTTTCCACTTGGTGTCTTGACCTAATGAATTGAATGAGAACAAGAACAAGCCCTTTTTTTCTCCGTATATTAAGTTGTAAGGTATTATTACCTCCCACAGGGATAACACAATTGCCAAATATTGGTCAACACACAAATCCATCGGGGCGAGATTTTTGTGAGTTTTTCGTGGGGGATTTTTTATTACAAATAAATTTGACACCCACGTATTAGTAGCTCAAACTAGAGATATTTTTGTTTAGGAGAAAAAGAGACGCCGTCCTCATCACGGATTCGAACCAGGGAGGACCCTGGTTCGAATCCGGGATGAGGACGGCGTCTCTTTTTCTCCTAAACAAAAATAGCTCTAGTTTGAGCTACTAATACGTGGGTGTCAAATTTATTTGTAACAAGACCATTTTACTGGCATGTTTAGGCTCAGTAGCCAATATTGCACATTCTACTTTGACCAATAGTATTTCTTTTGTAAACTTTTATTATTCGTAATTTACTAAATGATCTTTCGGCAGAGGCAGCTGAAAAATAGCATAAAGTAAAAATTTACGTAAAGTCACTTTCTACAAGCAGAGCATTACATTTTAAAATTAGTAAATAAAAAAATTGTCCAATAGACATGTCTGGCGATAAATCCTGTTTGATAAGCGTGATTAAATTACAGTATTGAATTTTTGTTGCTGCGGAGAGAATACAGATGAATAATTTTTTTATGAAATTTTAACACTCAGCAATTTAGCATTTGACATGTTTATTATTTTTTCTCTTCTAATATTACAAAATATTTTTTTACCAATTTCATGCTTTCAAAACGATTTTTAATTTGCATTATAATTTTGCCTAAAACATAGTAAAAAACACTGATTTTAAAAAATTGATCTCTATTATCAAACAAAAAATCTGAAGCTAACTCGTCATATTGTTTTTAATTATACGTTATCGTTTATTTTCAAATTTAGGATCTATCCTGCACTTGTATGAAATACGAATTACGGTATTGTGTTTTCCACCACTAACACTGAACTGTTGGTGTTTTAAAGACAGTAGACGCTATAAAGAGGCAGTGTACACGCTGTACAATGTGGTCGTGATTCACTGTTGATCGACATTCGTTCTGAAAATTTAAAGTTGACAAAACGAAAACAATGACGCCATAGTCCGACAAACTTAAAAATGCTTCCGAACATCAAATTGAGAAGTTTTATTTGTACCATCGTGTAATGTAAATTTAAATCATAGAGGGTGGGAGCACAGCCTACCCTTATACCATGTACAAAACTATTAAGAAGTTCTTTCAAGCTTTTTGCCCTCCCACTTTGCTACGTCAATAGGCCTTAATGAAAAAGGGCCCCTAGGTTTCGGCTTTGCCTACTTTTGTTATATGGTATAGCTAAGCCCCTGAATCAACATGTATAATCCACATATTTAAGATAAAGTAAGATTGCCGAAATTTGTAATAATTATCGATATTTCTATATCATTTACTTAGTACATCCATCCTTACTCATTCGCCCGAAAAAAATTTTAGGGTCATTTTTTTGATTATAGAAGGCCTCATAAATATCCACTATTTAATTCCTCACAATATTTACTGACTAAAGTCTAGCTGTTTAAGTCTTGCTATTACGACAGAAAAACGTTATACCATTATAATACCGATATTCAATTTTCACAGTGATTTTAAATGATAATTTGAAAAGATACGTCAGCTTACTTTATTTTGTTCAACAGA
>QLNU02014325.1:22439-49158 GCA_006491805.2 Dysdera silvatica | reverse complement strand
ATATATTTTTATGCAAGATATGATAAAGATACATACTAATTTTAACACAATCCTATTACCACAATCAAAATCACACTAATAAACTTTTTTTCACGTTCTTAATGAAAAAATTGCATAGCGCAGAACAATTTCAGCGAATGATAATATCGGTACTTAAAAAATAACAGAAAGAAAATTTTGAAAAAAAATATTAATGCTATCAATTTCAAATTTGGTTGATATTTTATTATAAGTAAACATATTTTACATAAAAATTTCAGCAAGGTGTATGAAAAACTGAAGAAGTTGAAATTTTCACTTGTAAGTCACCCAATAGCTCCTGTTCAACAAGGTCTTGAAATTTTGCATGTTCGTCCCAAAATGCTACTGCCAGCATCAAATGTCGCCGGACGGGCCTCTTCCTCACAAGTACCTAATCTTTATTGTTCTATTATTTTACTGGAAGTTCTTCCACGATTAATTTCTGTATAAATTGAGCTGAGGTGTTTCAGCAAAGACAGCAAAGGTCTTTTCTATGCCAGGACCTACAGTTTTTCGAGGAATCCAAACTCTCTTATGACCTAGAGAACTAACCCCAAAACAACGGTGAGCCAAGTTAATTGGAAAGCTTTTTTTTTTTTTTTTTTATGTAGTTGAAGTCGAACCTGAGATGACCCCACGTTAGACCAACACATTACGAGGGCCTCCCATATTTTAACTTAGCCATTTTAATCATTTTTTTTCAGCTTTACGGTTTCATCAATTTCTGTTAATAGGATATGTTATACTTTTGGGCAAGTTTCGTATCATTGTAGTTTTTTTTTTTTGGTAACGCTTTAAGTAATATTTCTGTGAGAGTCTTTTACAAACACAGATTTGGAGGGTGGGGGTTATTCTCTCATCTACCTACTTAGATAATCGGCATTTTCTGTCGAAACTTCTTTAATTTTTTTGCCTTATTTAATTCTTCCAAGATCCTTTCTAAACTTTCATTGACGTATTCCGCAAGGCCTTTTTCTCTTCTTCTACTGGCTCTTGTATATACTTGAAGTAAGCCTCGGCCACCGAAAGTTATTGGATAGTAAAAACCGTCTACGGCACTATTTGAATGTAAACATGATTTATCTCCATTTGAACGTGCTAGGTTTTTTTTAATGTTCAGTTCTTATACACTGTGTCTAGTCAATACTCTCTGCAGTATATCTAATAATAGGAGTAGCCCAAGTATTAATAAACTTGGTGAGATTGTCACCATTAGGTTTGTCCTCCATATTTTTCTAACACATTTTAGACACACAGAACTTGATTTATCTTTGACCTATGAATATAAGCACTGGCGTACGCAGGGGGGTGTTGATGGGGGTTGTAACCCCCCATTGCAATGAAATTTTGTATATTTAACATAGGAATATGTGAGTTGTAGCTCTGTAACCCCCCCATTGAGCCTATAATCCCTCCTTATAAGTTTTTGCGTACGCCTATGATTATAAGATACGTTCTTTTGGCACACCTAAGCATTTATAACTTTCTTCGGTTGAAAGTTCACCACTTTCCCATTTTTTAATTCTTTTCCTCGGAATGTGTACGGCCTCCATTTTATATTTAATATATCATATTTTTCTGGTCCAATTTCTATCTTGCCATCACTGCTGAAAATTCTGAATGTATTAGAAAATAAATCGAAAATTATCTTTATAATTTTCTAAGTAATTCTGGATCATCTATTTAAATTAAAGAGAAAATGCTTTTTTTAAATAACCTCATTTTTAAATAACCCCCCCAAAGAAGTAATTTTGTTTAAAATGGTTGACAATGAAACCAGTTCTGTGGTAAGCAATAGAGATGACAATGAGTAGTCTTGGAAACTTATTTTTTCAATAATAATTCTTCGTACCTTTACTTCCTTTGCTAGCAAATTTATTTTTCATAATACGTCATGGTTTCCTTAAAAAACGCTAATATTTTTTTTGCTGACACTAAGGATTTTCAGACAGTTTTGGATCCAGTTTTAAGAGGTCGTGTCAAAAATCCTTTGAAAGTTGATCCAGGTCACATATGATTGGTTTTTTACTTTTGAAGTTTCTGAGAATCTTTTTATTGATTACGTTTTTTTGTCGCCATCGAATTATTAGTTTGTTTGTTTTTTTAGCTCTTTTGAGTAAAGTGGGTGCTTCAAAAAGGTGATTGCATACTGAGTCGGCTATTATTCGAGCCAGTAGATTAAATTCAGTAAGTAAGTAATTATTGAAAAAGGAATTACTAGACTAAATTCAGTAAATCCAGTAATTACTTGATAGTATGCCCTTTTCCCTGTCTTTCATTATTAAAAATGTTTGCCAGATGTCGCCTATTCTTTAATTGAAGCTATTTATAGTATGATATGTCAAAAATTAATAATTGTCATAATACCATTACTTTTAATTATTATTTTAATAAGCTCCTGATTATTATTTGAGATGCCAATTTCTTTTATAAACGCTTTCACAGCAGAAAAACAACTTTTTAATTTCAAATAAAATGCATCTGAGTTTTCTTTCAGTTTCATCAAATTTTTATACTTATTTTATGATGAATTTATACTATTTCAAAATTTAACCTTAAGATTTTACTTAACTTCAATCTATGTTAGGTAAAATTTATGTAAACAAAGGTATGTTTACGTTTATGTAAGCGTGAATTTTATATTTTTATATATGTATATTTTATTTAATTTCATCACATACAGCGCAACATTACTTTCAACTCTGAGTTTTAAATACTATACTTTCTGAAGTAATTGGCATATATTTCATTTATAAACATGATTAATCATTTTTGCCGAGAACAAAATCCGGTTTATATATTCTTGTCTATTTTATTAGCCTAGCCCTTGTTGATATACGGTATTATAAAGAATAGATTGCTTCTGTTAAATTCCTATTGCTAGGAGCTTTATATTTATAAGGTGAAACTGATCTTTCCTATCTTCTTTCCTCTGTTCCGCAATCCATATTTTATTACAAATAAAAATAGAAATGTCAACATGTTTATTGCATATAGAGCGAAGAAAACAATGGTATTTCGACCAGTCAGGCTCTGGTCTTCATCAAAAGATAAAACATTATGAACACGAGGCATATTGCCATTCTTCGGAACTGTTATTTTGCGAGTTGTGCGGTCAATGTTCTAAGGATCTGTCCCTGGTGTGGTCTTCTGACCGAACAGAACCGACGGGCCATAACAGTTCAGAACAATGGGAACACATCTCGTCAGGGCCTATTAGGAGGGGCTGGTGCCCCGGGCCTAGCAATATTCCGGGCCTCAACTTGGTAATTCAATATACATTAGACGTGTATGTATGTTAATTTTGAAGGGCCCTCTAAAATATTAGTTTCCCCGAGCCTTACATGTTCTCTGAAAGGCCCTGCGCCTCGTGTTTAAAATGTTTTATCTCCTGATGAAGACTAGCACCTAACTGGTTGAAATGCTATTCAGTGTTTTCTTCGTTTTTTATACGCAAATATTTAGTGATTTGTATTTTTATTTGTAATTTCAATTTTGCATAGTATGTCAATAATCATATTTCCATATTTTGTGGTTTTGGATTGTTAAATTATGTGTTGCTTGAGGATAGATAACTGCATAGAGGAATTTTACGTCTTCGGTTTGCCAGTTGGGTCATATAAAATCAGTCAACATTTTGTGGTTTTCTAACCATATACATGCATTGATCCGTATTTCATCTGCAATCTAGACTGGAGACTTTGAACGATGACTTTTGTATCCACGTCACCAGAGCAGCCCAAAACATGCCTGGACTTTCCATTAAAAATCGAACCAGAAATCGTGGTACAGAAGTATGTCATTTACCCTACCAAACTATCATGCAGGTTAATTTCTTTTTAACACGTTTATTTTTGTAGTTTAGCCCAACTATATAGCGGAAATTGACTATATCGAAACTTGTCGTTCAATCTTATGTTTTATTTTCTTATTATTCTAATATAAAATACGTTAGTTTATTTAAATTGAAATTCACGATGGACACAGCTAGTACTTTGTTCGACTTAAAGCTTTCAATGGAATTGTATCCATCTTCTTCAGAAGTACAGCATAAAATGAATTAATATATAATTTGTAACAGATTTTAGGAAACATGGAATGATATCTCACGTTGAAAAATAATAAAATTATTTGAAAAGGGGAAGTAGGAAAAAATTAATTTATTAAAAAGGAAAAAATTAAGAAATAATCATAGTTACTGAAAAAAGTTTACGTTGGTAAAATCGTGTCAGATTTACCAAGCACCATATGTCTAGGAAATAATAAAATTAATCTAGCATATAAATTGCTATAACATCATGTAAAGTCCTGTAAATCTTATCTATGAAATCCGCTCACACACACGTAAATCTTCATGGTTCCTTCACTCGCATAAAAAAGTCTTCATGTAAAAGGAACCCATAGGGAAACTTATAGCTATAACGTCAATCCACGATAAACCTTTTTATCTATGAAATAAATTTGCAAATAAATAACTACCTAATGATTTGTTCAGTGTTCAATTTCGTGTTAGTTTCAAATTATTGTGGGAAATTAACACGTCTAATGTTTGTCGATACAAGTTCAAAATCCCTAGTAGCCTCTAGTTCAAATTCAAGAGAAGTTAATGTCAGCCTAGATACCACTGAAGAAACTACCCATAAGTCATCGTGAAATTTCAAGTATGGTTCAATACAACTTTTATTTTCAAAGTTTTTTTATTTTTAAATCTTTTTATTATTATATTTTTATAGTCTTTTTATTTTCAAAGTGATGCAAACGGTATCGTGCCAGATGCGACTGTGCCGGATGCAACCCGTGCCGTTAGCGACCAGCACAGCTCTCATCGTGCCAGCAGCGACCAAGAAAGAAAAAGTATTTTAATTGTATGTTAACCCTTTAAATAGGCTAATTTAAGGTAACCTATCTCGTTCAGAGGGCCTTTTTTTGAAAAAGAAGTAATATTTCTTAATTTATTACATTCTTTAAATGGGTTGTACGGTAACTAAATATATTGACTGATAAAATGCACAAAATTATTTATTTTAAGAAATGTATGCAAAAAAAAAATGGAAATTTTAGCCCAAAATTAGCAATTACTGATGACAAAAAACTATTTTTGATTTAATTTTATATATCAAAAGTATACATAGCGTGAATTAGGATAATCAGAAAATTCTGAATCATTAGTACGATATGCCAAAATATATTAGTCGACCCTCGAAATTAGAAGAAAACGCGTACTGTCAAAGGAATACGGGTATGACGAGTTCTATGATTTTTTTTTATTAATTTCTATTCTATTGCATGCATAATAATGTAAAAATCTATTTGAAAAAATATATATATTAGGATGGAAAGGGTCGCATCCGGCACAGATCCATATCAGTTGGGTCGCTACTGGCACGATTTCAGCTTGGTCGCATCCGGCACGGTCACACCCGGCACGTAACCGATGTAAACACATCAACTTGCCTTCCGTTCCCGGGTTCTCATATCAAAAAGAATCTTCATTGTCCACCCATAGAACTGAAAACCGCCACTTCTTCAACATAGAAAAACCGTTCTATCAAACGTCTTAATAATGAAATTGAGAAATTTGTAAAAGTTAAAAATTCATCTCTTGAAAAATGCGTGCACTAGTTAACGGTTTTAAAAATCGAAATTTATTTCCGAATTTTACTTTTTTTTTTCCCTCATAAAAATCGATGAAGAATTAAAAAATCGATATATGCTTGTTGTTTCCGTCGAAAATGATAGAGAAAATATATTTCTCCGTTCACATACAGCCAGCGGGAATATTTTTCACAGATAATATCCTACTCTCATCAATTCATCTCAATGTGATATATTCTGGACAACGCTCGCTATTTACTCTTAATATAAAATATACAGCTTCTACTCGGCAAAAACATGCCACTAAGAATTTAAACATTCAAGACAAAATTATTTTCTGCATCATGGCAGATATTTATGAATATATATTTTTACTATTTTGCTCAAATCCAGTTTGAAGAAATCAAAACAGAATTACCCGCAAACTTACAAAATTCAAGAAAATAGAGTTTTTATTTTCTTTAGTATAATCGGTAGTCTTTAAATTATATTAATAAAGAGCATATTATACAATAATTTTTGCCACCCACGTGTATGTAGCTCTAGAAATTTTTTATTTTGAGAAAAAGAGACGCTTTCCCCATCCTGGATTCGAACCAGGGTCCCTCCGAAAACTCACAAAATTCTCGCCCCGGAGGCTTTCTTGTGTTGACCATATTTGGCAATTGTGTTATCCCTGTGGAGGGTAATAATATCATATAAAGGGCATATTAGCAGGCCTTAAAATAAAAAAGGGTTTGTACATAGCTATACATTTGCATTTTTCTAAATTTGGTTAGGTACTAAATCCTCACTAATCTCATCCTTAGCAATCTTTTTTGTTTACCTTTAAACTAATAGCAAAAATATTGTTTCCAAAATTCGATTATCGTGTACGTGAAAATAATTGATTTGTTTCCATTTGTTCTACGGATAATCGTAAGCATGCATTTAGCCCTGCAGCGTCATAACAAACCTAAACGGCCTTTCAAAAAGAATCACACAGCTCAATTAAAACTCTTAACTGAAAAGTTGTTAAGCGCAATTACACTACAGGTACATGTTTACTTTCAGTTTAATTGTTAATTATTTTAAAAATATATCATAATTTTTGTTAAACAGTCATTTGTTCAAATTTCACACCTATGTTGCTTTGGAGTTTTGTTCCTCAAACGAAGATTCGTACTCATTTTTAAGTATAAAATGTATTTATTTATGATCACATAGAACTAAACCCTTTTGTCAGAATGTGTGCATTCAATTCGATTGTCGGAGAAACTAAAACAGTTTATTGAATATATATTGGATTATTTGTTTTTATGAGACATTTAAACCTATAACGAATTCTAATGACCTAACTTACATTTTAATAATAATAATAATTGAAATACGATTATGGAAAAAGAATTGAAGAAAAAAAAGTAAACCAAAATTCTGCATTCCCAAGCTCATTTCAATCTTAAATTTGAATTGCTTTCACATTTGCATTTTATGGGATTACCCCTGTTAAGTGGTTTTATTGTGGTGGTTAATTTATGCATAGAATTTTCAAGCCAGTCAAAAAGCATTTCTCTGGTTTTGATTTTTGCAATATATATTTCACTGTAATTTGAAACAGCTTTCCGAAACTTAAAGCTATTGAGTTCAAATTTAAAACCGAAACTAAAGATATCGTACTACGCCAAGTATAACCCAGTTCAAATAAAGAAAAGAATTATTGAAGCAATATTTTGAGAACACATAGTAATTTTTACGTTAATTAGACTTGCAAATTGCTGAAAGATAAACTTTAATTTGCTGAAGCTCAAACCTTAATTACTTCTTCGGAGAATTAATGTAAATTATAATTTTAAATTATTCTCACATTTTGAAAAAAATCTATATGTTTCACACTTGAGGGGTAAAATAGAATAAAATGTTAAAGATTCGTGTACAATTCTAATGAAACCTACATATACATATGAATACATTCATGTACACACATACCAGAGCCATATGAACTAAACCATTAAGCAAAATAAGCATGAGCTTAGGGCATCATGTTAAATAGACATCACACACACACACACACACGGATTTTCCATCGCTCGAATTTCCATAGATCATATAAATGAATGTGCGAAGCTGCAAATGGTGCATTTGTATCTGATTCCACAAAAAAGAAGCTCTCACGATGAATGGAAAGTACATATACATACAGTATATACAATCACACATCCATATATTATAAATAAAGCGGAAGTGTACAAAACCAAAATACAATAAGATGGAAAATGATGTTTAAGTTTTGCTTCATCTCAAAGAATAAAATTTTATATTTTACGGTTTATTACTTTTTCCGTTTTGAATGTTATATACAGGGTTGTTCGTGAACTTTCACATAAACTCCCTGGTACGTGAATCGTTTGATAATTTTAAGACAAAGTTGAAGAGGGCGCGATTTTTTGATCGAGGGTTTCCATTTATAAATTATAGCCATTTCAAAATTTATATTTCAAAGCTAATGCTGCTTTAAGATAGCCTGTTTTTACGTCGTTTCATTTAATGACGAAAGACACGCCCCTTGGATTCCCCGCCTCTAGAATAAAAAGGGTTTAACTCGCTATGAGAAAGAAATTTCTTCATCACGTGCTATTTAAATTTAGCGCTCAAATTTTAGTCGGCCCCGCCTTAGAATTAAGAGCATTTTTTTTCGGAAGAGTTCATCTTGAAAAAAAGTTAGCGCTTGCAAAATGCAGTTACGTAGCTAAATTTAAATAGCACATGACCAAGAAAATCTTTCTCACAGCGAATTAAATTCTTTTTATTCTGGAGGCAGGGAAACCAAGGAAAGGTCGTGGGTTCAGATCCCACCGAATGCAGAAATATTTCTTTTCTTTCGAAAGTTTCACCATCTAGCCACGTCAAAACATCGGCACTGGTATCACTACACCAATAAACGTTCATTTATATTGCTGTTTGATTCAAGGGGCCTGTCTTTCATCATTGGATGAAATGACGTAATAGCACGCTATCTTTGAGCAGGATTGGCTTTTAAATGCAAATTTTGAAATGGCTATACTTTATAAATGAAACCCTCAATCAAAAATCTTCTCTTCAATTTTGTCTTAAAATTATCCGAAGATTCGCGTGGCAGGGAGTTCACGCGATAGTTACTGAATACCCTGTACATCAACAATTTTCAATCTACTGCAGGATGGCGGTCTTTTAACAATCTGTTAAATTGAACGTTTTGATCTCCCTAACAGTCGTTTAGTTTAGAAAGAATTTCAGTTGCTTATAAATAACCTCATTAAACCCTACTTCGCTGAATTAATAAAACGAAAATTAACACAAAATCCTATCCATTGAATTAACCAAGACTAATGAATTGAATGGAGATCCTATTAATATTCGACAACGAAGTAACCGGGTATTTGCAATATGCACATCTATTTAATAGCATAATTCCCCACATTTCAACTCACCATATCATTAAATGAGTGAGCATTTATCAACGTTCTAGCATATGAATTAGCAAGAACTTGCCATACATTTCCTGTCTTCAGCGACGTTGATATATTGCCAAATATCTGTCCGTGAGGATTTACGAATTGAAATTATTGCGTATAAAGTAAACGGAGTCGGTTCTTCCCGAATGCTAATTTCACGCTTTAGTAAAAACAGCAGAGAAAGAATAAAATAGAAGGGCGTATGGTTAATGGCGTGGAGGGAAAAGAGCGTACAATAAGCCATTTTTTTATTACAGGTTTGTTTTAAATGAGTTCTTAAAATATAAGAAAGATTTATCTAGTAATTGCAAAATCAATGAAATAGTAGTATTAATTAACCGCAAGAAATGAAAAAAGAGGTTGGAGATTGAATGGAAGGAATTGAAATATTGAAAATGACTTTTGTAAGCGCTCTCTACTGGGACTATCTACTGTGTAGTTATATATTACTGTTTACAGAAACTGCAGCACGGAAGAAAACATAAGATTGCGAAGCGAAATTTATATGTCCTATTTTGCCCGATACACGTTACAGTGGCGTAGAATCAATAGAAATCATAGTAAAGGAGAACTGGTGTCGAATTTTTTTTGTAGCAAACTTTCTTTGGCGCTTTCTGTAGTCTAACAGCACTTTTAAACACCCGCTGACGTATGATAAGCATCAACTTTTAATCATTAGTAAAATTTTGTTACTGGTCGGAATGCAGAAAAAACAGAAAACAGGTAGCAGAAAACAGAATTAAATTGAGAATAATGAAATTAATGAGAGAAAAATGAAATAAGAAATAAAAAATAAAATACAGGGTACCAGGGAGGAAATTACATAAAAAGGTTGAACACTGGTAAAATAGCAATGAAAAAGATCACTCAAGCTTTCGGACGCATCAGCAGCAGTCCTTCATCAGGAGTAATGACGATGTTATGTTTCTGTCTCTTTTTTATACTTGAAATTTCTGGAAAACCCTTCATCAGAGTAGTCCCGCAGAATGGAAAACGCCAATGGGAACCAATGGGAGGCCTCCAATAGAATCATGGAAGAACCCCAATAGGGACCAATGAGAAACCTGTACTGCGGGCTACCTAATGTTGGGAAATCCCATATATTTCAGAGTAAGAGTTGTTTGTAAGTTTCTGGAAGTGGTTGTGATGTATTAATGGCTTTCCCATGTAGTTTGTAAGTTTCCCAAGATTCTAAGAAGAGTCTACTATTCTTGCACAAGATGATAATGAGATAATTCTGTTACAAGAATTAGACTCTTCTTAGAATCTTGGGAAACTTACAAACTACACGGGAAAGCCATTAATACATCACAATCACTTCCAGAAACTTATAAACAACTCTTACTCTGAAATGTATGGGATTTCGCAAGCATTGAGTGCCCCGCAGTACAGGTTTTCATTGGTGCCATTGGGTTTTTCCATGATTCCTATTGGAGGCCTCTCATTAGTTCCCACTGGGTTTTCCCATTCTGCGGGACTACTCTGATGAAGGGTTTTCCAGAAATTTCAAGTATAAAAAGAGACAGAAACATAACATCGTCATTACTCCTGATGAAGGACTGCTGCTGATGCGTCCGAAAGCTTGAGTGATCTTTTTCATTGCTATTTTACCAGTGTTTAACCTTTTTATGTAAATGAAATAAGAAGTTAAATTTAGGAAGATATTAGAGAAAAGAAAAATCACCCAAAGAGTGAAGATGAAGAAAATAAAGGAGAAATGGGGGAGAAAATAAAAAATATTAAAGTAAGAAGGACGAAGGCAAAACTTACGAATTTCATAAAGATTTGTTTTTATCACCTTTGATTTATCTTCATGCACTTTTTCTGATTTTACTTTATTTTTTTTGTTCTCTTAAATTTAATTTTACTCATCTTTTACATCTATTTTCCTGTTCTTGTCAATTCTAGTATCTTTAAGTTCATTCCACCTTTTTGCTTTCCCTTGTCTTTTGCACTGCAATCAGTGACAACGTTTTCCTCATCATGATAAACTATGGTCTGTATTTGTAGTCTACATTGTTGCTATGGAGTTTTGAGTCTGTATCTTGATGTAGTTCACTCATTTAAAATAAGTTCCCAGGTTCTTCACGTTCATTTGTATGAAGCTTGGGTCCAGATCCGTCACGTCGATGAATCACATCTCCGTCTTCCCACAAATGCCCTATTCTCACAATTAATATGCCTATATTCTTTTCAGGGCGACCATTTCTCAGTCTGCATAATCAATTCCTTTACAAGAAACTCGATTCGATGAATGTAATCAACAAAATAACCAGACAAAATCTTCCTTACAGTAAAATTGAAACTTTTAAACTGTATATTTTATTTGTATATGTAATATAACATTATTAACCTTTATTAGTATATTCTCTTTCCAAAATAATGCTGCATTTTATATAAATATTGTTCAAATTTTGACAACGATTTTATATACGGGTGATCCAAATTAAACAGGAGGTGTTTAGACCTCTCTGTAGAGAAAACTACTCTGTCAATTTCACCCAAATTTCATACACATGCTCCCCTGAGTATGCGGTTTCGATTTCTGAAAGAAAAAAATAAGTTCATATTTCAGCTGCTAGGGAAGGAAGTGGTGCTGCGGAGCAGGCAATTTATATATTACTTAACATGCGCAACATTCTCTGCCTATATAAGGAGTCGTGATGGATTTTTTCACCATATGAGGACTCTGTCATGGAACTTACTTTACCAGATCGTGCCTTACTTGTTAAGCTTTTTTATCAACGAAATAGCAATTCTTCTGCTACACTTAAAGCATTTCGGCAGGTAAAAGGTTTACGCAGACGCACTCTCACAATTACAAATCTTCGAAAAATGGTCTTGTATTTTGAAGAGAACAGAACATTCGCCATTAAACGAGGCTGAGAGGCCGCCAACCAACTCGAGTGCAGCAATTTGAAGAGTTGCAACTGCAGTAGTGGAGCGGGGAGCAGCAAGTGCACATGGTAGCAGTAGTGCACGTGCGATATCACGGGAATTGAACATGCCATATACGACAGTGTGGAGTGCTATAAGAAATGTCCTGAAGTTTTATCCGTATAAGATAACCCACACTCAGCAATTGCTTTCTGGTGATAATGACGTGTGGAAAACATTTGCTTTGATGTTCATTGCTCGGATGACAGTCGATGATGTTGCCTTGGCAGATACTGTTAAGTGATGAGGCCCATTTCCACCTGAATGGTGCTGAAAACACACGTAACTGACGTATTTGGTCTGACACAAATCCCCACGTTCATCAACAAATTCCGTTGCATGCTCCAAAAGTGACAGTGTAGTGTGGCTTCACCTCATCTTTCGTCATTGGTCCTTACTTCTTTGAAGAAAATACGGCCTCGGGGCCAATGACATGTTCTGTTACTGGCTCTAGGTATGCATTTATGCTCTGGAACTTTGTCATTCCTTTGCTTCAACAGAGAAATTGTCTTGACACTACAATCTTCATGCAAGATGGTGCACCCCCGCACATCGCGTTGCCTGTTCAAACATTATTACGGCAAAACTTTTCGGATGACAGAGTGATTAGCAGGTCATTTTCAACATCTTGGCCGCCTCGGTCACCCGATCTTAACCCTTGTGACTTTTGGCTGTGGAAGAGAATTTCGGAACATGTATCCCACCTCCAAGCGAATGAGTTATGTTCTGACGCGGAATGTGTTGTGCATCGAATGCAATTTCTAGAGCAAAGAGACGGAGGACATATCGAGCCGTATCTGTGATGATAGTGTGGTTCCACATATGATAGCAATAAAGTTATTGCATAAATCTTTTTTTTAGTCATACCTACTGTCCTACGGTATACTGTAATTTGTAGTTAATTTCATGTGATTGCAATAAAGGTTATTGCATGTTAAAACACTTTTTCGTTGTTAATATTAATAAATTGCCTGCTCCGCAGCGCCATTTCCTTCCCTAGCGGCCGAAATATGAACTCATTTTTTTTCTTTCAGAAATCAAAACCGCATACTCTGGAGAGCATGTGTACGATATTTAGGTGAAATTGGCCAAGTAGCTTTCCCTAAGGAGAGGTCAAAACGCCTCCTGTTTATTTTCGATCACCCTGTATTTATAAGTAAATTCAGAATTCTTAAAAAAGCTACAGTTTTATATTTAATTCATTATGAATAGTTTTACATTTGGAAAATATTTGCTACCAATGTAGAATGTGACTTAAAATCAAACAAATCATTGGGTGACTAGACTTTTTATAAAACAGCAAAAGAATATGTAAAACAGTCCATGTAATAAGATTACAGGGTCTTAATTTTCTTTCGTACGTATTTAATTCATTTACTCCAAATTGGAACTCCAGATTTTTAACGACGATTATCTTAATTCCTGAAAAATCCCTAATGCCTTATAAATCATCATCAATAATTAGGGATTTCCCTAATGTAGGATTAATTAGGGATAATTGATTGGCAATTCTTCGTAGTTTGGAAGTTTGCATTTTTCGTGACCACCAAAGTCGTTTCTTCCACATTAAATGTGACAGAATATGTCACACATAATAGCTTACAAATTGCAACGTTCTTTCTCCTGTTCATTTCAACAAACACACACACACACACACGTATAACTTGAACTGTGCATGTCATTTAAACTGAAAAATAATTGCGATAAGAAAGGCACGACGATAATTATCTTTTTGCTTGGGTTTTACTAACTGTAAAATATATTTAAAGTAGAGAATGCGTATTATTGTAACTATTTTCACAGGAAGGACAGGAAATTTACTTAAAACGATATCACTTAAATTCTTCCATTTTTTCTTCTATTTAATATTGTAACAGATTACCTAATTATACGGTGCAGTAAGTCTAGAGAGAAAATGACGATGGTTTTCTGATATTTATAACTGAAATAAATGTCCCAAATATAAAAACCAATCGAAGACATGTTCTGAAGCTTATCTCCATTATATTACACGCATATATTATACGTATATATAATATTACAACGCATATATTATACGTATATATAATATTACAACGCATATATTATACGTATATTTTATACATATAATATTGCAACGCATATATATTATATTATACGCATATATTAGAAGTATATATTATATTGCCACGCATAATATATGATATATTATACATACACATATTATAAGTATATATTATAAGCGTATACTATATTACACGCATATATTATAAGCATATTTTATATTACACGCATATATACATATGCCTATGTATATGTACATACAGAAAAATACCCAGAAAGGGCGGATTAATTTTCATTTTGTTCCTTTCAACCTTCTGTTATTTCACATTTTTCAAAGTCGTAATAATCTTATTTCAAAGCTTTTTTAAAAAGCGCTATATTTTTCGACACCACACGTATTGAGTTTCAACTTTTAGGCATGTAAAAAAATATAAATTATATTTTCTCTCTAATTCTAAGTAATATTTCGATAACGTTTATATGGTTGGAAAGCTTATTTAACCCCTTCCTCCTGGCTCCCGTCAGAATGGTCTGGGTGAGGTTTCGCTCTCTTCTTCTCGTGCCCGTGATATTTCAGGGCTGGGGTGTTCAAAATTAATTAATACAATACAATAATTACAATAACCCTGATCGTTGGTTTTTCTGAAAAATTAAATTTTCTTGATTTCAGGCTAAAAAATTTCCAAAAATTAAAACTTTACCATTTTCTTGAAAATCATATGATCGTTAAGGGGCTAATTGCCTTTCTGACTTACCAACAACGAGTTTTTATGTTAAGCCGAATATAAAATATAACGAGTTGAATCTTTCAAAACACTCCCTCCCTATCGGGGCTTTAAATTAAGAAATTCTTTAGAATTCAGCGTCTTGAAAGCTTCAACGCACGACATTTTACCCTTGGCTTAACATGAAAAGCTTGTTTTTGGTATCATCAGAAATCTAATATGAATTTTGTAACGGTGAAAAATTTAGAAATACCGTTCAAAACTAAACCGTAAAAAAAAAATCTACTTTTTACTTATCTGCTTGAAAGTAAAATATACTGTACATGGTATAAAAAGATAGCGCATCCAAACAACTTCAAAATAGTGTCATACGAAACTTGTTTACGTTCCTTAGAAGCTGAGATAAAAAGAGTAAACTACACTTTCTGGAACACACTGCATATATAAAGGTTTTTCTTAACCTTCGAAAAAAAACCACAGCGGTAGGATACAACGAACTGATAATGAAAATTGCGGATATTTAACACTTTTTACGCTATTTGCAATTATAGTTCAGTCTATCTCACAACGAAATTTAACCATCCATTTCTTGGCAAAAGCCACTTCTAAATAAAAACCCTGAGTCCCCTCTTATAACGGATATTTAGTGGAATGCAGGTTTTCGATTGGGCCTACAAATTTTTCCTTGTTTACAAATTTGTGTCCTTGTTTACAAATTTGTGTCCTTGTTTACAAATCTTGTTCCCAAATTTAGTGAGAAAACTCAAATCTTGACGTCACATTTTCTACATTTTAGACAAAGATTTTAGGTTTTCTACGTTTCAGAGGAAGAATGGGCTACCACAATTAGCAATTTTTTTTACTGTGACCCCTGACTAATTTCAGAAAATGCTTCGTAAAATATTATTCTGAAAGGTATAATTTTGCTGTTAATGTTTGCCTTCGTACTTTTTAATACACTCTAACAAAAAAATCGACGCACCAAGAAGGATTTGTCCGATTTATAATAATATTGACGATACATAATATATGAAATATAATAATATGACGAATATATACGATAATGAAATTTCGTATGCAAAGGTATTTTGACCGAACATGCAAATGATTAAAATTTGGTGTCCAATGAATGAATAGCGGGAACTCCAGCGCATCGGAACTGCGCATTCAGCAGGTGTATATAAGGAGCGATTCTCAATATGTGGTCAAAATTTCTGTTGCATTTTGACTGCGGATATCTTACGTCGACTGTAACAATGCCTCGCCGAAAGATTCGTGCTCATTACGAGCATATGTCAGAGTTTGAAAGAGGTCGTGCTATCGGATTGAAAGAGGCTGGTTGGACGAATCGAAGAATCGCTGGACATGTGGGTCGAAGCGATGCGGCGATTGGACGGTGCTGGCAAGAGTGGGTCAACAACGGCAGATGTCAGCGTCGGGACGGCAGCGGTCGACCTAGGGCCACAACAGAACGGGAAGACAGAGCGATTGTCAGAGCAGCTGTCACAGCACGGATTCGTCATTATCAACTATTCAACGTGTGGCCCGCACACATGTGCCCAACATGACCCTCTGCAGACGACTGAGAGAGCGGAATTTATGCTCACGCCTTTGCACCGTGAAGTCCGATTACAGTTGCGCCAGGCTCAATCAACTTGGAACTGCGCTGACTGGGGACGTATAGTCTTTAGTGACGAGTCCCGTTTCCAACTGTGTCCTGACGACAACTGCAGACGTGTCTGGAGACGTCCAGGGCAGCGTGGGGATCCTGCCCTTACTATCGCACGCCACACATGCCCACAACAGGGCGTTATGGTGTAGGGTGCCATCTCCTTTGATAGCCGGAACCCTTTAGTGGTCCTTTCTGGCACACTTACAGCACAGCGGTACGTGGACGACATTCTACGACCGGTTGTGTTACCGTTTTTTAGCGACACTCTGGACTTACGTTTCAACAAGACAATGCCCGGCCGCACACGGCACGTGTTGCTATGAATTGTCTTCAAGCTTGCCCAACACTTCCTTGGCAAGCTAGGTCTCCTGATCTCTCTCCTATAGAGCACATTTGGGACGCTATGGGAAGGCGATTGCAACCATCCCGGAATGTTGACGATTTAGCCCGACAGTTGGAGACAGTTTGGCAAGAAATTCCGCAGGACACCATCCGGGATCTTTATCAGTCTATGCCCCACTGGGTGACAGCTTGCATCCAGGCCAGAGGTGGACCAACGACTTATTGACATCCTCCTTTTGTAACGGTCAAACTCTGCAATAAATCATTCAGTTATTCTGAAATTTTAATCGTTTCTTTTTCTATGTATGTTCTTCAAATCCACCAATTTTTATCCCGGACAATTCCCTCTTGGTGCGTCGATTTTTTTTGTTATAGAGTGTATTTTGAGGTTAAAATATAAGTAGATTGATTGTTTGGCTTTTTTATGGCGCAAGAGCATCTGGGCTATACTGCGCCAAATTAAAATATAAATAAATCTGACAATTTGGAAGGAATGCGTCCAGATTTAAAAAACGTGTTTACGAGTTAGGTATGAAATATTTTTCACGAAATTAGTCAAATGAATCTAGTAAAATGTACCTAGTTTCTGAGACTGCTGTGATAACGCAGAAATTAATTTTAGTATACTTTTAATAACTTAGTAACTAATGATGCAGGCTTCTTATGAAAATAAAAAAAAAGCTACTATTTTTGTTATTTTTCATTACGATTTAAATAAACCTAAGGCTGTAAACATTTTTTTTTTCCATATTGTTTTAAAGGCATTTCCCTTTCAGCGATATCATTTACAGGGCATCAACATTGCCCTCCACATGCCTTCGCACTTTTTGCAAACATCAGCGATACCAAATAAATGTTATTTATTATCATATCACCAATTTGAAAGTTAATGTGAAATAGTGTTATTACAAAACTTATTATAAGAAAATGTTTTACTAAATATTTTATGATCCACCTCTTGACGTCGATTATATAGAGTTGGTGATATTTAAGTTACACTAATTGAATCGTTATTAATATATACTTCGTGAAGTCGTTGACTGTTTATTTACTTTCGGAAACAAATTTGTTTGGTTTTAATGCAAAATTAATGCACGTCAACCTGGAGCGTAGTGGAAAAAATGAAAGAAATTTTATATTCACTCAACATACTGAACGTACGAAATTTGGGAGCGCGCTATTTTCAATAACCCATTTATCAACCGGGAAAGCGCTTACGACTTTAATATTCAATCACGTTGAAGTTCTTGGTATGCGTGCAGCGTACCCCACCCCCACGCTTCAATTCAGTACCTTACACTCTGTCGGATTTTGAGAAGGGCATAAAAACAGATTCCATACAAGTGTATTCACCCGTTTCACAAATTTGATACATCGGACGGAATAAACAAATTCGTGGGACTTACCTACACGCTCTCTGCTCGCTTACTGATCAGAACCGATCAAATTGTTGCAAGCATGCTAATACGATTCGTAAATTGACGTTTTCTGTAATCAGCAGAAGACCGTGACTCAGAATGCGAAGAACGACGCACACGCGATATATACCAGAGAAATAATCAGTCGTTATACAATTAACGTAGTTAAAACTTTTTATTCGGCTTGTAAACGAAAGCGTGCAACTGTCTTCCTGGAGACTTCATCAGTTGTATATACTGTTTGATTATATCCGAAGTAACTCGGGAATTATAAAGAAGAGAACGTTTACCATTTTTGTTGCATAGATTTATTTTCAAAATGTATTGTACCCATAATGTACACAGTCTTCTAAAAATTAAGTACGCAAAAACAATCTGAAGCAACTCAAAAGGTTCTGTTTAGATTGACACTAAATTTCACAAGAAAGTAGTCGACAGAATTATTTAGTCCTGAGTATTTTGCTGACAGCTTTCTTATAACAGCTCTACTGACTACCTTCTTGTGATAATAACTCTACTGACTACCTTCTTGTAATAATAATTCTACTTAATACCTTCTTTTGAGATTTGGAGTCAGTCCAAGCAGAACTTATTGAGTTATGATAGATTTACTGCTGCGAGCTTAACTTTCGAAAGGAAGCATATAATAGTTCGTAACTGTATCATGCCCGTATCTAAAGGGGGATCTTAGGGACCGGTTCCCCCCGAAATTAAATTTTTAATGGGACTTGGCTACGGCCTTGCATGCTGTGATTGTATCGATACATGCGGTAAAAATTTTTGAACCCCCCCTTGAAATTAAATCCTGGCTACGGTCTTAAACTGTATGGAATGCCAGGCTAGAATAACCTAGAATTTGACTACGCTTTCAAACTGATAATAAAGGATAGCGTATTTCTACTATGAAATACATATTTGTCTTTGAATTACTAGTAATAACTGAGTGGATAAGTCCAGGTTACTCATTAACCTGTCTTACTAATAACTTTTATGCATGAAATCGTAATTACATAACCTTCAGATCCTCCAATAGCAGCAGATCGAAACTACGACCACACCATAAAAGAAGGTATAGATCTTTGGAATGATACATCGAATATATTAATTGGTTCACCTTCGAAATAGTGCTTTAGGAGTTGTTTGGGAACACCCGATAGTGCTGAACTTGCGGCCCCAGTGGTGTAGTCGTTATAATCGCCACCTTTGGACCGGATTCGACTCCCAGTAGCAGTGGTTGAGTGTAAAAGTATCGTTGTACGAAATAGGGATGTACAAAGTCCGTCATTGAGTCAGCCTGATGATTTTGCTTGTTTCTTAGGGTGCGTATAGACATGCAACAGAACACCGTAACAGAACATCGTCGCGTAACATCCCGTGTTACGCGATGATGTTGCGGGGGCGAACATCGCCGGGTATCATCAATGCGTAACATTGGTGAGGCGAAGTAAATATCGAAATTCTTTTTAATAAAAGATTAATGTAAAATAATATTTGTAATAAAACATTGGAAAGCATTAGTGAGGTCATGAAAAATATCAACAATGATTGCAGTCAATCTTCATCTCTCTCCACACCAAACAAGATAATGTTGTAATATAGAGACCAGATACTGTCCTTCATTTATATTTCAGCCTGGCCACCAACGATGTCACTAATTCCTTATCAAGAAAGTAATTAAACCAGTGGACACTTGCCATATATTCTATAATGGACAATAGGCTTTTACATAAAGTGACAACAATAGGACTTTCATCAAAAGTAATCTCAAAATTAGACCATCAATAAACACTTACCTAAATAAACTATTCATTTCAAGTAAATAATAGGACTGTTCTGCTAGTACATTGAAGTGCCAGAAAAATTGGCACACCTACCTAATATCGTGTAGCCTCCTCGTCCACGCACGCAGAAGTGTCGCAACACGACGTGGCATGGACTCGACTAATGTCTGAAGGTATCCTGGAGACAATTCACACCAGGAATCCTGCAGGGCAGTCCACCAATCCATAGGAGTGCAAGGAGGTAGAGATCTCTTCTGAACAGCACGTTGCAAGGCATCCCAGATATGCTCGATAATGTTCATGTATGGCGATTTAGGTGGCCAATAGTTTCGCTTTCTTTTTGGTTTTACGGCTCAAAGACTACAGTGGTCATGCTGCGCCGGGACCTACTGTTTTCCGAGGAATCCGAACCTCTTAAGGCCTAGGGAACCAAACCCCGGACTACAGTGAGCAGTGCGATCTTTATGAGATCTCTGAGTAAGCGTTCTTTGCACTGCTGGGAGTCGAACCCGGATTAGCGGCGCACTAGGAGAACGCGTTACCACACTGCGCCACCGCAGGGCCCAGGTGGCCAATGGAAGTGTCTAAAGTCAGAAGAGTGTTCCTGGAGCCACTCGGTAGCAACTCTCGATGTGTGGGGTGTCGCATTATCATGCTGAAATTGTCCAAGTCCGTCGGAATGCACAATGGACATGAATGGGTGTAGGTGATCGGACATGATGCTTACGTACCTGTCACCTGTCAGAGTTGTCTCTAGACGTATCAGGGGTCTCGTAGCACACACCAACTGCACACGCTCCATACCAGAAACTCGACCAGCTTGAACAGTCCCCTGTTGACATGTAGGGTCCATGGATTCATGAGGTTGTCTCCATACACGTCCATCCGCCTGATGCAATTGGAAACGAGACTCGTCAGACCAGGCAACGTGTTTCCAGTCATCAACAGTCCAATGGCGGTGTTGGTGGGCCCAGACGAGGCGTAAAGCTTTGTGCCGTGCAGTCAACAATGGTACACGAGTGGGCCTTCGGCTCCGAAAGCCCATATCAATGATGGTTCGTTGAACAGTTCGCACGCTGACACTTGTTGATGCCCCAGCATTGAAATCCGCGGCAATTTGAGGAAGTGTTGCACGTCTATCTCGTTTAACGATTCTCGTCAGTCGTCGAAGGTCCCGTTCTTTCAAGGTCTTTTTCCGGCCGCACCGCTGTCGAAGATTTGATGTTTTACCGGATTCCTGATATTCACGGTATACCCGTGAAATGGTCGTACGCGAAAATCCAAATTTTGTCGCTATCTCGGAGATGCTATGTCCCATCTCTCTTGTGCCGACTATAACGCCACGTTCAAAATCACTTAAATCTTGATAACCTGCCATTGTAGCGGCAAGAACCGATCTAACAGCTTTGCCAGACATCTCTTGTCTTATATAGGCGCTGCCGACCGCATCGCGTTACGCTGATTGGTTGCAAAGCTCCGTTATTTGCATACGCACGCCTGTACCAGTTTTTCTGGCACTTCAGTGTGTGTGTGTGTATGTGTTCATACATACCCCGTGTTTTATGAAGAGTGTCCGAAAGGGATATAAAATCAACTGTTGGTCGTAAAAATAAAACGAAATGTGAGAAATTTCATGTGAAAATTCAATTTCAGGAATAATTCTAATTTAAATGTATATTAATCGAAATGGTTGATGTATTTTATGTACTAACTATAACATGTTATTATTTCTAAAATCTCACTGTATTGACTTAACGCCTAAATATTAACGTTTTTGCAATCATATATGAGTTACTCTCATTAACTGCCTTTAAGCGGGCATGTAACCTTTGTCCTTTTAGATTTTCTTCCCACCCTTTCCAATTTAGCAGGGCCATATGTCCGTTAAAATGTTTTAACTTTAAGTCAAACACTCCCCCTCCCCTTGTCTTCTAATGGACAGGTCCCTCCAAGAATGCACCATTTTCACCTCGTTAATAGGGTCCTGGTATAGTTAGAACGCCGGACCTTACTTCAATTTTAACCAAAAGAAATGGGTAGAAAAATACGATTTTACCTCTGTTCCAAAATCACCGAGGAGCATGTGCCTCCCCCTTGCCCTCGCCAAATTAGGCCTATAGCAGTTTTGTCGATTGTGTTCAGGTTTGGCTCTCTCTGGTACCAAACGTATGCATTTTTTCTACTGAACCGTATATTTTGGTTTAATTCCTTAGTCGACAGTGATTTGGGTCTCCATGTAAACTGCAAGTTATGACGCAGTATAACTTGAACTAGTTTTTCGCCAGAAATATTTAAAAAAAAGCATGCAAAATTTGTCAATTTCTAACAACAATATTGTCTTCAGTTTGGTATTATACAAGTTTATGTTACAAACCCGAACAAAGAAAATTAAAAGGCTAATAAATTGATTTTTAAGCTATTTAAAATAAAATGCATATTGAGAAATTAACATATACTGTACTATAGTATTTTGATATAAGAGTATAGCTTAAATATCAAGATTTTAGCAATTATTTACACTTGCGTTTCTGTAATGTACTGTACGGGCGTAATTAAAGAAAAATGGGCCCCAATTGGGGAAAAATGGGCCTCTGTAATAATTGGGGCGCCTAAATAACAATTCATCGTATAAGTCTTTCAGTGTGCAGGTATTGTGCTAAAGGTTGGCAATGCCTGGAAGCAATAGCTGTTCTAAAACCACCTCTTCTCACTGTAGCTTTTCATGTAGTATGTAGCACATTGCGAACATACTTCATGCAATGAAACATAAAACATTGCCCCACCCCCACATTTTTGATCACTGGTCCTAATGCACATCATTGGAATAGTTACGCCGATGGCGTAGCTGTAGAATTTAGGCCCCAATGCAATCGCTGGTAGCCCCTCCCCCCCCACACACACACACACCCCATGCCAGGATCCCACAATTATGCTATCTAAGGAGCCTCGACTTCCAAAGGGCCCCCAATGCAACTGCATTGGCATCGCTACGTCACTGAGTTACGTCAGTGACGTAGCTATAGGATTTAGCCCCAATGCAATCGCTGGTAGAGGCCCCCACCCCACACTAGTATCCCACAATTATGCTATCTAAGGAGCCTCGACTTGGCCAATGCAACTGCAGTAGTTTGCATTGGCATCACCTTGCCACTGACTAGGAGTGATATTTAAAGAAGTAATTTTTGTAGTATTTATAATTTTCACAAGGGTTCCATGTTTTCCGTTCTCCATTGATATCTAGTAGTTGAACATACTCTAATTTAAAAAATATAATACTCCTAATATCAACTGAGTAATATTCTTTGTGTATTTTATGGCACAAGAACAACTATGGTGATGCTTCTCCAAATGTAGTAAAATTCAGTTTTCATACGATTGGTTCGAAAAACTCTGCTGCAATATCTATAAATTCGTGACTGTCTACAACTTAAACAACAATATAAATCAACGTTTATTGGCGTAGTGATACCAACGCCGATGGTATGGCGTGATTAGATGGTGAAACGTTCGAAAGAAAATAAATATTTCTGCCTTCGGTGGGACCTGAACCCACGACCTTCCACTTGCCGGGCGGAGGCTCTACCCACTGAGCCCGGCAAGTGAAGTCGTGGGTTCAGGGCCGAACGCGGAAATATTTATTTTCTTTCGAACGTTTCACCATCTAATCACGCCATACCATCGGCGTTGGTATCACTACGCCAATAAACGTTGATTGATATTGTTGTTTGATTTAATCTGCGTAGTGTTCGATTTATATAAAAAAATGTCTACAACTTGTCGTGAACCCAGAACTGTCAAGTATTATTTTTTTATCACTTTTGGATCTTTATGCACGATATTTCCATGTCACTAATAATTTTACATAATTAAAACTAGTCTATGCATTGTTTTGGGCATATATTCTTCAATTTCTTCTGCTTTTCCTTCGACCATCTCTTCATCCAAATATTCATATCATCATCCATCTCTCTGAAGCTAACACTTAAATTGCTTATATTGTCCTATAAACTAGCTCTCATTTCCACCTATCTTATCCATTCATTTTCGTATTCTGGTATCCTTTTTTTAAGAGCCTGTTCCAAGTTTTCTTCCTGCAGTTGTTTCGCTATCTCACCTGGTGTTAATGCTTAACTCTCCATCAGAGGTGGCTTTAGGGCAAGGCTACCGCCTAGAGCCTGGCGCAATACTTTATTAGCTACATTGATTTTTCTAAACTTTGAAAAACTTTATACGAAAATTCAAATTTTTTCATATTAAAAATAAACAGAAAATAACTTTACCAATAACAATTTCAAATAGTGTAAAATTTCTCTATTTAAAAAAAAAGCAGGGAATTACTATAAACGTCTCTTCAAAAAAAGAAATTCAATTTATATCCTAAAAATAGGAAGGAAGTTGACAATTAACGTGAAAAGGGAGAAAAATTGTAAATAAAGTGGGTATGTCGTTGAAAAGAGAATGGTTTCTATGCTGATAAATAAAGAGAGTCTTATCAGTATAACACGTTTGGATTAATTTAGTTCTTTTTTAATTTTAAAATAACCTCATCGGATGAAAATAAAGTTATAATAAATATTATTAATTCCGTTATTAAGACTTACGCATAAACGTAATTTATTTGGAGGTACCGTTACGTCATCAATCCTATCCCAAATTACCGAATGCGCTGCAGACATGTAAATTAAGCAAACAGTATGAAGTATTTGTGAACAATATTAGATATGAATAAGGTTATGGCAAACGAGAATATTGTGGTACGATCAATAATTTAGGCGCAAAGCCCGAGTAAGCTTGCAAGACTGTCACAGTGTTCAAATTAAATATTAATATATTCTGTTATAAACACTTGAATTATTGATTAAAAATGATTAGTATTTAAATATATGATTATATGTAATGTATTTTATTTTCTTTTAGCAATTTTCTTCCCCCCCCCCCCCACTTCGGATCCTCCTCTCTCAACCAAAAACATTTAGAAAAGCTTTCAAATACAGTAGGACTCGCGTATAACAAGTGCACATTTAGCGAATTTCCGGATATAGCTAGGAAAATGTAAATTTTGTTTGGAATTATGATTTAGTACAATAGAATTCGATTGTTTTTAATGATTAAGATGATTGAAGGTTGGGTATAACGAACATTTTCTTTGGTCACAAGCTCCTTGTTATATGCGGGTCCTTTTGTACAGGGACTCACACGATACATCCTGCTTTGGGTCTCGCGAACTCTAGGACGGTCTCTGCCCTTCATTCTCACCGTTTTTTCGTAAGTATAATCACACGATGAAAATTTATCATCGTCCGCTTTCGAATCTTCATTTTCACCTGAATCACTGATCTCTTATCCAATCCCTTTATAATAGAAATCTCCATCGTCTTTAATTCCTACATTATTCATTCCTTATATAAATTCTATATTCCTATCATTAAATTTCTCTACGTTCTCCGTATTTGCACCAATGTATTCAGTTTCATCCAGACTCTGTATTAGAAATGTTCTTTACTTTCATTTTTGGAATTTAAAATTATATTTTCTACTTCCCAGTCGGTCGTAACGCTGCTTCCCTTTATTAAACTTAATTTTTCTGGATCCCTTGGAAGGTGTAGGTCTTGGCACAGCAGGGGCGGACTGAGTTCTCTCAAATTGCGCATACCTTGGATTTTAGGAGGGCATGAGTCCTTACCCATTCGGAGGCGAGAGTCCTTGCCCATTCGGAGGCATGGGTCCTATTTCCCATGAAGGCGCAGTTCGCCCCTGTGGCATATTATGATTTTAGCTGTCCTTTTGTCATAAAATGCCAAGGCTTACATGGTCATTTATATTTTAAGTATTAAAATACTAATTGGCCATTATTATTATTATTATTATACAAGCCCGATAATCAAAAATCTATTAATAAAAACTCAACAAAATTTGGTAAAATACAGATTGGCCGTTATTAAAAAAACCCTAATCAAAGATCTAGTATTATAAATTTGGTATAATACAAATTAGCTATTATTAAAAAAGTCCGATAGTCAAAAATCTATGGGGAGAAACTTAACAAAATTTAGTATAAATACTCACAGAATTAGGGTATTGAGTTTTAAAGAAGAAAAAAAATGATACTTCAGAATTTAACCATCCGGAAGGGGAGGCGGGAATGGTGCTGAAATTACTTAAATGTGCACACTCTCACTGAAAAAAAGTTTATGAAAATTTTAATAAACTGACGTCATAGTTTGATGAATGAATATAAGGAAAACTGAAAATGTTTCACGTCTGCCTGATAAGCGGCTAAGTTTACATGATCATGCTTTGTCGGCGAAACTTCATTATCAAAAGAGTCGTGATACGGATGTCATGATCAGGAAATTCTAGAGAGAGAAGCACTTAAGGAAAGGTCCAATAACCATTATAAATTTGTCAAAACTGTTTTTACTATTCGTTCGAAAATATCGGATCTTTAAATGTTAAGATCTTAAGTCGGAATGCAGACCAATAAATATTCAACAAGTCGAAACAATTGCAACTGCCATCATTAGCGTAACAATAGAGGCTAAGGGTGGCTTAGCCTCCCACTAGAAAAGGTTTAGCTCTCCCTTGAAAATCGAGAATTATAATTGAATTTTGGCACAGAATGACCCTTGCTGTCCTTGTGCCATAAAAATGCAACCAACCAATAGTTAAATGCTACGTCTGGATTATGAGGTGGGAGCTATAACCCCCTTAAACT